>BSBK01001214.1:127500-215000 GCA_027943335.1 Chamaecyparis obtusa | reverse complement strand
GAAGCATATTATTTGGGTTGTGTGAAGGTGTTCATTATGATCATGCAAGAATTAAATATACTGATGTGGAACATACATTAATAGAATGGATTGTTCAATATAATAATAAATTTTCTTAAAATCAGTCTTAAAATTATAAATTTAAATCCCACTTCTAAAAATTTGAAATTGTAAATTTTATTTTCTTAACCTCTTAACTAATTAATATGAATAAGTTTACTATAGATTTTATTGTTGGTTTATAAATCTAATAACTATTTAAGAACATTAATATTTAAATGTCCCAAATATTATTAAATAAGTACAAAAAGGTATGTCATCCTAAATCCATAATAATGAAGGAAAGGAACAATTTTCAAGAGTGACAAACATGGCTAAGGGAAGATGTAGACTATCATATAGTGATTTAAAATAAGGATGAAATATGTAGACACTCAAGATTCTCAATTATATTTGTCAATGCAACTCAATTAAATTATATTCTATAAATGAAGATTCAAGTGTTTTCCAATCTACATGCTTTGTCTGAAGTTGCCATAGTTAGTTGGAGATTGCATAGATACTTGAAATAAAGTCAATGGTATAAAAAATAAAATTAAATGAGCTTTATAGTTTATGATATGACCCCCCCACAAGTAGATGCATAATCTATTTGGATCCACCACTTCTCCATTGAGTACTCTATTGCACAAATAATATCATATCCTACCAAATGCCCTCATGTACTACACATATCTATGCAATTAATCGACCAAAGCTTATCTTAATTGACCTTACTAACCGCTTCAACCTACCCATTATAGGAGCTGGCTATACAACCGACAAATTCCCCCACCCCGCTAGCATGCATAGTCGGCTCCCTATGCATACCATCGACATACCATCCACCTTACGTAGTATCAGTCTGGCAGAGGTCAGCCTCAACTTTGCCTCGGGATTCATAATTTCCTGCCAACTGTATTTGTACAAACTAGTCAAATCAGAAATATTTATAATAGGTATATAAAGCTGTGTAATATACATGAAGTATTTGAAATAAAATAAAAACTAAATGATGTTTGAAAAGTTGAATTATTGGACATGCATTTTAGTTTGATGTTTAGTTATATTATTTATTATTATATTATTATATTTATAGATAAAAAACTATTTAAGAATATAAATATAAATATTTTATTTTATGAATGTTAAATATTATTTAGTCTTATAATCAAATATAATTTTATAGACATTATTTAAAATCTTATAATTATTTTAAATATTTATATCATATTTTTAGTTTTACAATCTAAATTAGATAGTATGTTTAATTATTTTTTAAAAAAACTAAAAACATTATATAAGTTAATAAAATCTCTATACAAATTATTTTTATTATTTAAATTTTAAAATAATTATGTTTTAAAGTATTTAGCTGATAATTTCAAGAGGATAGGTAAAAAATAGTGAATATGTATAGAGATAAATATAGGTTAACAATTCAAAATATATAATTTGTATTCTTAAAGGTACAAAATTATGACAAAATATTATTGATGTAAAAAAGAGTAAACTACTACTCAATACTTAACTCTCTCTAGAAAGTTTAATTAACATGGAATTTTTGTATTTTATTTTAGTTAAGGTAATGGAATTTTATGTGTAATAAGATTTAGTAAGGCATACATACACTTATGGTGAAGTTAATATAAATTCTTATCAACATCAAATTAATTAGATATTATTATGTCATAAGTAGATAGGGAAGAATTTAACTTATATTTGTTTGTATATGATGTTTAACTTTGGTTACTTCATTCATAGTTTGTTGTGGTAGCCTTATATTTCTCTTTTAGTGTTATTGTATTAATATTATAGAGATTTAGAAGATAATTAAAACAAAAAAATGGATATAAAAAATACTTTGTAGATATTAAAACAAAAAAATAGATATAAAAAATACTTTGTAGATTTATAATCTAACCCTAATCTTACCCTAATCTTCAAGTTGGTAACTTTTTCTCTTGTGTCAAATAACTCAATGTTAAATCATCTAAACATTAAAAATTGACATTTTTAACTACCACAAAAAATTCTATCTATAACTAGTTACAACATAATCATAACCTCATAATAACTCATTTTAACTATTTTTATTTGAATGATACATAAATAATTTGTTTGTTCTATTTCAATTGCATTATTAAAAAAAAATTGAATATATTTATTTCAAATTAAATATTAAAAAATTATAAATTAATTAATTAATAATTTTTTATAACTATACTTAATCTATCCATCTATCCTAAAAAAAAATTGTTTTAGCCCTTACCTCAAAAGAGTAAATCAGAGAAAATCAAATATCTTACGCCTTGTAATTAATCTCTCTATATTTTATGGCACCTTGCTTAAAATCATTAGTATAGATGGATAGATTAAGTATAGTTATAGAAAATTATATATTTTATTAAAATCATGCAAACTATCATATTCATCTCTCAGTGAATCAATAAATACGGATGTATGGATTGTAGAATCGTAGATCATTCAGGACACCTGACGGGAAGCGGTACCTGATAATACGTATGTAATAAATAGAAGTATGCATGATGGGAGCTCCTGCATGATATGCCATGGAATGGGCGGATGGGGGAGGAATCTGTCGGCTGCATAGCCGGCTCCCCCATTACACACCCAGATGAAACTACTAGTTTACATAACTTTAATATATATTATTTTACCTCCAAAGTGAAACCCGAATTAAATTGGAATTCTCATGGTTATTCAAAACTAGTTTCCAATGTTTCAAAAATTATGTATTTGTCGCATTTGCAATAATTTCACCGATTCATAAAGACTTTTTGTGGAAGTATCCTGTACGAATATTTTTGCTCACGTTAGCGTGTGCATCATCCTCAACGTAACAATGACCACATTATCTTCTACAAGATACTTTGGACAGTCTGACACGATACCACTGCCGTTTGATTCTGTGCCTGTCAAAACTTTAATTTGTTATAATAATAACAAGCTGGAATTAGGTTCTACGGGTCAGCACCCTTTTTTTCTGCTGCTTTTATCAAAAACAAGCTGGAATTAGGATTTGCGAAGGAAGGAAATCCCTTTTCAGCTGCTCAGTACAATTCTATCTACAATGGCTCCTCCATCTGATTGCGAGATTCCATTGGCCGAGCACAGGCAGAAGCGTCATGTGGTGATGTTTCCGTTCATGGCGCAGGGCCACATCATTCCCTTCCTTCACCTCTCCAAAGTCCTCGCCTCTCGAACCGGATTCACCGTCACCATCGTCAGCACTCCTCTCAACGTTCAGGCCTTAACACCCACCATTCAATCTGCCCGCCAAAAAGACTCCTTTCTTGACTTACGCTTAGCGGAGCTCCCTTTCTCCAGTGCCGATCATGGCCTACCGCCTGGTTCAGAGAACACCGACTCGCTGCCTTATTCGCAGGTCCTTACTCTCATGGAAGCCGCAGAGTATTTGCAGCCCCACTTCCAGAACCTGATCCTCAAGATCTCTGAAGAAGATGGCTGCACTCCGCTCTGCATCATCAGCGACATGTTCCTCGGCTGGACCCAAGACGTCGCCGACATGTTTGGAATACCCAGAATCTTCTTCCTCACCTGCGGCGTTTATGGCACCTTGCTTTATTACTCTATGTGGAATCATTTGCCCCATACAAAGACCGACTCCGAAGAGTTTACTCTCCCGGACCTGCCTCACGTTTCGCTGCACCGATCTCAGCTCCCCGGAAACATAAAAATGGCGACCGGAACGGATCCCTGGAGCTTGTTTCAGGCTCGCCAGATATCCGGCAATATGCGCAGCTGGGGATTCATATGCAATTCCTACCAACAGCTCGAGCACGGCTATTTGGAACATCTCAGAAAATCCACCGGCAGGTTTGTCTGGGCGGTCGGCCCTCTCCTCCCTCCAGAATTTCTCTCTTCCACTAAATCTCACGATGTCTGTGATCAGTTATTGCAAGGTAAGGAAGAAACCAGCGATGCAGTTTCCTGCTTGCGGTGGCTCCAGTCTCAGAAAGTTTCCAGTGTGCTTTACGTTTCCTTCGGCTCGCAGAACACGATCTCTGCGTCGAATATGAAGGAGTTGGCACTGGGTTTGGAATCAAGCGGGCAGCCCTTCATATGGGTAGTGAGGCCACCGCTCGGCGTACCTTCGACTTTGGAGTTTTCCTCAGAGTTTCTTCCGGATGGGTTTGAGGAACGAGTTACGGCCAAAAATCAGGGTCTGGTTATCAAGAAATGGGCTCCCCAGCGAGTGATTTTGTCCCATCCTTCGACCGGAGGATTTTTGAGCCACTGTGGGTGGAATTCGACATTGGAGGGTCTAAGCCAGGGCGTTCCCATTATTGGATGGCCCATTGCTGGAGAGCAGTATTTCAATTCGAAGCTTCTAGAAGAAGAGGTCGGCGTTTGTGTGGAGATTTGCAGAGGAAGTCAGGGAGAAGTGGGGAAGGAGAAGGTGGAGAGGACGGTGAAGATGTTGATGTGTGAAGAGAAAGGCGGCCTGATGAGAGAAAGAGCTGTGGCCATGAGAGACGCTGCCAGAAAAGCAGTAATGGACGGTGGAGATGGAACCGAGAAAGGCTCGTCCATGCGTGATTTTGACGACATGATACAAAATATTCTCACCGCTAATTGTGCTTCTCAATCCTTGTAATGCATGATAAGTATTTACACTGATTTTCATGTTTAATTGTTCCGGGACTTTGAAAAGCTCGGCATTTGAGATCAAATGGTGCCAAGGTTGAGTGAGATCTATTTGCAATTAATTAATGAAAATGCATACATGTTTATTTATTATGGAGTAAAAACAGTATCCTTTAAATCTATATGTTATGTTTCTTTGTGCTCCTTACTTTGAATACACAATTTAAAAGAAAAGGTCAATTTTATGTCATTATTATGTATTTTTTTAAAATGTCAATTTGTCATCATTTTTATTCTTAAAAGATCAAAAATATTTATCATCTCACATTCATCATATTCTTTTAAAAAATTAAAAAATATGTGAAATTGTGTTAAATATTATAAATTATATGTTATAGATCTTAATACATCATTGTCAAATGAAGATTCAGTTTGAATTATTGTTGTGATAACAACTTGTTTGTCGCTAAAATTGACATACACCATATTTTGTTAGAAAGTTTGATGTGGGATTTTGAATTCGCAATATTTACTTTTTTCTTTATTTTAGTCTACATTTCATACAATATCAACAACAATCATTCCTATATCTAAGAATTGCCTACTCTTTAATTTTGTTTGCAATGAAATATATTTATAATGACGTGCTAATAGAATTACAATAGAATAGAAATTCACTATTTATAGCCACTTAGAATTTTGGAGATAATTATAGAGGTTACTTACATGCAATAGGTAGCATGGTTACTTTTCTCTTTTCTAGAGTTCAAAATAGTGGACTTGATTAAGAAAATTAAAATGACAAGGTTGTTCTATATGATTGATTATGATTAAATTTTTAGATTATGATTTATACAAGAATGTTACTTGCATTTTAAAAAGAACAATGTACATGTTATGATTCATATATGCTTTCATCATATTCACACACCTTTTTTTTTTAACAATCAAGTCTACCCCTCAAGAATGGAACATGTTTGAATTTACTAATCTTAAGGGTTGACAATTTAATTGTAGTGTCTAAAATATATTTTATAAAGATCTGGTATGCCCAAGTTCATACAAGTTGATGCAAACTCGTGGAAGGGATGTATGCTTATGAGACTCCATAAATGAGAGTTAATACAAATCAACAAACTTGATTGACGAGTTATATACCTCAGTTGACAAAATTGTCCTAAGAGATGTATGTCTATCACTCTAACTTTTGACATTAATTGATCCCATTAACACATTTTCAAAGAAGATAAAAGGTCATATCCATGTCCTCTTTAAAAGTTGAATGTATTGCCCAAACCAAAAGGTTACAATTGAATAAAGAATCAAATTAGCTATAAAATAAAATTATTTCATTTAATAGAATAGGTTGAGTTATTTCTCATCAAAAGAATGAAATCACAAAATAAATATAAATTGTCCAATTTTATTTTGGTAAGGTATATTAAAAAATGGAACAAAATGACAAGAAATGAAATGGTGAGAGGGATGTCTAACATGCCATTGAAAAATATAATAGAACATGATATTAGGATTCGTTCCTTTGATTTTTTTTCATGTATGTATAAATATTTTCTTTTTTATTGCAATTAAAAATGGTAGAAAAAATAATGTAGGACAGTTTATCTTTTTAAAAATAAAAGTGGAAAGCCACTAAACTATTTATTTAATAATTATAAAAACATTTACAAAAGTCCTGGTTCAAGAGAGCATACTAGCAAGAAAGAACTATGAAGAAAACCTTTGGTTGTAGCTCCGAAAAAAACTTAAAAAACTAAACATGATTACATCAAAATGACACATTGCTAAACGTAGATATAGATGACATAATTTATGAATCCCAACTAGTTGATACAAAACCTAGTAAAATGTACAAAGCCACCCAACCAACCCCTAAATTGCATACATTAGGTATAAAATACTAACAAAAGACTATTAACCTACCTTCAAAGTCATCTAATCACCCAGCTAATGATACCATGAGGAAGAAGTAGCAACATCACCCATAGTGGTGGGACTTATAAAATGTCATCCTCAACACAATGCTCATTGTAAATTAGAAGTGTTCGAATGGACGTAAAGCAATCTAGGGAAAGAGGTGTCGTGCAAAATGATCAATATTTTAGTTAAACATCCCAAATTCATGAAGATTATACTTTAAACCACCATCTTGAACTGCATTTTTCACAATAGAAAATACATCTTGAAAATAATTGTTAGCTTTAAAAGTATAAAAAATAGAGAGAAACTAGTTCTCGTGAATAAGAACACCAGTTAATGTGATTTTTACAAAGTCTCACTACCTATTTTCTCACTGCATGTAATGCTCACTATCGATTGACTCACTTCTAATTGGGTTGGCTTCCCTAAATACATAAACCAACTATCATAGCTAAAACTCAACTAATAGTTGAAATAATAAATAATAATAAAGAACTCCACCACTAAAATATTTTACACCAACTGCAACACTGAAGAATATAGTAAGCTGATATCACTGATTGCATACAAACTTACAGTCACACATATAATGATGTATGAATATCTTCTCTTCAAGTTCACATTTCTCGCACTTCTATATTTTTCAGCGAACATAAATCATCCTTTACATGTACCATTTCATGCTTCCATATTCATCCATGTTGGTCAAGCACAATAATAATTATCATTTTACAAGTCGGGCACATACAATCTGAAGTAGGTCACACCAGGACATTCCTACAATTGAAGGAATGAAACAGGTGATCCACTCATCTTATCATCCGAAGACAAAGAATAAGATCTACATGTTATACTACATATTATGTTGCTAAACGACAATCACTAAAAAGAAAATAGGACCAGACCCAAAAAAGTATCTTAATACATTATAATATGAATGAGACTAGGACAATTAGGACGAAATATCAAACATTATAGCACATCATCTAGAGCATGTTAATTCTAAATCACCAATGCCAAATAGAAATACAACCGAATATGTTGACATAAATGAAAATAACAATAATAAAAAAAATTCCAACACCTATATATAAAAGTAATATTTTTGTCCACAATGGCTACAAATTGATAGCAAATCTAAAAATTGGACAAGAAAATATGTACTTTAAAAAGAAATAGCACCTATAAATGTGTTTATATGAGCCTTAACAAAGCCATAGAAGTTACACACTTAGGGAATAGATAGGTACAGTCATTGAAAATTGATATTTCTAAAAAAATTGTCCACCTAAACTAGAAAATAACAACGGCACTAGAAATTTTACAAAATTCTACTTGAAATTTATATATATATAAATTTATTAAAAAAAGTTGCACTAAAAAAAAAGTTCATATGACCAAGATATGGACCTCCAAAGTCAGATTGCAAATGGTGAGGGGTCTAAAAATTTGAAAATTGATGATATTAGCAGTTCACCTGATTAAACTTGAGGGTCAAATGGCAATCGCAAGAAAAATCGCTATCTTAAAATTGATGGCTAAAAGGTTGTCGTGACAAAATAGGGACCTTAAAAAATGAAGTTCAAATGGACATCAAAATTAGTGACACAGAATTATTTATTTCACTAATAATACACCCACTCGACCTTATGCTAACGTGGGTGCTTACTGGGCACGGATGTGTCGCTGACTATATGTGGTATGGACCAATAAGAAAATGTTGTGTGTCTCCTTGTGTGGATTGTGTGAAGTCCGCCTGAGACGAGTGTTGGTAATTAGTAGATAGGCTTCCCTTCTAAGGTTTCTTGCATCTAGAATTTGACTCACGCTAGGAAACCACTGCTAAAAAATAGTTTATAGAACATAGTTTACAGTTTTCAGATAATAATTTTACATGCATTTGGTACATCTCTGTGGAGATAGAGGACTCAAATTTAATGCATTTCAAGTTGAGCACGTCCGAGCTATACAACTGGCTGAGGAGACTGCTAACCCATTCCAAATGCAGGCATGTGATCGAGCTTTGTTTTTTTCTCGGTACTATCAGTTGCGTTTGACAAAGGCATTTTTTTTAGTCATACACATTAACTCTTCCATGTACTCTCCACTCTACCTTTCTCTTTCAATCCCTTCCTCCTTTATGTTCATCTCTCTATTTTACATACTCTTTGCTCTTTTATATCTCTCACACTCCTCTTGTTGGGATTTTTTAGCGAGTAGAAATAATTTGTGTTGTAATTTTGCAGGAAGTAGAAAGAATTTGTGTTGCGAATTGAAGAAAATAATGGGGGAGAAAAAAGGATTTGGAAGTAGTAAAGGGGTTATGTCTGGCAAGGTACATGGGACATCGGTATGAGATCGCCTCCATTCTATCTCTCTTTCACCTCAAGAAAGATGTGAATACACATACAACATATATCCTTAATTCGAACAATACTATTCATGACCTCAATGAGACATGGAGCAATGGGAAGAAGGGTTCCATTGAGGGCAACACATATAAGGTGGATCCTGAGAGTGATGAGGCCAAGTTTAAGATCAAGTTCTATATATTGCCATTTTTGCCCATTTTTCCGTGCTGGGGGATTATTGGTCCATGGCCCTTGATACAGACTACCAATGAGCTATGGTTGGATAGTCATCTTGGAAGTTTTTATGGGTTTGTATATCAGTAGTACCTTCAGTTTGTGTTAAATAGGGTTTTTGTTGTCCACTGATTTTGTGAAATATTGTACTTCATCGCCATTGTAGTTAAGATTCTTAGACATAATAGGGTTTTGATTTTGTAGTAATACTGTGTCTTTGAAATTATAGATATTGAGCATACAGCCTGAGTTGGATGAAGAGATTTACAATCAACTATTGGAGAAAGCTAGAGAGAGGGGGTACAATGTGGACATTCTGCACAAGTTGACTCACAGATATGTTCTTGAAGAGGAAATTACTCAGGATAAGAGCATTTGGTGGTTCAAAGCTCTCTTTGGGAAGTAGAAGTAGCAATAGCTCTACATGCATTTTTTTCCCTTACAATCATTAGTTAGGTGGATTCTCTTGAAAGGTTTTCAACAATAATTTCCCTGTAATTGTGTTTGCTATTTTTTACCAACTATATGTATTATTCTATGTACATGTTTTGTATATTTAGAATGTATGAACTTTTCTTTCTATTTACTTATCCTCCACCTACAATGTCATCTTCTTGTTTCTTAATATCTTTTACAATTGATCATTATGAGAGACCTGATACTTTACCATTTGAACTCATCTCATTTGACAATTACTTATTATATTTTAAATATGCAAATATTATTGTGTCTTTTTTGCTTTTCAAAAAACTTTAGATTTTTCATATTTGATATACATCTCATAAAACATTCTATATTATAGATACCAACTTGTTATTTTGTATAGATCAGTACAACCTTTGCAAGAGAAAGAGGCATGGGATGCCTTAGAGAAGCAGTGACATATTGATAATCGGTACTTAAAACTTAGTATATGAATGAATCATATAAGTAGTTTTTGAAGGTAGGGTAACAACTATTAAATATATACAAAGAAGGTGCGAGTGAGTCAGAAATGCTAGGTTATGTTGTTCATGGTGACTACAACAATGAGGTGCATTTGGAAGTAATCAGCCTACTATAATAAGGCCTTGGAAAATTATTGTTATTTACTATCACGATGACAACACAAGCTAAGAGAATGCTTGAATATTTTGTAGAGTCTGGATTAGTACCTTTCCATTGTATTTGCTTAAAAACATCCAAAGATTTTTGAAGGAGCCTGTTTTGTGCATATCTTGCAGTCATTGCAGTTAATGGGACCGCATTTGGCTGGGAGATTTTCTTGCGTAGGTCCTCTACCTTCCATATACTTCTACATTCGACATGCATTTATCAGGGCACTCACAACAACAGCCTATAATAATCCAAACTGCACTATTCTCTGATGTATGTTCATACTCTGTTCCAAAGCTTTCATTTTGACACTAAAAATAGAATATTACACTACTGTAACTTTAATTCATCTAAAATAGATGCTACTTTGTACACAACTTCTTTCTACAATATTACATATTTGTAGACCATCACTTTTATACACTTCCTTTTATTATCTAAATCTTCATTTATGCTTTCAAATTAAAATCTTATCAACATATCCCTTACACTTCTTTTGGTGCAAGCACTAGTGCAACTCACACGGAATTAGTCCCCAATTGACAGGGACACTAGCTTTCACGTGGTGTAAAAACAATAACACACAATTGATAAACAAAAGCTGCAGAGCTGTGGTTTGTACCGCGTGCGAAGACAAATGCCAACTATGTCGCTGTCGTATCCGTCTGTATATGTGTCCCTTTTCACTGATCTCACTTGTCTGTTGCCGATGGGTGGCTGTGTGGATATCAGGTCCGCCTGGTCTGAGACGCATTACGCGGCCTGTGGTTTGTGTAATCAGCGGTGGTTTGACTGCTCCTCTAGCCGCCGGGATTGTGATTGACTCGGATGTGCCGGAGATGCCCGCTGATGGCGGACTTTTGCAAATATGTTGGGACAAAGTCCCACATAGAGGGCGGATACGAAATCCATCCAGAAGACCACATGACTTATGCACGCGAGTCTGGAGTGGGTGAGCTAACTATAATCAGATTATACAATCCATACAAAGTCCCACATAGACGGCGGAAATAAAATTAAAAGCGTCTAGAATGAGAAGACCACACCATTCACGCGTGCGTGTCTGGAATGTGTGAGCTAACTACAATCAGATTTGATTGAAATAGCACTGGCTTTGACAAGACTTAGATCTGCTACTAACAACATAGATGTCTCTCGATAATTACGTTCTGATATATATTTATCAAATGATAATTAGCTTTTAGCTTTTGTGATTTCTATTTATTCATAGTTTTGTATCCAATATGCGACAAATATGTAAAACCCTAGGTCTGAAAGGCCAGCTGAATCCCTAACAAGAAGAATATTGAGATATCGACAAGCAGGTTAAGCAGAGAATGTGTACCCTACACAGATCCATCTTATACACACTGCCACAGTCGGGAAATGAGTATTGCGAAAACTGTAGATTCTGAAAACAGCCCTTGTTCCTAAGCGTAGTACTGATTGAATGAAGATGACAGCAGAGAGAACAATAACAGCAATCGAAAATTCGTCCAATGAAATCACTTACTGTTCTATCCAATACCACTCAACAAACATAAGTAATTGATCATTCATTGATTTTAACTAAGGCATAAATTGTTTTTAAATTACTGAACTGTATATTTGATACACACCAGTTTTATCACAGCTTGATAAAATTCTACGCTAAGCTAAGATACAAATACAGTTCGTAAATTCTGAAAAAGGAGTAATTCGTAGCGTTAATTAAGGATCCGATCATGCATTATTCGCTGGCAGATGAAAAGAACAAAACAAAACCCTCTGAACTAAACTTCAATTTAAAAAACTATAAATAAGCACCGACTGTCAAAACATGTAAACTGTGCACGACAGTGAAGGAGATTTGCATGGTATTGAATGAAGCATGATGACGATTTCCGTGGCAGAAGCACAGGATGTCGCATCAGTTATCAACTATGGCTGATGTTTGACTTAGTTGTGCAGAGTCAGGTGTCTGTCTAGAGGCATGGAAATCGAAGCATCTTTGCTGTGACTGAGATATTGAGAAGAATTCCAAGCACTGCTCGGCCCACTCATCTCCAAATAAAGCAGATTATCAAAATCTGGTAATGGAGATTCTTCTTCAAGTATTTGCAAAACTTGTCTCATGCCAAGCCTGCGTTCTGGCTGAGGATCAGAACAGAGCAGCCCCATTTTGAGCACTCTCTCCATCTCACTTTCAACATATTGCCCACCAAGATTCGGGTCGGCTGCATCCATCAGACTGCCTCTGCCATGCAACTCTCTCAACCAATCCACCATGACTATTTGAACAGGCTGGAGAGATGGATCGACAGGTCTCCTTCCACATGCTACTTCCAACATAAAGATACCAAAACTGAATACATCTGTGGCTGGGCTCGCCTTTCCTGTGTGTATGAGCTCCGGTGCGATGTACCCCAGCGTTCCAACCACTCTAGTGGTATGTGAGTTTTCGTTGTGCTCGTACAGACGGGCAAGTCCAAAATCCCCTAGCTTTCCATTGAGCTCCGAGTCCAGCAATATATTGCTGGACTTAATGTCTCTGTGCACTACACGTTGCTCCCATTCTTCATGAAGATACAGCAGCCCCGCAGCAACATCTCTGACGATTTTGTACCTTTGACTCCATCCTAACACAGTCTTTGGGTTTCCAAATATCATCTTGTCCAGGCTCCCATTTGGCATGTAGTCATAAACTATGAATAGCTTTTTGCCCATCCTGCAGAAGCCTCTGATTTGCACAAGATTTCGATGTTGAAGGCGACCAAGACTTGAGATCTCTGCTATGAATTCTTTCACCCCATCGTCGGTTTCTCTTAGAATACATTTCACCGCTACTTGGAGGCCGGTTGTGGGAAGGACTCCTCTGTAGACCCGGCCGAAGCCTCCAGACCCTAAAAGTTCTTCCTCTCTGAAGCCCCTGGTTGCAATATGTAAATCTCTGTAATTAAACCTGTGAGGCCAATACTCCTCCTCCCACTCTTCGATGATATCTCTGTAATGGTTTCTCTTCAACCAGACAAATGGTGCTGCCATCACCAGGAGAATGAAGACGACGCAAGCTGTGCTAATACCAGCTATCAGTTTGAAGTTGGAGCTCTTGGATTTTGTTTGTAGAAAGGATGGAAGATTAGATGTATTCAGGGACGGAGCGGTTCCGTTTGTAGTAAAGCTCCAGGCCAGGATGTAATTCTCTTCGGAAAGGACTCCCGTGGCTGCTGAGAAACCGACGTAGATTTCTTCTTGGAGAATGTTGGACAGGGATATATTTTTTATATGTAACAATGGTTTTTTTGGGCGATCAAAACCAACCTCCACAATGGTGATCTTGAGGTCGTTTAGAATACTGTCATAATCAATCCAAGCTTGAATATTCTGTCCTTTTTTGAGATCGACAGTTCGGAGATGGGTGTTATCAATCCAGGAGCCTGCAGGTGTAGAGTTTGCAGATACGAGGTCGTTGAGATCCACACCAACGTGATTGTCGTTGATGTCATGAAATTCTTGGTTCTTTACTGTGTCAAATTCGACTGCAAACAGATGATTAGAGGCCTCTCCCAAGATTGAAAGATTGTTAATCAAGCCAAGGAACTCAGCTTTCAAATATCCCTCTGGTGATTTTTGGGGCGTCATTATAAACGCCAGTCCATGACCGCTTACTGATTCTGAAGAGGGAACAACGCTGAACACAAAAGTTGTGCTAAAAGACAAGGTAGAATTGAGAGAGGCAGGATCTTTCATACGCACAGGATGTTGATAAAAAGCTCGGCCGATACTGAAATGGGATTGACGATTAAGAGAGATGGCCTTCGACTGTATTGAAGCATCCCCAAACAATTCAAGGGTCGATGCATTGAATTGGTTGAACTGAAAAGTAACATGATCCTGTGCAATAAGCAAGGGAGGGAGGAGGAAAAGAATAAGGACCACACTTGCAGCGGCCATTTTCGAGCTCCAGCTCCTCTTCGATTATCTATTGCAATTACAAACATATAACCGAAATCTAGCAACGAAAAAGTTGAAGTAAATCTATAGAAGCTGAAATTGAGGTAGATTTTCCACAATTACAAGCAAACCAAAGCTGTGTAGACACCTACCCAGATGAGTGGGTCCTTCGAACAAGTTCTGTTCAATCGCGAAGGCGGCCAGGGAATTTTTTTAATAGAAGGCGGTCAAATAACAGGTTAATGTAAGGTCCCGTTTCATTTAAGATAAGATTAAGATATTGATGTATAGGACGCATTAAATTTATTTTGTTTTATTAGATTGGAAAAGTAAGAGATGAATAAAGAAAAGACATATAAGTGTAATTCTAAGTAGCATACTTAGTATTTATTAAAATTTAGGTTAAATAAGTCGAGGATATCTATTTTTTTTGTATTAAAAAATCGAGAGTTCAAAATAAGGCACCAAAAAGGAGGGAGGCGGAGCCTCGACCTACCAATTGGAGAGTATCAAAATATCTATCCACAAAATGGAGCGATATACACCATTACATAATAAGCAAAATTACAGGTAGTGATCAGCCAAAATGAAACTATTCATGCAGAATATCATCTTCAAATTTATTAATCCATGTTGTCCATCCAAGTGGCCCTTCCATCCAAATAACTTTCTTCTGATCCACCAGTTGAGAGAAAACATGGAGGTTTTCAGCACCAGGGTTTTTGTTATCCTTAATCTATTGCATAAGTTTTGCAAGAGCGTCGTCAAAAGCCATCTGGTTGTCCACAACACTAGCTAGCTCAAAACCATTCTTCATCTTGTAAATAAACATTGAAGCATGCCCATCACGAAGGAATCTTAGCAGCTTCCTTTTTTCTAGGTTCAGCACACAATAGACCTATGAAGCAATTTTAAAACGTGTGATTTTTCTATGAAACCCAGTAAGCAACCTGCCAACGCCTTGAAATTTAGAATCATTTCTAGATTTCCAAATATACCAAAGGATGAGAGATGAGAGAACCTGCCAAAACAAGTTAGAATCTTTGTGAAGGCCTTCAATAACACTAGTAATGATATCAAGAGTGTAAACAAAATTAGTAATACAAATTCCAAACATAAGCCAAATTTCTCTAGCAAAGGTGCAATCAAAAAAGATGTGTCTCATAGTTTCAGGTAATCTGCAAATAGGGCAAATGTGAAGGTTGGCTTGCTGGTTTCTGATAGGGAGTCTATCAAGCACGAGTTGCCACTTAAAACATTTAATTTTGGGCTGTATGGGAGCTTTCCAAAGTTTGTCAAACATCTTCTGCCAATTAGAAGGGGTAAAGGAGCAGTACCAGATGCTATTAATATGCTGCGTAACAGAAATATCATGATTAAGGAACTTGTAAATATCCTTCGCTTTAACAGAGGTCAAGAGAGAACCATTTTGCCATCTAAAAGAAAGGTAATGGTGAGAATCCACATCAGTGTTACGAGGGAGATTAAAGGGGGCACAAGCCAGCTCAATGAGGTTATAAGTATGCTTGTGGGAGGTAGGGAGATCAAATTTATTAGCAAGGTTATCCCAACTAATAAGTTGGTTGTGTTCCAAGATATTCTGGCCGAACATCCTTTAGTCAAGGCAAGGGGTTTACTTTGATGAAGAAGATTCCACCATATTGGGCGTTCACCATGCAGAGTATAGTTGTAATCAAAAGAGGAGTTATCAATATGGTGTCGAATATTCTCCCAAGCCTTCCAGATGGATCTGAAAACCCAAGTTCCCCACACAGTTATGGGGAACTTGCCAGCAATCAGATCACAGAATGGAAGTTGTTTCCAAGACTTGGCAACTTTAGGAGCACCATTCTGAATATTATTCCTAATAAGAACTTTCCAAGGCTCGTCACCATCTAGAGCTTGGAAGATCCATTTAGAGGCTAAGGCCATACCCTGAAGTTTAAGATCCTTCAGGCCCATCCCTCCAAGATTTTTCTCTAGATGGCACCAGCCCCATTTGACAGAATGGGCTTTTTTGTTTCCTTTTCCATTCGACCAAAGAAAATGTCGAATGACCTTTTGATTTCCATAATCTGGTAGTTACTGAACATCCAAACCGAAGAGTAGTAGATACTATAAGATGATAGAATTTTTTGACAAACCTGCACTCTTCCAGCAAGGGAAAGGAGTCTACTATTCCATTTGTTAAGTTTTCTAAAAATTTTGTCTTTAACCCAGAGCCACATTTCCTTGAGAGAGGGATTCACAAAGAAGGGAATACCAAGATATCTAACAATCTTGTTAGGACCCCCCCAGGATACCCAAATTGATTAAGCCAATCTGGAGGCTTATCTTTCCACCCCAACAAAATGGATTTGGAGTTGGAAATACGAGCTCTAGAGGCCTTACCAAACAAATCAAGCTTATTACTGAAGCAGAGTAAATTATTCTGATTGAGCTCCAAGAATAGAGAAGTATCATCAACAAATTGAATGTTAAGAAGCTAAGATTCATTAGGAAGAGATATTCCACGCACTCTAGGGGAGATGGTATTGTCTTTAAGAATATAATATAAGGCATCAGAGACAATAACAAAGAGGGCCGGGGCAAGAGGACAACCCTGTCTAATAGACTGTGAAAGCAGAATGGGATTAGATAGGGTCCCATTAACATCAATCAAGGTAGAGGCATCTTGGAGAATAATTTGAATGTATTTACAGAAGACATCAGGGAAACCAAAAGCTTTTAACATCATGATAATAAAATCCCATTCAACTCTGTCATAAGCCTTCTCAAAGTCAAGGAGAAGCATAGCAGCCTCTTGTTGGGAAGAGTTGGCCCATTCCATGGCCTCCCAACTGGTGATAAGGTTTTCAAGAATAAATCTTCCCTTAATAAAACCAGTTTGGGTTGAGAAAATAAACTTAGGGAGAATAGCTTCCAGACGGGAGGCAAGAACTTTAGCAAGGATCTTATAAGAAACGTTAAGCAAAGTAATAGGATGCCAGTTCTTAACCAAGGCTCTGTCACCGTCCTTAGGAATTAATTTTATGATACCAGTGTTAATAGAAGTCCCAAGAGTACCATTTGAAAAAGCCTCAAGATAAAGGTCATGGAGGTCTTTAGTAATCCATTCTATATTAGTTTTGTAAAATTTGGCACGGATGCCATCCAGACCAGGAGCTTTGTTATCTTTCAGTTTCTAGATGGCATCAACAATTTCTTGTTGTGAAACCAAGTTTTGAAGGGCAGGGATATCATTGTCCGAGATCAACTTAGGAATGAGACCAATGCACCTACTTCTCACCACTTTCGAATCATCAGTATCCTCAGAAGTGAACAGGTTCCTATAAAATTTTTCAAAAGCTAAGGAAATATCATGACTAGTATGCAACTCTTTATCATTATCAATAATACTATCAATCCTTTCTTTGTTCTGTTTCTGCTTGAGCAGGTTAAAGAAATATTTAGACCCTTTGTCACCAAATTGGAGCAAATGGTTGCAGGATCTAATAAAAGCACCCTTGGCTTTTATTTGTTGATGTTTCCTAAGGGAATTCCTAGCATGGGAAACCTATTCAGCAAGGTGTATGGAGTTAGGTTGACATTGGATGCTATTCTCAGCCAAATGGAGCCAATCAGAAAGGACTTTCTCCACATGTCTAAAATCTTTAGCCTTCTTTTGACCAAAGGTTTGGAAAATCTTAGTCCACGAGGAGATGTTGAGATGCCATCTACTGGTGTGGGAGAGGGATTTGTTTTGCAAATTAATAATTCTAATCATCTTGATGGCAATAAGCACATCTTGATCACCAAGAAGGGAGGTATTAAGCATAAATTTTTGGTTAGCTTGATGGGAAGGCAAGTTAAGGTTTCTAAAATTAACCATCGCAAGGATAGGGTAGTGATTAGACAGAGTGGCGGGGAGAGAAACAACAGGAGAGCTGAATTGGTTCGGGGAAAAAGAGAAGAAATTACTGTCAACATAGAATCTATCAAGTTTGGAATAGATACGGTTAGGCCCTTGTTGGAAATTACACCAAGTAAACCAAAGGGTTCTAGTATCAGGTTTCTTACCTTTAAGGAGATCAAAGAGATGGAATTGGTGTTTAAAATTATCCCAATGAGGTTTTTCAGAGCATTTCCATTCAAACAGAATGCCTCCAAACTTTGTCATCAGGATTCTCTATCATATTAAAGTCTCCACCAAAGAGCCAAGGGATGCTGGGGAGGGAGGTCATCCAATCCCAAAGTTTAATTCTTTCGTTATAGTCATTGGAAGCATAGAGGGAGCAAATTCTGAACTGAGAGTTGTTAAAATTAAATGAGACCCAAGCAACTCTGTTACAGGGTGAAATACCATAATTAGTAATATGTTTAGTCCAGTTAGGGCTAATGAGGAGAGCAACACCTCCCTTTCCTTTGGTATGATCAGTAACAATTTTAAAGGCATCCTTGCAAATGTAATTAAGAGCAGTGTCAAGAGTAAATCCGACCGCCTTGATTTCTTGTAACATCATGATATCAATTTTTTAATGGCAATCCATAAAACTTTTAATGATGAACTTATGATCAGGAGACTCAAGGCCTCTCACATTCCATGAAATAATCTTCATTGAGAAGTTTTTTTAGTGGAGCTAGTAAGGAGACCAGAATCTCCACTTTTCTTTTGGTTCTTAGAGTCGAGGGGTCTCCCTTTTTTCTTAGAACCAGAGTTAATCACAACATCTTCTTCATCACTAATATCACCAGCATTTAAGCCTGGATCCCTAAAGTCCATCTTGGAATTCTCAGGAACCGGATCAGACTTATCATAAATAACCTCAATAAACAGGTTATCACCTAATTCCTTAAGGGAGGAGGAAGGAGGATTAGGAGGGTGTTCTTCAGGGAGAGGTTCAAGGTCAGGTGTAGGAACCATAGTTACAGGATCAATATAATTAGAGTCCCTACCATCTTCCATGGGAGAATCAACATTGTTGAGATCAATAGAACCAGGGGAAGTTAGAAAGGGATTGGTTTTGGTTTGAGGCAAGGAGGAATTAAGGACTTTGAATCTATTAACATTGGGGTTAATAGAGTGAATCTGCTCCAAAGTTAAATGTTGAGAATTTTTCCGCTATCATTTCCGGCGGGCGACGGTCTAGAATTCATCAATGGAGGATGCCTCCAAGGAAGAAAAAACTATCAGGATTGAAGACTTACTTGTTGGTATTCGAGGGTTGGCATTCTCAGTAAGAAGGGTTTGAGCCGAAATTGTTCCAGAGGAAGAAGAGTTCTTTGCGTTATTACTATTATTATTTTTATCATTCTTTGAAATGGGAATTTTTGTAGAAGTTTGAGATATCTCCATGGGGGTAACAGGTTTAGGCACATTCGGAGGGGGATTAACATTGCTGGGATTACCTGGGGTTTCAGTTATGGTATGCTTCTTTCTATTAGCAATGATCGGGCAATTTTTTCTTTGATGCCCTTCCTTTTTATAGAGAAAACACGCATTCAAACCCCCTAGAACCTCAACAGGGAAAACAAACACTTCACCTCCAATATTGAGATTCAAGCTCGGGGGAATATCAATCCCTGGTTTAATTGAAATCAACATTCAGGCATCTAAATTGGGAACCAGTTGAGATGTCTCATCAATGCGTATGATTTTCCCAAAATCATCCATCAATTGTGGCAAAAATTTCCATAGAAAGGGAGGCACATCCTTAACAATAATCCATCTAGGGCATGATAGGGCAAGAACTTCCTCAGTAATCGCATCCTGAGACCATGCTAGGGCACGAAAGGATGTTTTGCCAACAGTTCAATAATGCCTTTTTAGGGCTTCAACCTGTGATTCGTGGTTACTGAAAAAGATAATATATAAACCCTTTTGAACTTGCCTACAAAATGAGATCTTTAGACCAAGCTTCAAATTCCATAAGCTATGGAACCAGTCGTCCATAAACTTACGAGGAGGGCATTTTTCAACATCCACGCAAGAGAAGAAGATAGCAGTAGATCCTAACCTAGTGTTTTCTAGCGAAATCTCATTAAGCATCTCATCATTTGGTGTAATGAAAATATCTCTCAAGGCATTAGCAAGGCACTTACCTTCGGCTCTAGATCGCCCGTACTGAGTAGCTGAAACAAATTTCGCAGCAGGGGACACACCATTGCTGGGAGGAGCCATAGTTTCAGTGAAGGTTTTCTTTGGCGAAGGGTCTAGGGCACCAGGATCAGGGGGTAATGGAGAATGGGCCATTTTCGGTTCCATAAAAATGAAAAAACAACACAAAACTTGCAGGATGAAATAAATGCAGTAATAAAAATAGAGCAGGGAGAGGATAAAAAGTACACCGCGTGGAGGAGAGATCTCTCCTCCAAGTCACCACTGCCAGATGCCTCGCAGAGTCATGCCATGGAAATTCGCTCTGAATTCAATGTGTTTGTTTTTTTACTAATCCACAGTTACAATCATTGAATATGAGTAAAACGAGGATATCTATTTTGAAAAAAGGTAAACCTTATAAACAATTATGAAAAATAAAAAATAAAAAAATAAAAAAATATTTGTAATAAATAATAATATTTTTTTAAGAAAAAGGCTAGAAATGAAATGATAAACATATGAAAAATTATTATTTTGAGTTTTAATTAAATATTTTTTATTATTTATAAAATTTATTTATGTTATTACATTTTTTAATTAAATTTTTTATAATTGTAAAATTTATTTATGATTTTTTTCATAATTTAATTTTTTTCAATCAATTTTATTGAATTATATTTCATGAGTGGTTCACACCACTTATCTTTTATGAAGATTAATTGCTATCTTAAAATTGCGTACATGAAAAACATATTTTTGTAAATCAAATATCATTAACAAAAATAGATGAGTAGCTCAACTTAGATGCTTGTAGAACAAAATGGAGCAAAAAAGAATGAATAGAATGATTGAGTAATAATTTCTTAGCAAACAGTAAAATGGGTGCAAACCTTTATATTTATTAATATATTATTTTTATATTTTTATATTTTAGATATAGAATAATGTAGATTATTTAGAAAAAAAAGGATGTACTATGAACGAAATATTTTTAGTCTAATCATTTATTTTGTCATTATATTTTTAAAAAAAATCTTATACAATTTGTATAGATTTTATTTTATTAAAAAATCTATTAAATAACCCTAAAAAGTACTAATTAAAGAAGATTTATATCAATTGGTTAAGTTAATAACTACATGCATTTGACAATTCAACAGAAATTGAATGTTTTTTATCCAGTGGTCAATCTTTCCAATGTGGTGTGCATGAACACATTTTCTAGTGCTTGCATATTGTTTTCGAGCATTTTAATCTTTCTCTAAAGATGAATTAATTTTTAAAAATGCTATTTGTCACCAATATAAATTTTGAACCATAGAATGTGTCACCAAAACAAATTTTGAAATGGTAGAATGTTTGCGGCCCCACTTCAAGAATCTGAAACCATAGAATATTTGCGGCATAGGTTTCTTTTATCAATTTGTTCTAGAAACATGATTGCAAAAAGTGAACTTTTTTTATTCTAACCATTTGCCCTCAAGTTAAAAAAATTAATAGCCAAATAAAAACTGCACTTTACCTCAAATACCAATTAAAAATTATGGTAGAAACAATAATTTGTCAATCTTTTGTATAAAAAGATTCGCTGGGTTTAGAGATAAATATTATATAATAAAACAGATCTCAATGAGCTACCCAAAATTGCAGAAAATATCATATTTACTGTTTTTTAACCATATAAGCGAGCATTTCCAATATTATATTTATAAAAAAATGAAGATATACGATATTAGACATTCTTGTGATGATTTAACAATGGTCTAGGATTTCGTGGTCTATATACGATAAATATTTAATAACATAATAGTCTTCTTATCTGCATAAAAAATGAAAGAACAACATTATGATTTGTAATAAACTATGTGACTTAACAATAATATGTAACAAAAGGAAGAATTAACCGATTCCAAAAGCATTAAAACTCAAAAAAGGGGCATTTACATTTGGACTTAGCTACAAGAGTGCCTCACTCTAGCAGGATCGACACTTATTCCCTAGATTTAGGAGACCACTCTATACTAGAAGGTGAGCACAATCCAAACATTTTTCATCATCTCACTCTTGGTTGAGAATTGTAAGAAATATTTCCCTGCATGGTTCATTTATGCTAGAAATTGTTCCACATAATCGTAGTATGAAATATTCCATATGTCTTGCATGCAGTGGATACTTTTACTCCCTTCTAATACCCTTCTTCACATCTTTGAACACCAGTTTTCAAAATCTTATTTATTGCACATTATAAGCATTCTAACAAATTTTAATAGCAAAACTAATTTGAACTCACAGTTGCTTGTTAATTTTTTTTTCCAAAAAGATCAAATATTTACAATGATTTTTGCTTCCACTGTAGAAAGACTCTCCGCTTAGTAAATTAGAATAATAACAAATATTAAATATATAATTAATTATTACTATTATATTTTAATTTTTTTCATAAATTATTGTTGAAGAGGATATGATATTAATGAAAAATACAATTATTTAAATGTGGAATATGAAATGTGTACAGATTATTATTTCATATTAGTTATTTTTATTTCTTATTTTATTTTTATTATAATTATAATTTATATTCAATATTTTTATGGAAGCTTTACATTTATAGGTGTTTTTCATGAAAGATCGGAATTTGATATTTTAATTATATATATATATATATATATATATATATATATATATATATATATATATATATATATATATATATATATATATATATATATATATATATATATATATTTATCAATCTAATAATATGACAAGCAATTTAAAACATAGAAGATGAACAAGTGATGTAAAACTCAAAATGAGGTGTCCTTCCACCCGCAATCTAAAAACTAAATATACAAGATGCTCTAACCCAATGTTTCAAGTTTTCCATCTTAATAAGAATCATAAACAAAAGTATCAAAACTAAGATTCATACAACAAAAGTCTCTTAGAAAGAAGAGATTCAAGAGGAGACTATGACAAGTAAAGAAAGGGAAAGAAAGAAGCATGAGAAGAAGAGAAAAGAGGGGACACAACCGGTGGGAGGGAAGGGGGTGGCACTATCCTCAACATTATTCCTAGTTAGACTCAAAGAAGTCAAATCTAGCCACAAAGAGCTTGAAGTAAACTTTGGAGGAGATCAAATGATCGAACAAATACAAAAAGGTAGGTCTAAACTATTTTCTACAAATTAGTGAACATTCTATAAATGCCTTTAAAGTGGTCAAGCACAAGGACCATGGAGGGTACCACTGAGACCTCAACAAGCTCTCCAATCTTTCTAATAGTCTCTTGATGATGGTTAGAAATAAGACCAAACTTAATGGTTGTTAAAAATTCTTCAACAACACCATAGACAACTATATAAAAAAAGTCAAAACAATCGCCAAAGAGAGTTTGTAGAGTCAATTTTATATCTTGACAAAGAAAAATTAAGAATATAAGCGGAGATGATGTGGATATTAATATAACTCATAGAAATCCCAAAGACTAAGTGATAATCCTACATAAGATCCATATACATAGTAAAAAATCTTGATATAATCATTGTGAATAAATAATTCAAGTTCAATTTTAGTCACTTCTTATCTAAGATCAAAATATTAGCATCTTCACTCTTGTGATAATAAAACTGAAAGATTGGTGCTAATTTTTTGAGTTTCATGAGGAAAAAAAATCCTCTATTTTAACAAATTCAAGGGATTTGCACCCTATGTTATGTAATTCCTTCTCTAATCTCATTGAAAGGAAAGAGCTTTATGAAAAAAAAAATCCATGAACTAACATGTCAATCGACAAGGAGCCTCAAAATATTATCTAAGCATAAGTTTTGGAAGTAGACAACTAAAGCGATATATCATAAATAAATATAAGTGCAATGAATTTAGATTTGATATATTATGTAGAGATAATTTCATGTAATGAATTTAGATTTGATATATTATGTAGAGATAATTTCAAATCAAAACCACCATGGTAAATGCCCATCAAATTGATAGAATGACATAAAGTAGAAGACATAATCAAAACTATCAAAAGAAGCCACACTAAAAGATGAAAGTGGCTAACCAAGAAACTAATAGTCACATAACCAATCAGAAGTATAGTGATAGCCCAAATTTTGGGAAAGCACAAATGAAAAACAAGTTTATAATATAAAAACTTAACCAATGAGAGTGAACATCCATCCCAAGCTGATGGGACACTAGGAATAAAATTGATGTGAAATGACTATTACATCAATGTAAAAACCACACACAAATCCCCAAAAAAAGAATAACATGGTGAAAACAATACATAACCAAACCATCGTACATCAAAAGAATTAAAATTTACCAAATAGATCAAATGCGAAAACTGAAGAACTTCAAGCATAATGAACAATAATAAATTAAAATAAAAAATATATGTATATTAGAATCAAAGAAAAAATAATGCTAGTGTTGGTGGATGTCTTGACATATCAATAAGTTAAAACAAAATCATTTTGTGACTCGAAAGCTAGTTAACCTTAAGAGTCTTCAATTATAGTTTGTATGTCTTTGAAGCTATTAAACTATTCAATTAAATTGAGGTTAGCGTGAAAGTTCAGAGTCATGTCATACTTCAAGCTAAATTATTAGATAAAATGAACTAGAAGATTACTAATTAAGGATGAATTTTGGTTAAATATATATTATATGTGAAAAATCCAATATCAATAGTTATTTTCTTGGCTAGAAGACTCACAACTAATATAGAAGAAGACACAGTCATTCGAAGCAAGTATAACTATATGAAAACATATAATTAATCAACCAATGTATTTGTAATCACAAGTTGTAAATAAATATACCCTTATAACTATGCAAGAAGCATATATAATTTGGGGCGTTTGGATCTGTTCATGTTTTTGATTGTAGGAAAACACAAGTTTTAAAGGGGACCTGAAACCCCATACAAGTTGAGATCAAAAGATTACATCGTTAAACATGTTGAAAAGAAGTAGGATTGGGAACCAATCCAGCAGAACCAAAGCCAACAAAAAAAGCCAAAAAAATTGGACACCAGAAAAACCATCAGTAACCAAGGAAACCAAGAAAAGGATAGCACCAAAACCCAAGAAAAACTAAGAAAACTCCTTACATCCGGTTTCATCCACTTCCTTCTTCACCTCTGAGATCTTCTTTATAGAAGCATTGAAGTCTGAAAGCTCAAGGATCCTATCTTGGATCTTTTTTCTTTTAGCTGACCGAGTGTGTTTACCAAGACCCTCATCACCCGCATCCTCGTTGTCCTCCTCAGGTTTCTTACTGGGGGAGCCGACATCCAAATCTACATTGATAGACATAAAACATTCCATGGTCGAGCCCATGAACATGTTATTATCCTGCATATTCTTCTTCATGGCATTCTCCAGATTATCAACTCTAACTTGCATATCCTACACCTTCTTATCCCTATCATTTTCCTTGTTTCCATCCAAAGTCTTCGAACCAGTCTCCAAAATCTCCTTTAGGGAGTCAACCTTAGAAGAGATAGAACAAGATTTTAAATTCAAATTTTTTATTTCTTGAAAAAACTATTTCAACAAATGAAATGAGTACATAGATGTTGCCTTCGCAGTCTAGAGAACCTTGAAAGGAGGGTCAATTTTGTCATCCGTATCTTCTTTGAGCAATTGCACATTCTGTTCTTGCATATCAACAGTTTTGACAAAGGGAATGTTCTGAGAGGTAGAAGGGACATTATCTTTGTCCGTAGTAGGGGAGTCCTTGTCCTCAATAGGGGAATCCTTCTGCATATCCGAATGGACCTCCATGATATCTTCTAGTTTGGGGGAGATGGGCACATCATGATCCTCCGAACGATCATACTCCACCAAAATGGGGACCGACTGGCCTCCCACATCCTCCTCTTTCTTGTCATCCTCATTGTTTTCCTTGACCACAGGGATGTTCCCCGCCTCCATAGTTCTAGCAGCCTCCTCCTCCTTGTTCTCATTATTACTAGAAACCATATTCAACACCGACAATGAAGCTTCACTATCATCCTCAGTCAAATTAGCCATGTCAGCATAACCCTCTGCACTATCAGCAGTAGAGTGCATGTCCATACCAACATCCTTATCATATTTTAATTTTTTACTAGAAGAAATCTCCTCGTTTCCAACTGTCTCCATCATACATTTCTTAGTTGAGCCAGAGGCTTTGGGCAAAGAAATGATAGGGCTGGAAATAGCCTTTTGCTTAATATGTTCCACAATGAGGAGAATAAGCCCCTCATGCATAATGGGTTTCTTCTCCTTCCTCCTATGATTAGTAATGCTAAGGTAGAGGGACTGAAGGAGAAAAAAAGGCAAGGACACCCTAATCTTGTGATGGAAGTGACAAAGAAACACAAAATGGTATGAGTTGGCAAGTTTATACCTACCATCCAAGGTAATGTATTCCATGATCGCCGTCATGACCATTGCCCATATTTCTTTGAAGGCATCAACATCATAGTAGCCAATGGAATCTTTCACCAAACTCTGTGCCTCAAATTTTCTTTTGGGGAATCGTTGGATGGCCTTTTGTGAAACTCTCTTATCTCTATAAAATTTAATTCCCTTGAGGCTCAGCCCAGACACCTCAACAATTAGTTCTTCAGTAATGTTCATAGTAAGACCATCAATGGTCACCGCCCCATCTTTCCAAGACTCAGCATAAACCTTTGTTTCTCCATCTTTAAACCCATGCAAATGCTCTATATACATAGTAAGGCCACCCTTTCTAAGTTTTTCCTAGACCTCCGACATGTTTGTCCATTTCATATAGTCCTTCGGCTCCCTTCGATTAAGCTCACCACCCATGATATCGAAGAGAGGAATAACAATAGTAGTAGCAGAGAACAACCAAATGTAGATGAAAAGGGAAACTTTAAAATACATGAAAATTAACTCATGTCTACATTCAATAATCTTGGGAAAGGCAATGCTTTCTGTAATCATATTAACCTATTTAGCAAAAAGGTGTCTTATCATCATAATTTCTTGAGATACTCCCAATCCACCCTTTTGCTATGAATCCTGTCAAAATCCAACTTGGCTTTCATATCATCGGTGAGATTTCTACCTTTGTGCCAAATCACAATGTCCTTTTCCCTAACTGCAAAGTTGGCCAACTCATCATCAATACCGTTCACTTCCCGGTAAGCATGGGAAATGATGACTTGCTTAAAGGAATTAATAATCAGCTAGGCCTCCTCAATAATCACCTTAATGGACCATGATGGTTTAGTGATATTATTGATGCAATTTAATATATTCATTGAATCGCCTTCAATTGACACGTTTGGAGCCATATTTTTTAAAATTATTTAAAGGGTTTGGATAAGAGCCATGGCCTCCGCAACATGATTAGTTTTCACCCTAATGGGAAGGGCCACAACAACAAGACAATTCTCCATGTCAGCTCTTATGAGCCCACCACAACCTGCCGAACCCAGGTTACCCTTCGCAGCATTGTCAAAATTGATTTTGATCCATCTCAGAGGGGGGGAAAGCCAAATGGCATTCTCCCATTGGGTAAGAGTTTTATTTTTGGACCCAGCACTGTAATAACCGGTAGTGAAGACTAGCTTCAAACTAGTTGACGAGTTGTAGTTCTCCCTGAGACTTCTCTTAATATTTTCAACAATCACCATCGGTGGGAGCTCAGTAATTTTGAACACTCTATCATTGTGTTCTCTCCACAATCTCCATATAACATGAGGAGCAATAAGATTCCACAACTTCTTATCCATGGGGACCTCTTCTTTTCTCCATGGGTACTAAAATTCTCCATGTTGTTAGGAAAAAACCAATTAATCTGCCAGCACTATAAGGTAAGACACCAAACTTCCCAAGAATAACTACAGTCAATGGCTAGATGGAAGACTGATTCTTCCGCCTTCTTACAAAGAAAGCATCTATTGCTCAAAATCATACCACATTTCTGGAGGTTGTCAATGGTAAGGATCTTATTCTGCAAAACCAGCTAAAAGAAAATGTTAATTTTAGGAATTAATCTTTTATCCCAAACTTGGGCCCAAAAGGGAAGAGGATCTGAATGCTTCAATAAAAGCTTAGAGGCCGAGGCCACAATGAAGACACCTGAAGGAAGAATTCCCCAAATTAGCTCATCATCTGTGGATGAATTAACCTTCCAAATCTTCAAATCCAACAACAAAGGCTTAAGGGCCTCATCAACTAAAGAAAGATCAATCCACAATCTATTCCTCCAGTAGTCCCTGACCCTTGAACCAAATCTCTGAATACAAGAATTAATAAAAGGTTAAAAAGAAGTAATAGAGCTAAGAGGAAAATATTTGAGCTAGCAGTCATCCAAGAACTTAATTCTTCGGCCATTGCCTAAATACCATTTAGCCCCTTTAAAGGTCATCTCCTTAGCTTACTGTATGCAATTCCAAATGGAGGAGCCTTGCACTTTTAGTTCTATTTTCATAAAATCAGAGATGGGAAAGGAGTAGAGATATTTATTGTGGATAATCTCATTCCAATCCTTCTTTTCCCCAAAATTCCTCCAGATTTATTTAGCCAGGAGCACCTGATTGGTCACTCTTAGGGAGTGAATACCCAGCCCCCCCGACTTCTTAGGAATGAAAACTTTGTCCCACGCAACCAGAGCCACTCTCTTTCTTTCTTCAACTCCAAACCACATAAAATTTCTCTGAATTATTTCAATAATGCCTGCATATTTTCCAGGGATCTTAAAAAGGCTAAGAGCATAAATGGGGAGACTCTACAGAGAGGTCTTCAAAAGTTGGAGTTTTCCTGCTTGACTAAGTAGCGCATTTTTCCAACCAGCAAGCTTCCTATTGAATCTATCCACAATGCTAGCCCCAAAAGAAATAGGAGGTTTGAGACCTAAAGGAAGGCCCAAATAGGTAGCTAGTAAAGTATCAATTCTACAACCAATGGTTCTTGCTATTATATTCTGTCTATCCATAGGCATGTTGATAAAGAACAAAGAGCTCTTCTCCCAGTTGACAATTTGACCAGTACCTAAGGAATAATTGGAAAGAGCCTGTTTGACAACCCTAGCCTTGTGGATGGATGAATACCCCATGATGATAGTGTCATCCATGAATTGTTCATGAGAACATGGCCTAGAAGCTGAAGAAGGAGAGATGCCCTTGATAGAACCAATAGAGACTAATTTTTGGAGATAACGACCAAGACATTCAACCATGATATAAAAAGGATAGGAGACAAGGGATCTCCTTTTTGAAGCCCCCTGGAATGTTTAAAAAATCTAGAGGGGGAGCCATTAACCATGATAGTAGCCATAGAGGTACTGATGAGCTAGAAAATCAACTTGAGAATTTTGTCACAGAAGCCAAAAGATCTCAGCACCTTGATGTTCAAATCCTAGTCCACCCGATCATAAGCCTTAGAGAGATCAAGTTTCAACAGAAAGCCAGAGTTGAGAGAGACTTGAGTGAAATGAATAACCTCATGAACCTTCATAATTGAAACAAGGATCTTCCTACCATGAACAAACCCACTTTGCTAAGGAAAGATGATCTTCAAAAGAATAGTCAGCAGTCTAAGGGTAATAAATTTGGATAAAATCTTGTACACAGAATTACATAGACTAATTGGTCTGAAGGAATCCACCGAATCAGCGCTAGGCTTCTTTGGTATCAGAACAATAAAAGTGGAATTAATTTATTTCAACAAAGATCTAGAGCCAAAGAAATATTTAACCATGTTACAAATGTCCTTACCAATAATATGCCAAAATTTGTGAAAAAAGAACATAGGGAACCCATCTAGGCTTGGGGATTTATCACTTTCAAAATAAAAAAAATAGTCTTGACTTCTTCCGAGGAAGGGATAGTAGTAAGAACTTTTTTAGTAGCTTCATCAACAATGGAAGGAATGGAATCAAGAAGAACATCTTGATTCTCCAAGTGAATATTCAAATCTTTATATAAAAGAGAGGAGAAGAAGTCAATCATAGCCAAAGAAATGTCCTTATCGTTACTTACCTCTCCTGCCGCCACTTTAAGTCTGGAAATCCTATTAGAAACTCTATGTTTAGAGGTAGACATATGGAAGAATCTAGTATTCTTGTCTCCAACTTTAAGTGAAATTGATCTAGATCTCTGTCTCTAGTACTCTTCCTCCTTGGAGATAATATTATGAGTCTTGGCAAGGATACTCTCCTCCTTATCCCTGAGATCTTGGGACAGGCCAGAATGTTGAATAGCTTTTTGAATAATATCAAGGTCCCTTTTTAGCTAAGCTTGGAATTGAAGATATCACCAAAAGCATCTTCACTCCAATATTTGACATTCTATTTTAAATTTTGGATCTTTTTGACCACCCTAAATATTGCGGTTCCTTGAATATTAACATCCCACCAGCCTTTGATCTTCTATTCTATATTCAGATGATCAATCCACATTTGTTCAAATCTAAAAGGTAGGTTTCCCTTAGCAATAATCAGATCGGGACTAAAAGATATAGGGAAGTGATTAGAGTCAATCTTCATAAGCGAAGACAAAGAACAACCAAAGTTTTTGAACTAGCAACTAGAAATCAAAGCTCAGTCCAATCGAACTTGGATGAGGTCCTGACCAATTCTTCTGTTTGACTAGGTATAATTGACCCCCTAAAGCTCCAAGTCAAAGAGAGCTTGTTTATTGACAAATTCCATTAGCTCGACTATACCATCAAGTTGATTCTGAAGTTAGTTTTTGAAACAGTTTATGATACTAGCCATAGATTTTTGTTTCTTGATATGGAAATAGTAATATGATACTATCACATACTTCATGTGAGATGCACCTAACTATTCTACTGAGGCATACAAACCTTACCCAGTATGGGATTTTAACTCATGTCCTCTCTTTCAAGAGAATAAATTTCAGTATCCAACACATGCATATAAAGAAGTAAAATAATATTAGTTTGAATATGATAAAGAATATATTTTACAACTTGGAGGAGACTTAATGGTTACATCTAAAAAAATATTTCAACATTTGGAGGAAACTTCGATAGTTACAACTAAAGTGATGTGATTTAATGTAAATGATAATAGCATAGATTAAAGACTATAATAACATGGAGTATAGTAAGTTCTTAATTTTTAGTAAAATAAAAAAATTACTTTTTTAAATATTTAAAAGTTATCAAATTTTTAAACTAGGTAAGTAATATTTTACCAGTCTAATGTGAATGCAAGAATTTTACATCTTTGTTAAATAAAATTATTGTATTTTTAAAAGCTGAGAATATAGTTTGGCACCATGTGTTTAAAATTTAAGAATTGAAATAGAAAATTATAAATTTGAGATATATCACTAAAACTTATAAAAACATTATTTTATTATGTTCTCAAGGATCATTTGATTAGAGACAAATAATTCATTATAGACGCCTCAATAAATAGAGCTCTTGAACAAATTGAGAGACTATTGTATGCATATAACAAACACATACAAAAGGCATTTAAATTGCATATTTTTGAATCCTAATTTTATCTCATCCAAATCTAGAGTTCTATTCATGTATAGTGGGAGAATTTAGTATGCCAACAATAACTCCCTTAAATTGTAGTACCAATCGATTAAATAGAAAATTGTACCTTCTTCTGACTTCAACAAGATTCTTTACTACAGAAGAAGCAAGATTCTCTATTACCATATAATATAATATGTGGTAATGTTTGTTTGATAATTTCTCTATAGTGATTCCTTCAAAGGTTCATTCTTTCTCTCGTCTTATAGATTCTCAATTATTTTAATAAAAAAATACAAATGGTCTTTTCTAAGGCTTTGATTTAACTTCCACACAAATTGTGGAAAATAGAAAACAATGAATGATAAACACACAATGAATCTTCTTTCATTCAAATTAATTAAAATATTTTTTGATGACATAATCAAGGATCAGCTAAGTGGAGAGATGACACATGAAAATTCATTACAAATTCCTCAATAAAAAAGGTATTGAATGCACAAAAATAAATTCAAAATATTAAGGATGGTGGATGCGAGTGTAGTTGGAGGTGGTAGTTTGAATTCTAGTAGGGCGGGAAACTCTTGCAAGTTAGCTGCAAGTTGAATGTAGTTTTCTAGGGAAGGGAATACAAATGAAACAATGGATTTTGAGCTCCCCTAAGTGTGCATGTATTCAGGGAATCCAAGTGATACTTCCAAGGTGGAGACTATGGGTGGAGGTCATGTGGGACCATCTTGTAAGGAAAAGTTTTTTGGTGAGGACCTCTCTTAAGAGAATAAAATTGGACTAAACTATTTAGTGCTATACTTAAATGAAAGTCTATTTCTACAATCTCCTATTTGATTGATCATATGTTAGGGTTGTGCTATGTCAAGGTTCCCAATAGTCTAGTTGATAAAAGTATTGCTTCAATGAAGTATTTATTGATTGGTAAATTTTTTGGGCCTCGAATGAATATATATTTTGTTCATTTATGGGTGGTGTAAAAGTGCAAAATCAAGGGTCAAATTGATGTCCTAGCCATGACCAAGTGTTTTTTTCCTTCACTTTCACTTGTGAAGAAAATTTGGTGGTAGTTTTGGTTGGGGGTCTTTGGATGTTTGTAATGGCTTCTCTAGATCTAAAATATTGGGAACCTAGGTATTCACCCATGGATTGGCTGTGTGACGTTGCTCTAGTTTGGTTTAGGCTCCCTGGTTTACCCTTAAATTTTTTGGATGAGGAAATTTTTGGTTTAGGCTCACTTATTTCTGGGAACTCTTATCTGTGGATTCCATGATGGTATCTCATAAGAGATTAGTTTATGCTCGTATATGTGTTAACATAAAATAATCAATAGAATCTCCTGGGGAAGTTTTGATTAAATCTAGATTTGGTGAGTGGCCTTAGGAAATAGAGTTTGAATCGATTCCTTTTGCTTGTTTCTATTAGAAAAAGGTGGGGCATTGGGAAAAATGTTTTCCTCTAAATCATAAATTGAAACTTGTGAGGAAAGTATAAAAGAAAAATGATGCTATGATAATGGAAAAGGCATGAGACTGAGTAGAGAATAATATTTGAGAAGGATAGTCAAAGGGTTGTATTAAGGAACCGTAGGGAGAGATAGAGAAGTCAAATGTTACTAAGGAGATAACAATGAGAAAAATGATACTCAAGTGGAGCTCTATGATCATGTAGATGAATCATTTGGGTTACCCTCAAGGGGTGGAACTAGTGGATTCTATTCTTGCTCAAGAGTTTGGTCAGTTTTGTATCGATTTGATGACTAATATTTTAGATGGATCTTTTAATTCAAAAGTATCAATGCTAGTTGTGAATGACTCTGAAGATTCAAAGTTAATCTTTCCTATTAGGGTAGGGAGGAGATGGAAAAAGATATAGAAAGCATGGTAAATGTAGATGTTTTGTTCCCCTCGAGTCTGGATGATGATTCAAATGCTCCTATTACCCTAGTTAAATCTATAAGTAGGAAATTTTTTAACCCCGCAATGATAGTCATGAACACTAGAAGAAGCTGACTAAAGCATAATTGTGGGGCATTTCTAAAAAGGGTGGTTCAACCTTCCTTCATTTAGACCTATTAAAAGTTAAGAAAATAAGAGGTTGTTGATTATTTGCCACATACACTTCTGGAGATGGGAATTTTTAGCTCCCCCTTCCCTCCAAATGAAGAAAATATCTTGGAATATAAGGGGCTTGAATCACCCCCATAAACATGTCCTCTTATTGAATCTAATAAGAGAGAAAAAACCTAATATATGCCTTGTTAACAAGATTAAAATGCGAAAATCAAAATTTGTTGAGTTGAAACTTGTTGTTTACAAATATCTTGGTATGCAGTATGTTGATTTGGAAGGTGATTCAAAAGGTTTAATTACCTTTTGGAATCCTCATTTGGTGAAAGGTATGATAATTTACTCTTTTTATAATCATGTTTCTATTAAATTTTTCTATTTAAATGATGGATCCTCTTTGTTTGTCTCTAATATTTATGCTCCTAATAACAACGTAGCTTGGAGAAATCTTTGGGATTATATGTTTACTTTAAGATCTCAAATCAGTATTGATAGGTGGATATTGATGGGATATTTCAATACACATTTATTTAGCACTAATAATAGAGATGGTGCTCCCATTTTTATCGATAAAAGTTAGGTTTTGTTGGATTTCATTAATACCCATGAGTTTTTGGACTCTCTTCTCTTTCTAGAATTAGGTCAAACCACTTTCCTATCTCTATCTTGGCTAATAACACTTGTAGGAAAAATAATTTCCATTTTCATTTTCAAAAACTATGGACACTAAAATCAGACTTATCGAGTAATATTAAATATTTTTAGGCTACTAATATATAGGGAAAATTTGTGTATCATGTAACAAAGAAATTGGCAATGGTTAAGTCAAACATTCAGAAGTGGAACAAGTCCACTTTGGGTCATATTTTTAGGAACAAGGAGAAGATGAAGGCTAAGTTGGACAATGTTTAGTTGCAAACCTAAATGCAATGAGCTATATGTATCCTATTTGATCCAAAAACAATCATTATATCTAAGTTAGATGATATTATTTGGGTATCAAAACATAAAATGTTTTCATATGTCTATTCTTAAACATAGATCCACATACATAATACATTCCATAAGGTATGATGGTAGATTATATTATAAGGATGAGGAGATTATGCAAGCTTTTATGGATTATGTTTCCTTGATTTTATCTCAAGAGAAAATTCTTGATTTAGTTGGTTAGTGGGAGCTTCCTACACAAATTCCTTCTTTCGTGTCCTAGGATATGAACCATGCTCTTACTAGAATTCCTTCTAATACTTGGAAGTGTATACTGTTGTTTTCTCTTTTGATGTAAATAAGGCACCTGGACCAAATGGGTCCCTGTTTATTTTTCCAAACCTACTAGGATGTCATGGACATAGATGTGGTGGTTTCTTGTAAGGAGTTATTTGGCTTGAGATCTCTTCAAAAGGAATTGAATGCTATACTTATTTTGCTTATTCCTAAGAAACTAGGGGAATATTATTTTGAGGATTTGAGTTCTATCAATATTTATAATTATTTATATAAGAGCTTTACTAAAATCATTTCTCTCTATCTCAAGCCATTTATTCCTTCCCTTATATATAGTCAGTAGACCAATTTTGTGCCTAGATGAAGAAGTCTAGATTTAGTTATGATTTTTTATGAGAATATACATTCAACCTTAGTGAAGAAGGCATGATTTTTTCTCAAGCTAGATCTTATTGAGGCATGTGATAGAGTGATCTGGAGTTTTTACTAAAAGTTTTATCTTCTTTTAGGTTTAACGATTTTTTTATTCAGATTATTTCTTAGTTGATTTTCATCACTAAATTTGTTGTTATCATCAATGGATCCTCCAGTAGTTTTTTTTCTTCTTTTTGGGGTTTAAGACAAGGAGATCCCCTCTCCCCTTTCCTTTTCATCTTGATGAATGATACTCTAAGGAGATATATTCAAAAATAGATCTGATATGGTAGATTGAAGAGCTTATCTCCTTCTTCTAATGATTAGGTTTTCTCACATCAACAGTTCATTGATGATACCATCCTTATGGGAGAGAGTTCTATTTCACAGGTAAATGTATTGAAGGATATTTTTCATGTGTATTAAATTTATTTGGGAAAACCATTAGTATTATGAAAATATCTATCTTTTCCTAAATACTCTTGAGAGAAGACAACCTAGGATTACTCATATTATTGGTTGTAAAACTGAAGCTCTTCAATCTATGTATCTGTGCCACCCATTATGTGGTAATGATCTTTATAATCATTTTTAGGGGAAGTTGATTGAGGTATTCCAATCTAAACTAATGGGTTAGAAGGGGACACTTTTATCCCAGGCTAGGAAACTCCAATTGATTAAGGTTTCTCTAAAAAATTACCTATGTATGCTATGACCCTTTTTAATGTTCTCAAAAAAATTCTGATCAAAATTGAGCAGATTTAGAAGAAATTTTTATTGTCATGATCATAAATGAAGAATATGATGCATCTTATAACCTCAAATCAGGTGTGTTTTCCAAGAGATTTGGGAGGGTTGGCCATTCACAAAATCTAGGAATTTAATAGGGTTGGCAATATGTTGAAGGTGAGATAGAGAGAGTGCTCATTTTGGGTCTGATATGTTCCAATCCTCACCCAACATGAAGGCTTGGCATGAGAGAAGTGGTCCAAAAACTTGAAGAAGATGATCCACTACGAGGTGTTGACTCTTCATTTTATTCCGATGCAAGTGCACTCCAACAGTACTAGAAAACCTCTTCCATATTCCATTTGTAGTAGAGATACTTCCATTTCCAAGTCAAAGTATTTTTCTACTGGTTTCAATGTATACGATTGATCTCTTTGTGGCTTTAGTGTACTATTTTAATGATCTTGTTAGTCTATTACTCATGCACAAAACACATTATTACTGTTTAGTATAGCTTTTAATGTTTGGGATTTTTAAATAAAAATTTGTTGGCCTCTCTATAGCTTTTCTAGGGTATGAATATTTATATATGTTATGTTGTATGTTTAATGTCTATATCACATTTGAAAAATATCTATATATAAATTTTATTTGAAATAAGAGTAAAAATTGGATTTATCTTTGTGCATTTAACTAGAAATAGTGAATTGAAAAAAATAAAATTCTTATATCTATTTTGAAAATTACATGGTCAACATATTTGCAATTTCAATTTCATGAATGATACTATATATAAGGTCAATAGAATTGAAATATATATATAAAGAGAGAGAGAGAGAGAGAGAGAGAGAGAGTGTTAATAGAGTTGGAAACTCAATTATGTTGGACATGTAATTTTCAAAATAGATATAATCTCTCTCTCTCTCTCTCTCTCTCTCTCTCTCTCTCTCTCTCTCTCTCTCTCTCTCTCTCTCTCTCTCTCTCTCCCTTTCTGTGTCTTTGTGTGTGTGTGTGTGTGTGTGTGTGTGTGTGTGTGTGTGTGTGTGTGTGTGTGTGTGTTTGTGTGTGAGATGACCCTAGACAACAAGCTCATGTTGGAGAGATCAAGGCGATTTGTTTTTGAATACTAGTAAAAACAAGTTTTAAATGGGTACCCAAAACCCCTTACAAGATAGTTACAAAAGATATATCATTAAACCCACCAAAAAGAGATAGGGCCCAAAAAAACTAGCCCGCCAGCAGACCTAAACCAAAAAAAGAAACCATCCTACAACTAGTAAACAAAAACCAACACCCAACGATGAAGACACAGAGAAAGCAGAAAACAAAGGAACTGGGCATACTCCAGTTGAGTTGCCTCCATATATTTTTTAGCCTTGGAAATTTTAATGATGGCCCCATTGAGGTATGAGAGCTCTAGAATCCTATCTTGGCTATTCCTCTTATTTGATGATCTTTTGCACTTTCCAGGGCCAAATGGATCCTCATCATCATTGATATCATCAATTTTAATAGGTGACCCAACATTCAATTACTTCTTAATGTTATTTATGCAATCAATTGTAGTCCCCATAAAATGGTTGGTATCCATCAAGATCTTCTTGAGAGTGGTCTCCATCTTGTCAACCTTATCTTATAGCAAGCCCATCCTCACATCATCCCTGTTCTCCCCAGTTTTGATCATCTCGTCAAACCCAAAATCTAAACTTTTGTGAATATTGTCCACTTTAGCCAAGAGGGATTTGAGCTTGAGACTTAGGGTTTTGATCTCATGAAAAAATAATTTAAATAGTTAGAAGGAATACATGGAAATCACTTTGGCTATTTTCAAAACACCAAAAGGAGGGTCAATTTTTTCCTCCAAATCTTCTTTTACAAGCTAAACGTTCCTCTCCTACATATCAACAGTCTTCAGAAAAGGGATTTGTTATGCTTGTCTATGAATTAGATTTGATTGCTTTATTGGAAAAGATTGTGATCATATGTTGGAAAGTGATTGAATTTGATTTGGCTTGATAAGTCTTAAGGGATATTCAGTGAACTAAGTTTGAGGCACTTTGGGGAAGTCACTTCGTAGAGATCTGAGGCCAACTTCGCCAACCATTATGGATGTTTCAGGAAAGTCTTCTTGAAGAAGTTTATTGACATGGGTGATAATATTGAGGTTCTAATGGTGACTATGTGATTAGTAGATTGAATTTATTATGAGATTTTTGATCCGTGCAATGGTGATTTGAGTGATCTAATGATGTTTTCTAAGTTCAAGATCTAAGGATGTGCCAAATAAATAAAGTTTGATTCCTTATCTCAAATCAATCATTCAAATTCATTAAGAGCAAGTAGGAAATCAAGAGCGAGAGCAAGCAAGGTTCCTGATTGCATTGCAAGTTGATTGTGAGTAGAGCTTGGATATAAGATCGATACATTATATTCTAATAAATCCAACTAGGTCTTAGCTAGCTTGGATATCTTTGGGGTGATTTGTGTTTATCAATGCAATCATTGTCAACAGAGGTCAACTTTTTGTTATGCATGCATTGGATTTGTATCTTGTAATGTTGGATTAGGGAATGAAAAAGGAATCATTTTGGCCCCTCATATCTATGTTGTGTTGATTCGATGCATTTTCATTTGATTTGTTTATAATCCTTAAGTCATGATGTCATTGAGATAAATCTAATTCAAAATTTGGTGAAGGTATAATCCAAGATCGAGCCTCTATAGGCTTCTAATCTTCTTGCATGAGATGATCATCGGTTCCACATGGGTTGAAATCTGAAGCTCATGACATTTGGTATCAGAGATGTAGTTTGGTTTTAGTGGGGTGACTAAGGGCTTGATTCCATGGTCGATCAAGAAGACGCTGGCGATTAAAAAATAGTGAATGATGGAATGCAAACTATGTTAGGATTAGAAGACATAAATCTAACAATTACATGCAAATATAACCAATAACAGAAAAGAATAAAGAACATAGAAGTAGAACAAGAAGACATAAATATTTAACATGGTTCAACCAATCTTGGGCTATGTCCACCTAATAGAGAGTCCAATCTTATTATCCAGTAATTTCAACTTGTTACAATATACAATCCCTTGTAACTCAATATCGCTGCAAGAAGCTACAAAATTCTCATTTTGAAAACCCTAACCCTAAGCCATTATAACAAGAAAAGTATGTTGGTTAACAAGTTACCCTTAAAAAATACTTGATGAGTCGACCAAGGGAAAATTTTAATGAGTCAAACTAAGAAAATGCTTGACGAGTCAACTCAAAACCACTTGACAAGTTAGCCTTGAACCCCACAGTAAATGAAAAGTGTACAATACTTTCTTGATCAGTCACCACAAACCAACAATCTCCCACTTGGGAAAAAATCAGGATCCACACTAAAAAACTTCCCACGAGAGGTTCATCATGTAGAAACACTACTACCCCTAAAAGTCCCACTAGATTGAGACACCCTAGACTCTATTTTTATTTTTATTGTTGTATACAAGTGAATGTACCTTCATAGAATTAGGGTTAATCATCAACAATAAGTGAAATAATAACTAAACACAACCACAATTGAGCAACTATTTAACAAAATCAATGACTAATTGAGCATCCTATGGCTCTCTAACTAAGATGTTAATGAGTGAGCTCTCAGCAAGCTCTCATTAATGATAGTCCTAGAATGAGAATGATAGAGATAAAACAATGCTAAAGCTAACAATTATCAAGATAAATGCTAAAATTGCTCTTAAATGATTTTCTAAACTCAAATTGCAAGAGGTTTGATGCAATTCTCAGATAGGTGGTTGATAATAATGAAGGATTTTGGCCTTCCTTTTATAGATTTTCCAATGGTAGGGGGTCTAGTTGTGTTTAATCATGGTTGAGTTGGGGTTAAGTCTTTGGTTCCACCCTTTGAAGACAAAGCAAAGTTTGTGTCCTCAAATTTTGGGACAAGTAGACAAGATGGATGGTTAAGATTCCTTTTCACTTTGAGTGAATGAGATTCAATTTGGCTTGATCCATGTGAATGCCTTTCCTCAAATCTCATTGGTTAATTGATTTTCTCTCCTTTTGGTTTGTTGAGAGTAATTGATTTTTATTAATTGATTTAATTGATTTATTTTAGCCATGTACCCCTTGAATGGGTTGAATTTAATTTAATCCAAGACTATACAATTAATTGAATTAATTGTATTAATTGTATTTTGATTTGATTGCACTTGATTAAAATGCTCTCAATTTTGATTGATCTTGAATTAAGACTTGATTTTTGTTTTGATTGGCTAATTGTGCATTGTGATTCAATTTATTAAATTTTGTCCTTGATTTACCTTGATTTGACTTGATTTTCTTTGAATTATCGTTAAATTGTCTTTGTCCATTTTTAGGTGATTACAATTGTGTTCAATCTTGAAGACTAATTGAAGATGAAGAGAATTTTAGCTTATCCCTTGTCACTTCCTTGGTAAATATATCCTCTGGATTTTCATTCGTATGTATCTTTTTCAGCTTTAATTATCCATTATCCAATACCAACTAAATGAACTAATACTTCAACTATACATGTTTGGTCTTTGAATGCAAGGAAAAATTATTTCCAAGATGAATGGCACTCTGGCTATCTGTAAACAGATAATTTTTAGTTTATGATTTTTCCAACTCTTCCATGAAAAATTGCATCCATATCATCTCCTTAGCTACCTCTTTAGAACCAACATACTCTGCCTCTATAGTGGATACATAAACCACCTTTAGGAATCGATAAATCCAATTCATTATTGTCCCACCAATAGTAAATACATAGCTTGTGGTACGCTTCTTGGTATCTAAATCCCCTACCAAATCTGAGTCAACATAACCTTTTAAATCAATATTACACCCACCAAAACATAAACATTTAGTGGATGTACCTCTCAAATATATGAAAATCCACTTTATTGCATTCCAATTCTCAACTTAAAGATGACTCATATACCTTCTAACAACTCTTATAGCATGTGCAATATCTGGTCTAGTGCATACCATGACATACATCAAACTACCTACAGACGAAGCATATGGTACCTTGGACATTTTGTCTTGCTACTCTCATGTCTTTGGACAAATCTCCTTAGTAAATTTCAAATGATTAGGAAAAGGTGTGTTGACAAGTTTTTCATTCTCCATATGGAATCTTTGCAACACCCTTTCAACATAACCAACCTAAGATAGAGTCATTTTGTTTTCTTCCTATCTCTACAAATTTTTCTACAAAGGATATGTTTTGTTGCCCCCAAATCTTTCATAGAAAAAGAATCCACTAACTATTGTTTCAACCCCTTAATGTGATCCATGTTCGACCCCGCTACAAGCATATCATCAATATATAAAAATAAAATAATGTAGCTATCATCATCCAACCTCTTAAAATAAACACAATGGTCTATATTACACCAACTGTGGCCATGCTCAACCATAAAGCTATCAAATTTTGTGAGGCCTCACCCCGACCTGTAATGCCCTACCAGGGAACCTAGGAGAGATTAACCTATAACTTGCTACTAAGTTTGGTGAACATTTTTTTTTTAAAAGTTAACATACAAGATAAACAACAGTGCGAAAGCAATTACCATTTACTCACATTGCAACAACATCCAACACAGATTACAAAACTTGAGGGTCCCTTGACGTAGAATTACTTAAGGACAAAATACAACTAAATAAAGATGACAAAAGATTCCATATCATAAATGATACAATTACACCTTATAACAATAATTAAAATCCTCATGGACAACCATGATAACTAATACACTAACATCCACTGCACATGCTATAGGGTATGTAATAACAAATCTAACATAGAAGTACAATGTCCATTTTAGGTATCACATGTGATACTCTAATATAGGATTACATAAATGAAGATAATATAAGAAACCAACAAAGAAGAACCAATGAAGAACCATAAGGGCATCCAACTGTAGGAGTACCAACGGCACCGACACCGTGACATCGAATCTCAAATGGTAAAGAATCACTACCACCCGTCCATGTAGAACCACAAAGGTCTACCCCACCGTGCTGAGGAGATAACCAAAAACCCCAATCGGATGACCAAAACCAAACAAGGATAACCACTGAGCAAGGAATCCTGAAAGCTCTCTACTCAAGGTTTACATAAATAAAGTGAAAGGTGATACACACTAATCTAGAGGCATAAACCAAAAACTTGGGAGATGATCTAGGCTACATGCTATGGGAGTGTCATCACATGTCTATCTACTTGAGTTACCTTGGACTGGTCACTTTGGACCCCGGACCCTCAAGCATTGAGTTACCTTGGAACTGACCACTCTGGGTCCCAGACCCTCAATACAATCCATGTGGGATTAGAATACTCTCTCTCAGATATGAGGAATTCTAATCATACCATACTCTATATTATCTTTTTAATGATCTCTACACATTTTAATTACTATGTTATCACTTAATTACATAACTCACAATAGGTTACCCAGGTACTGACCACTTTGGGTCCCGGCCCCTATTGTAAGCCACTCCCCTAAGATGCACTTAATCAATCTCCCCTAGGCTCATAATCTCATAAACAACCAACAAGTATACAACCAGGTAATCCTAGATGCAGTTTCACACATAGAAACCCAAATGATTACACAGATACCAAGAACAGATAATATCTAATAAGAGCATATAAGATCGAAGCATAAACAAAATAGACACACACAATGAACATGATACATATATACAATCCACTGAAAACATATCCCTGCCTCTATTTCCCCTAAGCCATCTAATACCTAGTATCACAAGATGCACATGTGTATAGTTCAAAAATGATAAACCAACACTCACAATTAAGAAAACTGATCAGGAACTTCAAGTAACAAAACATCACAATGATCATGATCCTAACATAATATGGTTCGCATAATATTGATGAAAGAATCACGACATAATGAGCATACTAAAGACATTAATAAAAGAAATATTCCCTAATGATGTTCTAGGAATTCAATAGAAAATTTGCCCAATTTTGGTATAAACATAATCATTTAACAACTAATTAACATATTAATAAAGGCTCATTTAATAAGGTCTAGAAAGAAACACATAGACCTAATCTAATTTGACTATATGAAGTTAATCATTTCATCTACAATCTCATATTAGGAATGAATAAATATACAAAATAAAACAATATTATAAAACAAAGTATACCATCTCAAATATTTTACACCCAAATGAATTATGCTGAACCCAATACAATAACATATACTAAGTTTTCATTCAATATTTAAACTAACATATAAAACAAAAAAAGAAATAATAATAATAATAATTGAAACTTTATTAAATAAAATAATTAACAATAATATTCCAAATTAATTAATTATTAAATAAAACTTAAAATTTAATAAACTATAAACAAATTAATTAAACCAAATTTAATTAATATGTAATAACATCCACAATATTTATATAAAAATAAAATTAACTAACAGAAAATAACATTTAAAAGAAAGTCAAGTTTTATGGGGCCCGCGACTCTTTCCCCCACTATAGTACCTGGTACTACCGCCACAGTCCCCTGGGGTACTGCGCACGGTAGTGCCCAGGGCTTATCGTGACAGTCCCTTTATGGGGCTGCGCGTGGCATAGGCTGTCGTGCTCTCCTTAACATTTGCCATTTTCTTTTTTTAAATTTGCTTTATCATTTTTTTTAATACTAATTTTTATTATAAATAAAACTTTTCAAAAAGCATTGTCAATAATATCAAATTTATTTATTGAATAGATATATTTTTTAACAGGTTTAACATATATTATTTTTTTTAAACCCAGGTTCCTATTTTTGGAAGAAAATACAAAATTCAAGATTCTATTTCAAAGGAATCTTTTTTTTTTAAAGAGTAAAAATACATATATTATTCATACACATATTAGAATAATCTTGTACCCAAATTGACCTTTTTTTTTAATGACTGTACTTTTTCCAGCCAACACACATTTTAACCAGAATTGAATATTTTGTACCAAGATTGGGTTTTTTAGCAATTTGATCTATTTTCTCAAGGGAATTAATTTTCTCCCAACACTATAGTTAAACTATACAACAGGATTAATTTATCAACTTATAGGCAAATCATGAACAATTATTTAACAAAATTTTGCTAGAGTAACACTACAATGCCAAGTAATAATAAAATACAAAAATTAGCTACACTAGGGTTTCTGAATACCCATATCTATCACAACCACAGAAAGACAAATGAAAGTAGAAACAGAGATAACAGGAAAAATTCAATGCCTACCTTAGATCCAATGCCAGAAACTGAAAATGAAAACCCTTGTAGATCTGAGAACAAAATTCTCTCCAAATTCAAGCCCAACCTGTAGAAGTGAAAACTATGTTGCAAATAGGTGCCTGATCTAGAAGCACAGAGAAATTTAATTCAACATGCAGCCACAACAATCCACAAATCTTCAAAAAGCCAAACACACAAGCTTCCCCCAAAAATCTTCTCCAAAACCTGTCTCCCTCAAAAATGAATGCCATAATCTCCTAATAGGAATTCCATTCCCACATTCAAGGAATCCCAAAAGACAACTCAAAAGCTAACTCACAGTCAACTCCAAATCAAAAAATGACTCATAAGACAACTCCCAATCCAACTCAAATTCCAAAATTTGAAAGTAAATACAATTAATTAATTAAAATTATCTTTTAAAAGCACAACTCAACTTGACTTTTGAAAACAAGTTATCTTTTTGAAAACAAACACCTTTTTCCAATTTGCACATGTTATAATTTAAATATATTTATTAAATAAATTAAATACTTAATGCATCACAAATTCATGTAATTAATTATTTAATCATTTAATAAAATATGCAAGCATAAATCAAATCATGACATTTTCTAATTAAGCACATGTTAATAATTTAAAACCCAAATTAAATAAATTAAATATCTAATACATCCTAAAGCATGCATTACAATATTCAATTATTTAATTATACATTCAAACATAATAAAATCCAATTTCAATTAAATAATCAATTATTTCTAATTAATCAAATAATTGACTTTTGATAATTTTCCAAATTAAACATAGGAACATAATTAAATCATTAATTCAACTATAATCCTAACATTGATAATCATATAAAATCACCTGAATAATCATAAATCAACTTAATCAAGCACAGTAAAATCAAGCATAATAAATCAAGCAAACTAAAACCATGCACAAACTCAAGAACAGGATCCACAAATTCATGCCAACTAGGTGAATTCAGGTAGGGTAGTCAAATAAAAACTTGTCCAATCCTAGGACAATTAGGCCAGGGTTAGGGTTTTGGGTCTGTGTATTATCTCCCCTCTTTACCATTGAGATGAATGTTTGTGGGCATGCTCACTCCTGCCAATTCAGGGAAGACGATGCCCTGTACCTGCAAACCTATCATAAAAAAATGAAGCATGTATATACAATAAAAGCAGATAATGATAGGGTACAGTCGGATGTGTGGATCTTGACTATGCGAGTAACTACGCCTCCGTTGTCTACCACACAAACACATCAAACAAATAAAAACACATAATCACCATACACATGCAAGTATGGGGTAAGTACATCCAAATCAATATAAAACATATAATCTATCATCATAAAATATCATCATCTATTCTATGCATACACCTAATAAACATATGATAATAATCCATCATCATCATTAATGAAACAATAATCAATCACATGAAAAGTGACCTAAAAGAATTCGATCAAACATCTAAAACATAAAGCAAACTAAGAGCATCCTACGGGTGGGTACTACATGACCCATCATAGCATTATTGATCATTCACATTCTAATACTTATGATTTGATACATTGATACACCTTTTGGATTATCCTGATAGAGAATTATGATACTATGTTTGATGGCGATGACTATATTATGTGGCTTACATTTTGATGTGGATTAGAACCTAGAATATGTGGTTTATTTTGATTATGCATGTTTATATGTGTGAAATGATGAAAGGATCAAATCATGATTAGATTTGATTATTTCATGGATGATATGTCATTATGATTATGGAATTACTATGTTTAAACAATATTGAATGAAAAAATTACAATTGGAATTGAATTCTACACATTGATTTATGTTGATAATTATGAATTGAAAATGTATATTTCATGTGATTTATTACCTTGGACTAGTGATGCTCAAGTTTTGTGTGCAGGAAAGAAAACCATGGAATTATTGAAAGAATCAAGGCTAAACACATGTGAACTAAGTAAGCCAACATTTAATTCGATATGGGATTGAAAACCTCATTGTAATGTGATCTGGTTGTAAATGTGAATTGCATGTGTGTTACTAGTGTAATTTCATGTTGTCATTTAGGACATGTCATTCTGAATGTGATGTGTAATTGTTAGTGTCACTTGACACATGTTATGTGTATGTATTGACATGTTTACTAAGGTTGGTTATGTAAACCTAAGCCTAACTGATTCATTTGGAGCCTAATTAAATTCCCTTGTTGGAGATACTTGCAAACCCCACCAATTGTATTATTTAAAATCAATTTTTCTTCTAGCCACTTCTAGAGGCCAAAAAGAGGTCCTAAGGGTCATATTTAGCAAAATTTAAGTGCCTTAGTGATAGGGGTATGGGTTAGGAATGTTTTTAACACAACTAGAACCCTCTAGTGGCCTAGGTGACCCTTTTTATGACCCATTTTCTATATGCTACGAAAATTGGATTGAGTCTTGACCTTTACCCAACCCCACAGGTCTTTCCAATCTGGCATTTATGATAGGGGACAAGGAAAAGATAAAGGACTTGAGGGTCAAGTCTAAAATTAATGTTGGTGGGTGGGTAGAAGTTGGAGGTCTTTTTAGAGGCCCTTGGGAGAGTTAGTGGGTGTTCACCCACTCTCTAATTTTAGAGACAATTAGGTTTGGAAGACAAAAAAAAAGAAGGGATAAGGAGCTCAATTCAACTTCATCCTCCCATTTTTTCTTTGGATTCAAGGTTGGTGTCTCTATCATGAAGGAAATTTCTTGTTTGAAACTCATGAAGAAGCTCATTATGCAATTTGTATTGTAGACTTGTTTATATTTCTTGTCATGAAAGAATGTTATTGCATCTCATTTGGTTGTTTGTTGTGTTAAAATAATATGTGAGAGCATGCATGTATGTTCTTGTAAATCTCTCCATTGTTGTGTTGGAAATGGGATTTCATTTGGATTTTGTTTCATCTCTTGTTTTCTTGTTTTTGAGAATGTTGTTTTCATGGGAGTTAGGCATTACTCACCCTTTGGGAAGGGAAGAAGTGGCCTTGGTTGAAGAGGTTAGTTGGGCTCTCCATTGTAGTGAGAGTCTATTCTCTTGGAGAAGAGGGATAAATTCATGGGGTATGGGCTCCATGAAGCCATCTTGTATTCTTGCATCTTAAGGATTCTTATGAGGAAAGTTGTGTATGAAATATGAATTCATGTAGCCTTGAGAGGCATGGAAATACTTTTGTGAAAATGTAATACGTTGGCATTCTCCTACTTGGAAAATCCCACCTTCACCCTTCTCAATGAGTTTGGAAAGCTCATTTGTAAAACCTTGGATGGGAGTTATTTGTTCTTGTGCATATTTGTGTTGTGAGCATTTGTATTGTATCCTCGTTTAGCCTTGGTTCTCCAAGCTTGTGGGTGGTCTCATTGAGACCTAGGTTGGGAGGTGAGCTTCCCATGGTTCTCCCCTTTCATTTGTAGGTATTGATGCCAAGATCCATGTTGATAAAGCTTTGGAGTGTTCTCAATGTTGATAGGGTTGTGAGAAAACAAGCTATGTTGAGGCATTGTTGTAATTTTGTATTAAGGAAATCTCTCCTTGTTAAGAGAAGCATGCTTGTGATTCGTAAAATGTTTTCTTTCTCTTCATTGGTCATCATTAAGATGTATATTGAAATGTAAGCTTGTTCATTCTCCTTGATACTTTCATTCATGTATTGTTACCAAATTGTATTTCTTTGTTTAAAAATGTAAATGAAGAAACCTTGTTTCCATGCCTATTGAATTTCATTCTTAAGAATAATGAAGTTAATCATTCATTGTAAAATGAAATCCAAAGTTGACAAGGAAAGCAATGCATTAGTTTCATAGAAACAAAGTTTCTTTGGAATGAAAAGTTAGTAATCTCTATAATGTATTTGGTTGTAATTTTCAAGTTCATTTCATTCAAACTGTCCTTTGAAAAAGAAAACTAAATTTCAATAGTGATGCAGAGTGGTTGGAACTAAAGTTTAGTAGACCCAATCTACCACACAATTTGAACCATGAACTTAGTCAACTGTATTAAACTTCCTTGTCTTTAAAGTTTGAATAGGCCCAACTCACTTCACTGCAAATTAGCAATATTGACTCAAAATGGAATAAGGATTTTAAGCAATTCTGTCACACTTCTTGCCCTTTGACAACCTTCAAACACAATGGTGACTTCTTTCCTATCAATTTCTTTTGATGAAATTTGTAGAATTCCTAGATGACTATGTTTCCCCTTTTACTAGTAATAGCAACTTCTAGTTCCCAGTTTATCACAGGTGCTACAGTTTTATTCTTGGTTAAATTTCAATAGATCACAACAGGCTATTAAAATTCTATTCTTCCTATTTCTATTGTAGCCCATTGGTTAACAGAAAATCCATAAGTATCAAAGCAGATAGTATTCAACTTTTTACTAATCTTTGTAACAGTGTTTTTTTCCCATGAGTTTGTGGTCGATTCAAATTATGGATGTTTGGAATATAGTCACTGCTTCCCTATGCTTTTGTCACTAAACACTAACAACAATCTCCTCTAATGCTCTCAAGTGGTCTCAGGAACATTCTGCCTAGTTGATCAAGCTAGGGCAGGTTCGACTAGCATGACTTGAGGGATACTGCAAGGAATTCAATTTGCTCTTGCTATGTTAAGATCCTAAATCCAACAAGGTTTACACTCATTCAATTCAATTCATTGTTACAACTTTTGTTTACTCCTACCGACTGAACACACATAATGTACCTGGTTAGGGCATCAAGTCTTGAAGCGGTTTTAGCACTCCTCAAAAATTTGAGTAATGATTATGTTAAAATTCACTACCCTAACTTGTCTTTCATCCAACGACATTGGAAGTTCCATGGTGAAGATCCAAGTTAGGTTCAGAGCTTTATATCAAAATCAAGACCAATGGTATTTGAATCCAGCCTGGTAGAGTCTCTTTGTTCCAATGAAACTTAAAGCAAAATAAATGTTCAAAATCAGATGAATGTAATCACATGACTGGTTTGATTAAGACAGTCAGATTATTTACTTATTTTACACCGACTGTTCAAGATAGAATCTAATCCATGCAATTGAATATCAAACTATGCAAGAATCAAAAGGTATTTTCAGTGATTGTACATCTGTTCTTTCAGTACATAATCGATAGCATAAAGAAAAGAAAAACACCATAACATACTCAAAATTGTGGATCCTTTTGCTATTCAAATTCCACTTCTAAGATTCTCTGTTGCAATCCCTGATTGGACATAAAAATATAGTTCCCATGGCTTCCCAATGGTTCCACTAATACCAGACTAGTGGTAACAATTGGAAAACTGAATTGACTATATGTGATAATAATATCCTTTAAACTTGTAAAAGAGTGGTAACAAAAATAGTAAGACTGTTACGGCAAAAAAAAACCCTTTTAACAAACTCAAAGAGATGTGAAACTCTAGAAACAAAATAAACTTAAAACTTAAAACAAAAAACTTAAAGATCCCCATGGATTAAGGGTTTCCTAGGCTCATAGACATGCCTTAGGAACCCTTAACCATACAAAATGGATCAAGACATTAGAGAGGAATGATCGTAAAGATCAAACCCACTTTATTACAATCAAAACACAAACAAACCAAAATAGTAAATGATGGCCATGAGTGCCCTACACCATTCTCCATAGGATAGAAAAACTCAAGTCCCTTGAGTTGGGAAGTCTGGTAAAGGAAAACCAAGCTGTTGAATAGCCTCAGAGGTAAGCCATGTAGCATCCTCTGGTGGTCGATGTTTCCACTACACTAGATATTCATAATAAGTGTGTCTCCGAGTCTTCCAGGCAACTCTAGATGCCAAGATGTTGTCAATCTCCAAAGGAGGTGTTTTTGGAAGTTCTAGAAGTTGTCCCTTCGGTAGAGAACTAGTACCACCTGCAAACACATCAGTAGCAACAGGACCTTTATAGAGATATAAATCAACAACATTAAATATAGGTGACAAATGAACATCAGGGGGAAGATCAATATGATAAGCATTAGAACCACTACGTTTCAAAACTTTAAAAGGACCAATCTTCTTAGCCATTAGTTTGGTTAGTGTCCTTTTGGTAACCTCTCCTTCAAATGCACCATGACCAAATTCCCAACATTGAAAGACACATCTTTCCTCCATTTATCTACATGAGCCTTATACTTGGCGTTGGTATGCTGAAGCTTTTGTTTGACCTGATCTTGGATGTCCTTCATAACAATAGCAAAATCATTAGCCAATGCACTAGGTTTCTCCAAACTACTAACATCTTGCAATTCTAAGATACCTCTAGGATGCACACCATACACAATTTGAAATGGAGTCTTCCTTGTACTGTGGTTGACTAAATCATTGTAGGAAAATTCTGCTTGTTCCAAAATTGAATCCCAACTTGAGCCATGTTCTTGAGTCAAGCGCTGTAAAAGATTACCAGGAGATCTATTGATGACCTCAGTTTGTCCATCAGATTGAGGATGATAGGCTGAGGAAAGACATACATTAGTGCCTAATTTCTTCCACAAGGTCCTCCAAAAGTGACCTAAGAACTCAGGATCTCTATTTGATATGATGGATAGGGGTAGACCATGCAAATGAACTATCTCCTTAAAAAATAAGCCCACCACATGGGATGCATCATGAGTGGTCTTACATGGCACAAAGTGAGCCATTTTGGAAAACTGATCCACTACTACAAATATGTTGTCATGACCAGATTTGGTTTTAGGCAATCGAAGCACAAAATCCATACTAATGGAATCCCATGGCTTCAATGGAATAGGTAAGGGTGTGTAAAGTCCAGCATTAGAAGTATGACCTTTAGATTTTTGACAAATCAAACATGTTTCTACAAACTTTCTTACATCCATTTGCAACCTAGGAAAATAGTAAAACCTCTTGACTGATTCTAAAGTTTTATCTAAGCCAAAATGCCCTGCCAAACTGCCACAATGCTTTTCTTTAATGATATTTTCTCGCATAGACCCTCTTGGAACACAAAGCAATCCACCCTTGAATAGAAGCCCATTCTGTATCAAAAAATTAGGAAATTCAGTATGATACCTTATTGTCATGTCTAAGCAAACCTTATAGATGTCTTTGAAATCTTCATCTATAGCATACATGTTTTCCATAGCCTCGAGACCTACACTTTCCAATTGCATAGACTGAATGGTGAGTGTCCTCCTACTCAAAGCATCTGATAGTTTATTTGCAACCCCTTTCTTGTGCTTAATGCTGAAAGTATAAGCCTACAAGAACTCCATCCACTTGACATGCCTATGATTAAGTTTCTCCTGTCTATTCAGAAAACTAAGAGCATGATTATCAGTGAAAACAATGAATTCTTTTGGCAAAAGATAATGCCTCCATTTCCTTAGGGACTGAATCATAGCATAAAGCTCAAGATCATAAGTAGAATACTTTATTTTGCTTCATTTATTTTTTCACTAAAGAAGGCTACGGGTCTCCCTTCTTGGCTAAGAACCCCACCAATAGCCTTATTACTAGCATCACACTCAACCATAAAAACTTTATGAAAATTCAGTAATACAAGTACTGGCTATTCTGATATCTTCTTTTTCACTAATTCAAAGGATTCATTTGCCTCTTTAGTCCATTCAAAAACACATTTTCTACCACCCTTAATAGTATTGATTATAGGAGTGCAAATGCCACTAAAGTTTCTGATAAACTTTCAATAAAAACTGCATTATCCATGAAAGAGTTTTACCTCAGTAGCTAATGTTGGAGGTGGCCAATTTAGGATGGCTTCTACCTTCGTAGGATCCATTTTCAAACTACCCTTTGAGATCACAAAACCCAAGAAAAAAACCTCTTCCTAAAAGAATGAACACTTCTCCAAGTTTACCTTCAAACCTTCCTCATGGAGTCTCTACAAGACCTGGTCTATATGCTGCAAATGCTCCTCCTTGCTGCCACTGAAAATCAGAATGTCATCCAAATAAACAACTACAAATTTATGAATAAAAGGTTTTAACACTTCATTCATTAACCGCATAAAAGTACTAGGAGCATTGGATAAGCCAAATGGCATGACTATCCATTCAAAAAACCATTCATTATTTTTGAAGGTTGTCTTACACTCATCCCCCACTCAGATCCAGATTTGATGGTAGCCACTTTTGAGATCAATATTTGAATAAATCTTTTTCCCACCTAAACAATCCATGAGATCTTCCATTCTAGGCATTGGGAATCGGTATCGGATTGTGATTCTATTAATGGCTCTAGAATCCATGCATAACCTCCAAGTACCTTCCTTTTTAGGGGCTAGGACTACGGGTACAACACATGGGCTTATGCTTTTCCTTATGTAACCCTTCTCTAACAACCCTTGAATCTACCTTGCTACCTCAACATTTTGTTCGGGAGTGAGTTTATGGGCTGCCTTGTTTGGTAGAGTAGCCCCTGGGATTAGATCAATGCAATGACTGATCTCCCTCTTAGGTGGAAGTGAATCATTAGTGCTGTCAGCCACAACCCCACTATATTTATTTAGCAAATCTGCCACTACTCTTGGACAAGTACTTTCCTTGACTTCTAGGTTTAATCCCCTGCCCTCATGGTGACTTTCCTTAGGTCTGATTAAAATAGAAAATCATGGAGTATTTTCTTCCTTAAGAACTTCTAAGAACTCTTTTTCTTTGACTAACATAACACCACTAGACAAGGCTGACTCATTAGCAACATCAGGTAAAGGAGTCATTGTGAAAGCTTCCCCATTTTTGGTTATAGTAAACACATTGGATTTCCCATCATGTTGGGCATTAGTGTCATATTTCCATAGTCTTCCTAAAAGAAGATGGCAAGCATCCATCTCAACTACTTCACACATGACTTTATCTTTATAATCTCCTTTTTGGAAATCTACTAAGCATTGCTCATTTACAATAGTTTTTTGATCCTTACTCAACCAAGATACTTTATATGGATTAGGATGTGGAATTCATTTCAGATTAAGCTTAATAACCATTTCTAAAGGAACCAAATTTTTAGTAGAACTGGAGTCAACAATTACCTTGCATACTTTACCCTTCACCTTGCAAGTAGTTTAGAATAGAGATTTCCTTTGGGCTGGCTCCTTGTTGATTGGTACCAACAACGACCTATTGAACATGAGAGTCTCTCCTTTCTTAGGGTCATCATGTTTGGATGTGGCTATATGGAAAGATGAAGTGATTTGGCAATCATCCTCTTCATAAATTAATTGCACTCTCCTATCTCCTTGACTGTTGTTGCCATTCTTCTTAGGACATCTGAAAGATTGGTGACCAGCTTGGTTACATGAGAAGCACCTTCCCATGAATACATTAGGGCCTATTCCTCTTGATCTACCCCTGCCATTGTTTTTTCCTCTACCTCTGAATGAACCTCTGCCACTAATATCATGATCAACACTTTGATTACTACTTTCTCCTTGGTTTCTAGGAAAAGTTCCTCTACCATTAAATCTACCTCTACCTCTGAATGAGTTCCCTCTTCCTCTATTTTGTTCTCCTCTTCTTTTTTGTTTCTCCTCAATCTTGAGGAAAATTTGAAAGAACTTATGGAATGATTCCAAAGTGACCAAGGTTAACTCATCTTGTATACTATACTTCAACCCATTGATATACCTCGCTAGTTTTTGTTTCTCTGTTTCATACATCTTGACTTTTAGGGAGAGATTGTGGAACTCTTGAGTGTAGGTAATCACATCAAGGTCCTTTTGTTTCAAATTCTAGAGTTCCTTATGAAGAATCACTTCATAATCTTTTGCTACAAATTGTCTTTTCAATTCTGCCTTCATTCTGGTCCAAGTGGAGATGATGGACTTTCCTTCTTCCACCCTTTCATTTTGAAGAAAATTCCACCAACTAAGAGCTAGTCCCTTTAACTTAGACTTAGCTATCTTCACCTTTTGACTAGGGGGTACTTCATCACACTCAAAATAATTCTCCAAGGCTTTTAGCCAATCCATGCACTCCTGTGGTTCCAATTTGCCATGGAACATAGGCAGATCATTTTTGTCTTTCTTCCCCACTCTTTCTAAGGCTACAAGCATTGCTCTTTGATCCTCTGGTAGATTGTCTTGACCGGATGGATATTTCTCTTTCTCTTCTTCTTCCTCTAACTCCTCATTGTATCCTCTCCTCACTTGGCCTTTCAACTTATCTAACTCCCTCTTCATTGCTCTATTCTCTTCTTTGACAACCCTACTCTCTCCCATCTACTCCTTGACAATCTTAGCCAACTCTACATTTGTTATCCTCACAGGGATATCATCCTGATTTGCCATCTTTTTCCCAAATAGAACCTTAGTGGCTCTGATACCACTTGATGCAGAGTGGTGGCAACTAAAGTTTAGTAGACCCAATATACCACACAATTTGAACCATGAACTTAGTCAACTGTATTAAACTTCCTTGTCTTTAAAGTTTGAATAGGCCCAACTCACTTCACTACAAATTAGCAATATTGACTCAAAATAGAATAAGGATTTCAAGCAATTCTGTCAAACTCCTTTTCCTTTGAAAACCTTCAAACACAATGGTGACTTCTTTCCTATCAATTTCTTTTGATGAAATTTGTAGAATTCCTAGATGACTTTGTTTCCCCTTTTACTAGTAATAGCAACTTCTAGTTCCTAGTTTATCACAGGTGCTACAGTTTGTTCTTGGTTAAATTTAAATAGATCACAACAGGCTATTAAAAGTTTGTTCTTCCTATTTCAGTTGTAGCCCACTAGTTAAACAAAAAATCCATAAGTATCAAAGCAGACAATATTTGACTTTTTACTAATCTTTGTAACAGTGTTTTTTTCCCGTGAGTTTGTCGTAGATTCAGATTATGGATGTTTGGAATATAGTCACTGCTTCCCTATGCTTTTGTCACTAAACACTAATAAAAATCTCCTTCAGTGCTCTCAAGTGGTCTTAGGAACATTCTACCTAGTTGATCAAGCTAGGGAAGGTTCAATTGGCATGACTCGAGGGATACCACAAGGAATTTGATTAGCTATTGTTATGTTAAGATCCTGAATCCAACAGGTTTTATACTCATTCAATTCAATTCACCATTACAAATTTTTTTTACTCCTGCTGACTAAACACACATAATGTACCCGGTTAGGGCATCGAGTCTTGAAGCAGTTTTAGCACTCCTCACAAATCTGAGTAATGATTATGTTAAAATCCACTACCCTAACTTGTCTTTCATCCAATAGCATTGGAAGTTCCGTGGTGAAGATCCAAGTTAGGTTCGGGGCTTCAAAACAGAACTGAGACCAATGGTATTTGAATCCAGGCTAGTAGTGTCTCCTTGTTCCAATGAAACTTAAAGAAAAATAAAGATGTTCAAAATCAGATGAATGTAATCACATGACTGGTTTGATTAAGACAGTCAGATTATTTGCTTATTTTACACTGACTGTACAAGATAGAATCTAATCCACGCAATTGAATATCAAACTATGCAAGAATCAAAAGGTATTTTTAGTGATTTTACATCTGTTCTTTCAATACATAATCGATAGCATAAAGAAAAGAAAAACACCAAAACATACTAAAAATTGTGGATCCTTTTGCTATTCAAATTCCACTTCTAATATTCTTTGTCCCAATCCCCGATTGGACATACAAATATAGTTCCGGTGGCTTCCCAATAGTTCCACTGATACCATACCAATGGTAACAGTTGGAAAACTGAATTGACTATATGTGATAATAATATCCTTTAAACTTGTAAAAGAGCGGTAACAAAAATAGTAAGACTGTTATGGCAAAAAAAAACCCTTTTAACAAACTCAAAGAGATGTGAAACTCTAGAAACAAAATAAACTTAAAACTTAAAACAAAAAACTTAAAGATCCCCATGGACTAAGGGTTTCCTAGGCTCATAGACATGCCTTAGGAACCCTTGACCATACAAAATGGATCAAGACATTAGAGAGGAATGATCTTAAAGATCAAACCCACTTTATTACAATCAAAACATAAACAAACCAAAATGGTATCTGATGGCCATGGGTGCCCTGGACCAAATAGGATCAATACTCTACCTTAAAATCTTCATTGCCACCTCAAATTCTTGAGAGGAAACATAAACTTGATAACAATGGTAAATCAAATAAGTTAGTATGTTAATGTAAAAATCAACTAATACTAACATTCAATTTATAGATCACTTAGAGAATTGCACTAATTAAATAATTCCAATGCATACAATTATCTATTTCAATAATGAAACCAAGAAATCAATAGGATAGATACAAGAAAAAATAAATAAATAAATATTAGCAATAGCATTTTCCAGATTTTTAGAGAAAAAATGCTCTCTAGAATTTGTATGAGAAGGGAAATAATTCCCTTACCACAAAGAATATTTTCTTCCCAATATGCTTCCCTAATTATAATTAATATAAATTAACCCCTAACATAACCTAGTTGTTAATGGCTAATTCCTAAGTTAATCAATGATGTTAGTAAAACAAAATAAACCCAAATTAATAAAAGAACTCTCAATTACCTATCCCACTTGGTTGTACATGGGCCCCACCCATGTTCTTCCCCTTACCATGCATAGGATGTGGGACTGACATGGCATTAGACAAGACTTCATCCACTCCTTGTGTGATTTCATTGCCTCCATTTGTTTGAACTGACATTACATTTAATGAAAAGGTTTTTGTTTAAAACCTTGCTTGTAAGGGATAAGGGGGGGACATGTCATCATTGCCTTGGGCTTAATCCGCAGCAAACTTTTCCCCTTCCCCATGCGTACCCCCTTGTTGCTGACATCATCCAATGCTTGGTCAATTTTAATATCTTGTTTGACAAAATTTTGTTTTTAGATTGATGTGTTAGTCGGCCCCACCTCAATTTGTTTTTTTGTAAATGCCTTTTTAAAAGGGTTTTCCCTTCCCAAAACTCACGCAACCTTTAGCTTATTAGTTTTTCCTTGAATGTTTTTTTTGAGACCATTGTTAATGTTTAGGCTTGGGTCATGTCACCACCCACTTGGCAAGTGGCCTTGGGGATAGGGGTGACATGATAGGTGATAGGTGTTATAGGGTGGGTTGGTAGGCTAGTAAGTATTAAGGATTAATCCAAGAGTATTAAGAGTATTAAGGATTAATCCAAGAGTATTAAGGATTTTATTCAATTTCTTAAGGATTAATCCAAGAGTATTAATAGTAGTTTAGCAGGTTTAAGTGAAATTGTTAACTTGTAATTGGTTAGTAGGATTATGGATTATCGAATCGATGAACCCTAAGAAATCTCATTTTATTAGAAGGTGTTTAGTATGCATTGAAGATGGTAGTATAACTAATAGTCCTTTGTATATTTAGATAACATTGTATTCTAAATAACATTATTAGGTTCATTGTTGAATTATAATTTAAATTCAATCGTTAATCTAATTATCCCACAAACCATCACTGTAGGATTAAATATCTAGTTAGTTGAACCGAACCTTTTTGAAAGATATAATCTAGGAACACATGTTATTTGCGGGAATAGTCTAATTGGGATAAATTGAATATTTAATGCCTAGGTATATTTGAATTCATCCTGAATAGAAATTTCAAGTGGAAATTGTACCCACTAGGGTTCCGCTATTTGAACAAACTTAACCCTAGGTTGTGACTCGCTTAATCATAGACAAACTTATCCTTATTCTTGAATGTTATTCTCTCACATCTGAGCCCTTTAAAAATTTTTTTTTTTGCATTTTTATCCGTTAAATTTTGGGCATGACATTTGGCATTAGAGCTAGGTTTTCAACATTGGAACCTTTAAACCCATTACATTTCAACTCACCTAACTTAACCTATTGTGTAGGATGCCTGTTGTCACATGAGCTGGCCGACAAGGTAGGGGTCATAGAGCTGCACATGTTAGTGTAGGACAGGGGGGTGGACCACCACCACCTCCTCCACCACCTTGAAACCATAACCAGGATATTATAGATGTCCTTCAGAATCTAATTGGGGTAATTCAGTAGAGGCTTCCCCTCGTAGATCCTCAGCAAGAGCAGCAAGTTTCTGAGAGGGAAGCAGATATTCCAGGGGGTGGTAGAGAAGTTAATAGAGAGAGGAGTAGGAGCCCTCCACCCAATTTTTTTAAGGGCCGTGGTGATCATGAGGGAGATTCAATTCATCAGATAGAGGTACCACTTGAGCATGGGATTTGAGACAGAGAGAGACCCCCTAGAGATGTTGGAGATGAGATCCGAGAGTCAATATGACTCCAACCACCCTTATTTTTGGCATCCACTGATGGGTCAGTAGTAGAGGCCTGTTACAAAGTTTACAATGATGCTTTGGATTGTGTCCTTATGAGAGTAATCTATAGGCATGACTTGCGGTTCATCTCCTATGGGAGAAAGCTTCCACTTGGTGGCAGCAGGAGGAGTCCATTGGAGGAGTGGCTATTGACACACTCACTTGGGTGTCTTTTGTAGCCTGATTCTGAGAGAGGTATCTCTACAAGCATTTTAGACATAGATAGATAGAGGAGTTCCATGATCTCTAGTAGAGAGGTCTCATTGTGGCCCAGTATGAGATTTGATTTCTTGAGCTCCTTCCATATGTAGATTATATGAAGGATGAGAAACTACATATCCATCATTTTATTAAGGGGATTAATATGTCTATTCAGGGTATAGTACATTTAGCCTTTCCTACCACATTCAGAGATATAGTTGAGACAACACTTGTAGCTGAGGATATCCATACTAGATAGGAGTCCCAGGATCTGTCTTAGCACCAAAACCCCTCATCTCAGTAGTCAAGACAACATAGACCCTCTTGGAAGGGGAAACATAACTATTCAGTAGGATCCTTTAAGGGTCAACAGTCTCAGCAACAGGGATCTTAGCAGGGTTCTAGACAGAGGAATTCACAGGGTTATCAGGACTCTAAGCCCAAACAATGGCAGTCTCAGGGCCCTAGATAGAATCAGAGGACACAGACACCTCAGGCACAGTTAGCTAGGACTTAGTAGTCCTCTAGGGGTGGATACAGTGGTTCCAGTAGGACCGGAGGGTCACAATAGCCTAGGACATAGGGAGTACAGATTTAGACCCAAGGACCATGTTACACTTGTGGTGGCTTGGGTCATATAACGAGAGAGTGCCCATAGGGAAAGTCAGTTGGTGGTCAGAAAGGGGCTACCTCAAAGCCTACAGTTGGAGATATGGGTAGATCGCATAGAGTTTTTGCAGCGGTTGATAACTGCTAGGTTGAACACCAGGCCATGGTCATAGAGGCCACAGGTATGATTCAGGGTATTAGTGTTTCTATCTTGTTTGATTCAGGAGCCATAGACTCCTTTATATATCCCTATGTAGTTGAGCATTGCGGGCTAGTGGTAGCTAGATAGGATGTCAGTTGGGAGGTCAAGTTAGCTTCCGAAACTAGGGTGTCTATTAGTTCCTTAGTTCGCAGTTGTCAGATTTAGATTGGAGACTTAATCATGATGACTGATCTCCGCATTACCCCTCTAGGTTCCTATGATGTAGTCCTTGGCATGGATTTTCTATATGCCCACAGTGCCAAGATAGATTGTTGTCAGAAGAGGGTTGAGTGTGTTGATGATCACGGTACTTCTAGGGTGATATTTGGGGTACAGAGGCCCGTATCCCTTTGCATGATTTTCGCTATGCAGCTTAGGTGGTGCATGAAAAAGGGATGTCAGTTATTTGCCATCACCATTAGTGATAGAGAGGAGGATTCAAAGGAGGAGCCTTTGCTCGAGGATTATCCTATTCTTCAGGAGTTTGCAGATGTATTTCCTACTAAGTTACCTAGTATGCCTCCACCTAGGGCAGTTGATTTTCACATAGACCTTGTACCTAGAGCTGAGCCCATATCTAGAGCACCTTAAAGGATGACCACACATGAGCTCAATGAGCTCAAGATTCAGTTAGAAGAGCTCTTGGAGAAGGGGCATATCCAACGTAGTGTTTCACCTTGGGGTGCATCAGTGATTTTTGTGAAGTAGAAGGATGGATCACTTAGATTGTGCATTGATTATTAGTAGTTGAACAAAGTAACAATTAAGAACCGATACCCACTCCCCAGGATTGATGATTTGTTTGATCAGTTGCAAGGTTCTTGAGTATTCTCGAAGATAGATCTAAAGTTGGGGTACCATCAGTTATGGATAGTGGAGAGTGATATCCACAAGACTGCTTTCCGTATGAGGTATGGTCACTATGAGTTCACAGTGGTGCCATTTGGCCTCGCAAATGATCCAGCTGTGTTCATCAGCCTCATGAATGAGGTATTTCATACATTCTTGGATAAGTTGGTGGTAGTGTTCCTTGATGATATTTTGATTTATTCTCACAATGAAGAGGAGCATGAGGAGCATCTGAGACAGGTTCTGCAGTGATTAAGAGAGAATCAGTTATATGGAAGCTTGTCAAAGTGTGCCTTATTTAGACTTGAGGTGCACTATCTTGGTAATGTTATATCTGATGATGGGATCTCTATAGACTTATCAAAGATTAGAGCCATTATGGATTGGCCAACACCCACCAGTGTCACTGAGGTTAGAAGTTTTATGGGCTTGGCAGGTTATTATAGACGCTTTGTGGTAGGATTTTCTAGGATAGCTCATCCCATCACTTCCCTTCAGAGAAAGGGGAAGAACTATGAATGGATAGAGAAGTGTGAGAGATCTTTCCAAGAGCTCAAGAGAGCCCTCACTAGTGCACCGATTTTAGCAGTGCTAGATCCTTCAGCAAATTTTGTTGTATGTACAGATGCTTCATTGGATGGCTTAAGAGCATTCCTTATGCAGGAGGGTCATCCTATAGCTTTTGAGTCTAGGAAGCTAAAGACTCACAAGCTCAATTATCCTACTCATGACCTAGAACTCATAGCGATGCTTCATGCCTTAGTGAGATGGTGACACTTCCTTCTAGGTCACCAATTTGAGCTTCATTCAGATCACTAGAGCCTACAATATATCTTTACACAACCCAATCTTAATGCTAGGTAGAGGACATGGATAGAGTTTTTGTGTGAGTATGATTTTGATGTTCATTACATCAAGGGGAAAGAGAATATAGTTGAAGATGCCTTGAGTAGGAAGTGGCACAAGCTCTCATCTATGACTTCTAGTACATATTTGAGGGAGCATATTTTGCATCACTTGCCAGAGGATGGATTTTATGTAGAGGTTTGTCAGGTTATCCATTCTCAGAGACCCCTTTAGCGGAGATTTGTAGAGTATTCTTTAGAGTTAGATGGACTCCTACGTCATAGGGGACACATCTATGTACCTTCTATGGGTGACTTGTGAGAGTTTATTGTGCTAGAGGCTCACAGAGCACCTTATGCAGCTCATCGGGGGGTTAAGAAGTTACATGCCGATCTGAGATAGTTGTATCATTGGCCAGGCATGAGATTGAAAATTGCTAGCATAGTTGCTAGATGCCTAGAGTGTTAGAGAGTGAAGGCAGAGCACAGTCATCCAGGTGGGCTCCTGCAACCACATGAGATTTCCAAGTGGAATTGGGATACTATATCTATGGACTTCTTTTTTGGTCTCCCTAGTTCTTCTCACCACCATGATGCCATCTTGGTGACAGTCGACATGTTGACCAAGGTTGCCCACTTCTCTCCCGTGCATACTACATTCACATCACAAGATGTATCTCAGGTGTTTTTGAGGGATATTGTTAGACTTCATGGCAGTCCCCATAAGATCATCTCTGATAGAGACTCATTGTTCACATCAGCCTTTTGGAGAGAGTTACAAGTAGCGTTGGGCACTAGGCTCAATTTTAGTATGACATATCACCCTCAGACAGATGGATAGATAGAGAGGGTTAACCAGGTGTTAGAGGATATGTTACATATGTATGTGATGGACCAACAGGTCAAGTGGTAGGAATACCTACATCTGATCAATTTTTCCTATAATAATGGGCATCATACTTCTATTGGTATGCCACCATATCAGACTTTGCATGGTAGACCATGCAGAACACCACTGAGTTGGGACAGGATCGAGGATAGAGTATCTATTGGACCTCAGTTGGTCAAGGATATGGAGCAATAGGTGGTTTTGATTAGATAGCATCTTAGAGAGCCTCAGGATCGATAGAAGAAGTATGCAGATGCGAAGAGGGTTGACCATGAGTATATGGTTGGAGATAGAGTCTTTTTGAGAGTGCACCCGCACAAGAGTCTAATCCATTTTGGAAAGGGCTCTAAGTTGGCACCTCTCTTTGTTGGACCTTTCGATATATTGGAGATGATAGGACCAGCTGCCTACCATTTAGCTTTGCCACCCATCCTATCATGCATCCATGATGTGTTTCATGTATCTATGTTACAAAAGTATATTTATGATGAGTCTCACATTATATATTGGGATGCCTTGCAAGTAGAGTTGGATGGACAGTTAGCCTTGGAGCCCATCTACATTTTATCCTGACGGACCCTGGCACTTCGAGGTAGAGAGCTGGACCAGGCTAGGGTCAAGTGGGATTGTTATGATGAGGTCATGGCTTCATGGGAGGATGCAGCACAAATGAGATCACAGTACCCATACCTTTTTGATGAACTCCAGGAGGAAGTTCATGCCTAGGGGGGGAGGATGTGAGGCCTCACCCCAATCCATCATAGCATTATTGATCATTCACATTCTAATACTTATGATTTGATACATTGATATACTTTTTGGATTATCCTAACGGAGAATTATGATACTATGTTTGATGATGATGACTATATTATGTGGTTTACATTTTGATGTGGATTAGAACCTAGAATATATGGTTGATTTTGATTATGCATGTTTAGATGTGTGAAATGATGAAAGGATCAGATCATGATTAGATTTGATTATTTCATGGATGATATGTCATGATGATTATGAAATTACTATGTTTAAACACTATTGAATGAAAAAAATTGCAATTGGAATTGAATTCTACACATTGATTTATGTTGATAATTATGAATTGAAAATGTATATTTCATGTGATTTATTACCTTGGACTAGTGATGCTTGAGGTTAGTGTGTAGGAAAGAGAACCATAAAATTATTCAGAGAATCAAGGCTAAACATATGTGAACCGAGTAAGCCAAGGTTTAATCCGATATGGGATTGAAAATCTCGTTGTAATTTTATCTGGTTATAAATGTGAATTGTATGTGTGTTACTAGTGTAATTTCATGTTGTCATTTAGGACATGTCATTTTGAATGTGATGTGTAATTGTTAGTGTCACTTGACACTTGTTATGTGTGTATGTATTGACATGTTTACTAAGGTTGGTTATGTAAACCTAAGCCTAACTGATTCATTTGGAGCCTAATTAAATTCCCTTGTTGGAGATACTTGCAAACCCCACCAATTTGATTATTTAAATTCAATTTTTCTTCTAGCCACTTCTAGAGGTCCTAAGGGTCAGATTTAGCAAAATCTAAGTGCTTTAGTGATAGGGGTATGGGTTAGGAATGTTTTTAACACAACTAGAACCCTCTAGTGGCCTAGGTGACCCTTTTTATGACCCATTTTCTATATGCTACGAAAATTGGATTGAGTCTTGACCTTTACCCAACCCCACACTTCTTTCCAATCTGGCATTAATGATAAGAGACAAGGAAAAGCCAAAGGACTTGAGGGTCAAGTTTGAAATTAATGTTGGTGGGTGGGTAGAAGTTGGAGGTCTTTTTAGAAGCCCTTGGGAGAGTTAGTGGGTGTTCAGCCACTCTCTAATTTTAAAGACAATTAGGTTTGGAAGAGGAAAGAAAAGGAGAAGGGATAAGGGATAAGGAGCTCAACTCAACTTCATTCTCCCATTTTTTCTTTGGATTCAAGGTTGGTGTCTCTATCATGAAGGAAATTTCTTGTTTGAAACTCATGAAGAAGCATGTTATGCAATTTGTATTGTAGACTTGTTTATCTTTCTTGTCATGAAAGAATGTTATTTAATCTTATTTGGTTGTTTGTTGTGTTAAAATAATATGTGAGAGCTTGCATGTATGTTCTTGTAAATCTCTCCATTGTTGTGTTAGAAATGGGATTGCATTTGGATTTTGTTTCATCTCTTGTTTTCTTGTTTTTGAGAATGTTGTTTTCATGGGAGTTAGGCATTACTCACCCTTTGGGAAGGGAAGAAGTGGCCTTGAGTGAAGGGGTTAGTTGGGCTCTCCATTGTAGTGAGAGTCTCTTCCCTTGGAGAATAGGGATAAATTAATGGGGTATGGGCTCCATGAAGCCATCTTGTATTCTTTCATCTTGAGGATGCTTATGAGAAAAGTTGTGTATGAAATATGAATTCATGTAGCCTTGACAAGCATGGAAATAATTTTGTGAAAATGTAATATTTTGGCATTCTCCTACTTGGAAAAGCCCACCTTCACCCTTCTCAATGAGTTTGGAAAGCTCATTTGTAAAATCTTGGATGAGAGTTATTTGTTGTTGTGCATATTTGTGTTGTGAGCATTTGTATTGTATACCCATTTAGCCTTGGTTCTCCAAGCTCGGGGGTGGTCTCATTGAGACCTAGGTTGGGAGGTGAGCTTCCCATGGTTCTCCCCTTTTATTTGTAGGTATTGATGCCAAGATCCATGTTGATAAAGCTTTGGAGTGTTCTCAATGTTGATAGGGTTGTGAGAAAACAAGCTATGTTGAGGCATTGTTGTAATTTTGTATTAAGGAAATCTCTCCTTATTAAGAGAAGCATGCTTGTGGTTCATAAAATGTTTTCTTTCTATTCATTGGTCATCATGAATATGTATATTGAAATATAAATGAGAAAAGCTTGTTCATTCTCCTTGATACTTTCATTCATGTATTGTTACCAAATTATATTTCTTTGTTTAAAAATGTAAATGAAGAACCCTTTTTTCCATGCCTATTGAATTCCATTCTTAAGAATAATGAAGTTAATCATTCATTGTAAAATGAAATCCAAAGTTGACAAGGAAAGCAATGCATTAGTTTCATAGAAGCAAAGTTTCTTTGGAATGAAAAGTTAGTAATCTCTATAATGTATTTGGTTGTAATTTTCAAGTTTATTTTATTGAAACTCTCCTTTGAGAAAGAAAACTAAATTTCCATAGGATCAATACTCTACCTTAAAATCTTCATTGCAAGCTCAAATTCTTGAGAGGGAAGATAAACATGATAACAATGGTAAATCAAATAAGTTAGTATGTTAATGTAAAAATCTAATAATACTAACATTCAATTTATAGATCACTTAGAGAATTGCACTAATTAAATAATTCCAATTCATACAATTATCTATTTCAATAATGAAACCAAAAAATCAATAGGATAGATGCAAGAAAGAAAAAAAAAAACAAATATTAGCAATAACATTTTCCATATTTTTAGAGCAAAAATGCTCTCTGGAATTTGTATGGGAAGGGATATAATTCCCTTACCACAGAGAATATTTCCTTCCCAATATGCTTTCCTAATTAGAATTAATATAAATTAACCCCTAACATAACCTAGTTGTTAATGGATAATTCCTAAGTTAATCAATGATGTTAGTAAAACAAAATAAACCCAAATTAATAAAAGAACTCTCAATTACATATCCCACTTGGTTGTACGTGGGCCCCACCCATGTTCTTCCCCTTACCATGCGTAGGATGTGGGATTGACATGGCACTAACCGTCTGCCAAAGACAAGACTTCATCCACTCCTTGTGTGATTTCATTGCCTCCATTTGTTTGAACTGACATTGTCACGACCCCAATGGTCGAGCACTTTTTCCAACCTAATCTGATCCTAACAACCGCACTGTTTCCACCGATCTGAGCTGCAGTGGCTAGCCAACCTGAGTCAGTGATCTGAGCTATGTTGGCATGCGGGCTCGATCAGTGATCCAAGTTGATCATTTGACCCGAGCTGCACTACCTGGCCGAGCTCAATCCGATCTGAGTTGTGTTGGCTGGCTGAGCTAGGCAAGCCAAGGTGATCTGATGTCGAGTTGAGCTGGTCGGGCATGCGATCTGAGTTGTTCGGGGCATGCTAACTTGGCGAGGTGACTTGGAGCTATGTCAGTGGGGTTTCTTAGATGGATGTCAGGGGTGGTTGGAATGCTTAGTTGGATCTAGGTGGCCGAATGTCAGAAGGGAACTGGCACATTTCTGGGTGACGCATGAAGACTTGACGTGGTGTGCAAGTCATGTTTCATGATTGGATTCTGAATGATTGTTTGGAGATAGGGCTGAGCTCTACCTTGACATGCATGCAAGGGTGGCAGAGGTGCAATGATTTCACTGAGGTCACAGGTCTGGTTTATGCAGGCAATCATGACTGGGCTAAGCGATGCAATTGCTTTATGGGCGCGGGTGATTTGAAATTTGAAATGCGGCCATCATTGTGTTGCAGAGGTGCAGTTCGATGGCAGAGGGCTTGCCATGGCCACTCAGATGTCTTTCACAGTTAATGCATCGAGCTGTTTGAATTTCAAATGGATATCTTTTGGGTGGGACATTGGATGTGCTCGCATTCTATATAAGGCTGGGCCTTATTGATTTGATCAGTTAGATGGAGTGAAGCTAGAGACGGAGTGATTTTGGAGATTTGCAAACGGGCGGAGTTGTTTGTAAATTTTCATTGCAGGTTGCAAGAGCTGAGGGCCGAAGCCGAGAGCCAAAGTTTGGTTCATAGCCGAGTCGAGCTAGTTCTTAGGGCCAAGCCGATTCACTATCCGAGCCAGAGCCATGTTGGCTGGATGTAACTTCTCTTCTCTTTCTTGGGTCTGCATTATTCTAGCCTTGGGAAGGCTTTCTTATATTCGGCTAACATTGTTAGCCTTTTTGATTTTAGGGGAAACTTGTGCCACCTTAGCACAGAGCTGTTTAATGTTGCATTGTAATGGATTTCTAATGTAATTGAAGAAACTTTCTCCCAAATTTGCATGCATGCAACTGTATGTTTTGTTACAGGACTAGTATCATTTCGTATCTTGATTGAAGCTTTCCCAAATCTGATCTAGGGCAACTTTGGCTAGGTGTAGTCTAGAATTCCTTGAAGAGTCAAACCTTAGCTCTTTGGGCAAGTCGTAGTGTCGCACGGGTCTAGGCTAGACTGAATAGTTTAGACCGTGACATGTGGTATCAGAGCCCAATCTAATTTGAAGTTGCAAGCTAACTCATTTTCATGGTGAATGCAGATAGCCAGTATGATACAGAACACACTTAGCTAGCAGATGTGAGTCGAGAAGTTCTTGGAAGCATGAAACATAAGGATTGGCTGTAGGATCATGAAGCACGACTAGAGGCATTGGAGAGCTACAACTATGATGAATAGTTGATTAAAGAGATTTCAAGGTGGACTGCATAGTTGGATGTGCTGCACGAGGAGGTCAAGTTTTTGAAAGATGGTCAATCCCTTCATCACTCAATGCTACAAGGAGGAAAGAATGGGCACAAGGCTACTGACAAGATCGGGTCATATGATGGCGACCGAGATGACAAGGCCTTAGATAATTTTTTTTGGGACATGGAGGAGTACCTAGCTGAGGTGACCAACTTGGCTGATGAGATCAAGATCAAGAAGGTTATATTGTTCTTGACTGGGAGTGTGAAGTTGTGGTGGCACACACACTTGGCCAACGAGCGTGCTAGCAAGCTAGTGGAGCCGATCAAGACATGGGCTGACCTCAAGAATGCACTACAGGATCAATTCAGGCCGGGAAACTTAGATTGGGTTATCCAAGCGTGCTTCGATCAATTGAAGCACACTGGCACAATGTGAGACTATGTCAAAGAATTTTGAGTGCTGGACTTGGAATGCGCCAAGCTCAATGAGTTCGAGAAGCTTTATCTCTTCATGCACAACCTCAAGCCTTGGGTGGTAGAGGAGCTTCAGTGACATAAGGTGTAGACATTGGCTGAGGCCATCATGGTTGTGGATGGACTACTTGATTACAAAGGGGATGCGGCCTCGGGCTTTGGAGGAGCAAAATCAGATAATGTGTAGTGCACCCATCCCAAAGATGACAAGAAGAATGGTGATCGAAAGTGGAAGAAACTCAAGTCAAGTGGACCTGAGCCTATGCCTAAGGAAAGGGAGAAGAAGTGGAACTGAGATTGTTTCATCTTTGGCAAGCCAGATCATTTTACCAAGGAGTGCCTGAATCAGATACGGGTCAATGCGATACTATTTGAGGAGTCAGTGCACCAGATTGGGGTAGTGTCTCTCAACACTTTGCGCCTGAGTCCCAAATTGAGATCATTTTCAAGGGGTTGTGGTCGGATGGAGTTGTGCTTTGTGGAGATGTGCTTGGGAGGTAGCAAGATCACTGCACTGATCGATTCTGGGGCAACACACAACTTCATATCAATGAGCTGAGCTGAGGAGCTTGGATTACAGATCAAGTCTCTAGAAGTGACTTGCATGACTTTGGATGCAACTCAATGCGTTCAAGGTGTGATCTGCCATGTTTCCTTGTAGGTGGGCACTTGGTGACAATCCATCAACTTGGTGGTTTTGGAGATGAGCCGGTATGACCTAATCTTGGGTCAGGACTTTCTAAGGTGAGCTAGAGTGGTCCTTGCTCCATGTTGGAATCACATCATGATCTTGGATGCAGAGCAGATGTGTTTTGTCCCTATGGTGATTGAGGTGGGTTTGGCATTGGCAGTGACTTCTTTGAGTTGGGTGCTGGACGTCTTGGCAGTGAGAAGTCATATTGACTTAGCAAATTTCAAGAGGTTTGGGTTGCTTTATGTAGATGATTTAGCAATCCTTGGTTTGAGTTAGATTCAAGCGATTCCAAAGGAGGGAGCTCATATGGTGGTCTGGAATGTTCATGATCTGAGGCGACTGCTAGGTACGACTAGTTTTTGCTGAGGTTTCCTTGCAAACCATTCTAAGGTTTTTGTGCCTCTATTCCAGTGCTTGAAGGGAGATTGGATCTGGGTGAACAAGTAGTAGAAGGTTGTGAATGAATTGGTTGGGTTCCTTGGCCAAAGGGACTCAACTCTTTTGGAGTAAAGATGAGGTAAAACCCTCCCATGCACCTTTAGGGCCAGGTACAATGGCGTCGAGGATGTCACCAATTTGAGTGGTGTAGGATGTCATGACCCCAGTGGTCGAGCCCTTTTTTTGATCCGATTTGATCCTGACAACTGCACTATTTCCACTGATCCGAGTTGTAGTGGCTAGCCAACCTGAGTTAGTGATCCGAGCTATGTCAGCATGTAGGCTCAGTTAGTGATCTGAGTTGATCATTCAACTTGAGCTACACTTCCTGGCCGAGCTCAATCCAATTTGAGCCTTGCTGGCCAGCTGAGCTAGGTGAGCCAAGGTGATCTGATGTCGAGGTGAGCTGGTTGGGCATGCAATCCGAGTTGTTCGGGGTGTGCTGACTTGGAAAGGTGACTTGGAGCTATGTTAGTGGGGTTTGTCAGATGGATGTTAGGGGTGGTTGGAATGCTTAGTTGGATCTAGGTGGCTGAATGTCAGAAGGGAACTGGCACATTTCTAGGCAACGCATGAAGACTTGACGTGTTGTGCAAGTCACATTTCATGATTGGATTCTGAATGACTATTTGAAGATAGGGCCGAGCTTTGCCTTGATGTGCACATAAGGGTGGCAGAGGTGCAATGATTTCACTAAGGCTGCAAGTTTGGTTTATGCAGGCAATCATGACTGGGCTGAGTGATGGGATTACTTTGTGGGCGTAGGTGATTTGAAATTTGAAATGCAGCCATCATTGTGTTGCAGAGGTGCAATTTGATGGTAGAGGGCCTGCTATAGCTTCTTGGATGTCTTTCACAGTTAATGTGTCAAGCCGTTTGAATTTCAAATGGATATCTTTTGGGCGAGACATTGGACATGCTCACATTCTATATAAGGCTAGGCCTTATTCATTTGATCACTTAGATGGAGTGAAGATAGAGACGGAGTGATTTTGGAGATTTGTAGATGGGTGGAGTTGTTTGTAAATTTTCATTGCAGGTTGCAGGAGCCAAGGGCTGAAGTTGAGAGCCGAATTCTAGTTCATAGCCAAGCTAAGCTAGTTCTTGGGGCCAAGCTAATTTGCTATCTGAGCCAGAGCCGTGTTGGCTAGATGCGACTTCTCTTCTCTTTCTTGGGTTTGCATTATTCTAGCCTTGGGAAGGCTTTCTTGTATTTGGCTAACATTGTTAGCCTTTCTAGTTTTAGGGGCGACCTGTGCCACCTTAGCATGGAGCTGTTTTATATTGCATTGTAATGGATTTCTAATGTAATTGAAGAAAATTTCCCCCAAATTTGCATGCATGCGACTGTATGTTTTGTTGCAGGACTGGTATCATTTCGCATCTTGATTCAAGCTTGCCCAAATCCGATCTGGGGCAACCTTGGCTAGGTGTAGTCTGGAATTTCTTGAAGAGTCAAACCTTAGCTCTTTGGGCAATTCACAGTGCCACACAGGTCTGGGCCGGACTAAACAGTTTAGACTATGATGGACATTGCATTCAATGAAAAGGTTTTTGTTTAAAACCTTGCTTGTAAGGGATAAAGGGGGGACATGTCATCATTGCCTTGGGCTTAACCCCCACCAAACTTTTCCCCTTCCCCATGCATACCCCCTTGTTGCTGACATCATCCAATGCTTGGTCAATTTTAATATCTTGTTTGACAAACTTTTTTTTTTAGATTGATGTGTTAGTCAGCCCCACCTCAATTTGTTTTTTTGTAAATGCCTTTTTAAAAGGGTTTTCCCTTCCCAAAACTCATGCAACCTTTAGCTTATTAGTTCTTCCTTGAATGTTTTTTTTGAGACCATTGTTAATGTTTAGGCTTGGGTCATGTCACCACCCACTTGGCAAGTGGCCTTGGGGATAGGGGTGACATGATAGGTGATAGGTGTTATAGGGTAGGTTGGTAGGCTAGTAAGTAGGTTACTTTTTATATTTGATTAATGTTTTATTTTATTAGTTTATTTTTTATTTGTTAACATATTTCTTTATACAAGTATTTATTAGCTAAAGAAATTTATTAATAATGGGTACAAATTTATTATTATTAAATCAAATTGTTATTTTGATAAGTTAGTAAGATTAGTAAATTAGTTAGGAGATTTTATATTGATAGGTTAGTAGGTTAACCTTTAGGATTTGAATTAATCTTTTGGTTAATGATTTTAGTTATTTGATAATGATTTTGGTTGTGATTTAATTTATTAATAAAATTAGTTATCTATTAATAGATTATGGTTAAAGTGTTTTAGGATTTACTTCTAGCAGATCAATTGTTAGATTAATGGGTTATCTCACCCATATATTAATTAGTTTTAAGTTTAATTTGTTAGGCTTATTCTTTAATAAATCAATGTATTGTTATAGTTCATTTTATTCAATTTCTTAAGGATTAATCCAAGAGTATTAATAGTAGTTTAGCGGGTTTAAGTGAAATTGTTAACTTGTAATTGGTTAGTAGGATTATGGATTATCGAATCGATGAACCCTAAGAAATCTCATTTTATTAGAAGGTGTTTAGTATGTATTGAATATGGTAGTATAACTAATAGTCCTTTGTACATTTAGATAACATTGTATTCTAAATAACATCATTAGGTTCATTGTCGAATTATAATTGAAATTCAATTGTTAATGTAATTATCCCATGAACCATCACCATAGGATTAAATATCTAGCTAGTTGAACTGAACCTTTTTGAAAGATATAATGTAGGAAGACATATTATTTGCGGGAATGGTCTAATTGGGATAAACTAAATATTTAATGCCTAGGTATATTTGAATTCATCCTGAATAGAAATTCCATTGAAAATTGTACCCACTAGGGTTCAACTATCCGAACAAACTTAACCCTAGGTTGTGACTCACTTAATCGTAAACAAACTTATCCTTATTCTTGAATGTTATTCTCTCACATTTTAACCCTTTAAAAAAAAAATTATTGCATTTTTATCAGTTAAATTTTGGGCATGACAAATTTAATATACCATTGTCAAGGTGCTTGCTTTAAGCCATATAAAATTTTATTCAATCTACACACTAAGTTCTCCTTACCCTTGACCTCAAAACCTTGTGGCTATTTCATATATATTTCTTCTTCCAAACCACCATAGAGAAATGTTTTTTTAACAACAAATTGATCCAAATGTAAATCTTTAGTAGCCACAATACTTAAAACAATGCATTTAGAAGTGATTTTTACAACTAGGGAAAATATCTCATCAAAATAAATGCCTTTTTTTTGTACAAATCCCTTTACAACAAACCAAGCTTTAAATATTTCGTTACCTCCATCCTCATCTTTCAACCTATAAACTTATCTATTTGGTAAAGTCATTTTACCTATAGACATCTTACATAATTACCAAGTCTTATTTTTAAGCAAGGAGCCCATTTCATCTTCCATGGAAAGCTTACACTAAACCTTTGTATCCATGTGCATAGCTTCATTATGTCCTTTTGGTTCACCAAAATCTTTTAATAAAATAGAATACAAAGAGGAAGATAACCTTTTAGGAGGCCTACCTAGCCTTGTTGACCATCTAACATTCACTTGGGTTTGTGCTATTTATTATTTTGTTGTTGTGGAGTATGAGGGACCACTAGAACAAAATCTTTTGGAGTATCATCTAACACTACATAATCATTTTCTTTCTTCTTATGCTACTGCAACTGATCTTTATACAACGCTTTCTCATTGAATATGACATCCCTGCTTCTTACAATTTTTTAATTTTCAACATCCCAAAGTCTATAGCCAAATTGATTAATGTCATATCCAACAAATATACATTTCTTTGACTTATCTTCCATCTTGGTTCTATTTTTAGAATCTATATGTGAAAATACTTCATAATCAAAACTTCTGGGAAAAGAATAACTCACCTTCTTACCTGTCCATGTTTCCTTTAGAATACCACAATCCAAAGGATTAGAGGGACCTCTATTGATTATATAAACATCATAATCTATAGCCTCTTCCCAAATTTTTAAAGGAATCCCATCATGCAACCTCATACTCATTTCACACTCTATTATTGTGTTATTCATGTATTCAACCACTCCATTTTCTTGTAGAGTCCTTGAAACTATTTTCTTCCTATGAATAACATTAGAGGAACAATAATCTTCAAACTCTTTGCTAAAATACTCACCACCATTATCAGATCTAAGACAATTTATCCTTTTACCAATCTCATTCTCAACCAAGATTTTCCATTTTTTAAAAGTTTCAAATACATCATAGTTCTTCCTAAGGAAAAAAATCCATACTTTCCTATTTGCATCATCAATGAATGTAACATAATGTAGAAAGCCACCAAGGGAAGATACGTGAGCTGGTGGACCACCAAAGGAAGATATCTAAGCTAGTCCCCATACATTTGTATGCACAAGCTCTAATTTTTCATCTTTCTTTTCCTTCTCACTTTTCAGAAAACTAACTCTCTTTTATTTTCCATACACACAACTTTCACAGAAATCTATATTGACACATTTTAGAACTAGAAAGAATTTCCTTGAATGAACTAATTTCATACCTTTTTCACTCATGTGCCCAAGTCTATTGTGTCATAGTGTTGTTTCATAATCGACAATGACCATTTCATGTTTTGGTTATGTGTAGGATCATGGTATGCCAAAAAGTGGTGATGTGAAAAAGAAGTCTTGATTGATAGACTCTTTGAAAAATAACTATAACTATCAAACAATATAATATTTTTAAAATTTGTAATACACATCACATTCTATGCTTCACCTAATACAATAATAATAAACAATTCTTTCAATTTGATGAAGTTTAGACTAAGTTAAGCTGGTCAAACATGAGAGTTTTTATATTCAGGAAAATTTGTAGCAGAAAAATCATAATTAATTATATACTTGGAAAAAAATAAAAAATAAATATACATCACATCCAAACATGAGTCAACTACTTTTATCTATAATCTTATAAAAAAATATTATCATTTGATTTTGTTTAATGTGGTTAGACATACACCTACTTGTTATCTTTCTAGTCCTGATTGATAAACTTATTGAAAAATAACTATAACTTCCAAACTGTATAAGATTTATGAAATCCAAAACATGTGTCACATTCTATTTTTTTCCTACTAAAAGAAAAAATAAATTAATTTGATAAAGTTTAGACTAAGTTAATCTGGTCAGACATGAGAGTTTTTGTATTCTGAAAAAGTTGTAGAAGAAAAATCATAATTGATTATCTACTTGGAAAAAATTACAAGAAAATATGTGTCACATCCAAACATGAGTCTACTACTTATATCTAGAATCTTGTAAAAAAAATTTAAAATTTGATTGTGTTTAAGGTGGTCAGACATACACCTACTTCTTTTTTTTTTTTTGAAATTTTTGTACTACTACATTGAAATTAAAAATTTTCAATATATGGAATATTTTTTTTTCAAAAAATGCCTAGTATCTTAGAAACTAAATTCAATTTTCTATGGATTCTCTTCTTACATATTTTTGATATAATATTTATAACTTGTTCAAATTCTTATGGACCAACTTGTTGAAACTTGATTTTATGAATTTTCATTGCCACTTAAGGGCCTAGTTTGGCATGCCATGATCCAACACATACCCTTCTATATGCTCAACTGCAACAACTATTCCTGAACATTGACTTTTCTCTGTAACAATTAAAGTAGAAGGAACAATATGACCTATACAAAGATATAAGGTGTCTACTTTCATATATTTTTTTACTAGTAAAGAACCTTTTGAAACCTTGCAATTTTTTTCATTAAAAGTAATATGCAACCTTCATCTTCTAGATTCCCCACTAAAATTAAATTCCTACTTAGCCTTGGAATGTGCCTTACCTCTTGTAGTATCCAATGATTCTTGTTCTTCCAAATAGACTAGCCTAAAATCTCCCTAGACATAATCAAGAAGATAACTTATATGGGGTGTAGCATGAAATGAGGCCCCTGAATCTAGAACCCATAAATCATCAACATTTTCTAGGGAAAGAAGAAAAAAATCCTCTTCAGACTTATTACTTACCACATCGACATCCTTATTTCCTTCTTGTTTTTCTTCTTCTTCATTCTTCTGAGACTAGCAATATTTCTTCTTATGACCTAGTTTCCCACTTTATAAACAATCATTAGGTCCTATGGATTGAGACCTCTCACTCTTTGATTTTCCTCATGATTTCTCATGACTTCAAGAATTGTTTCCTCTCTCCATTGATCTGCCTCTACTTTATGGATTCAAAACACTACCTGATGTGGATCCACCTAAGCTTTTCCTATGAATTTCCTCACTCAAAATAACACCAATAAAATCATCAAATTTTAGGGTATTTGACCATGAAACAAAGTTACTAATAGTCATTCCTACTTTTAGGTTAAGAACACAGAATCAAAAGAGCTCTAATTTCTTCATCAAAATTGATATTAACAAAAGATAACTAAATGAAAGATGTATTAAACTAATTTAAATGATCAAAAAATGACCCGCCTTATACCATTTTTATATTAAATAAATGCTTCATAAGAAATACCTTATTCAAAATGGAAGGATTTTTATATAGCTTCACTAAGGTTTCCATAAACTCTTTCATTTTATTTTCTTGTGTAATATTAAATTCCACCAATTGTGCCAGACATAACAAATACTAGCAAGTGCCTTTATGTTCAAAATATCCCAATCCTCATCAGATATTCATGTCATTTCTTGGATTTTCCTCCGAGTGGCCGCCATAAATCCTCCTGATAGATATAGTCCTCAATTTTTTATTTTTCATAACAAAAATTTCAGCCCATTAAACTTCTCAACCTTCAACTTACCCTCGTCTTCCATTACTCACACTCAAGTGTAAGACCTTCTTGCAGAGGATAACTGAAAATATCCCACTTTGATACCACTTTTTAGGATTAGAAGATAGAAATATAATAGTTACATACAAATAGAACTAATAATATAAAGGAATAAAGCACACAGAATAGAACAAGAAGAAACAAATATTTAACGTGCTTTACCCAATCTTGGGCTATGTCCACCAAACAAAGAGTCCAATCTTATTATCCAGTCATTTCATCTTGTTACAATCTCCAATCCCTTGCAACTCAATAATGCTACAAGAATCTATAAAATTATTTTTTAACTAACCCTAAGCCATTATAACAAGACTTATGTCGGTTAACAAGTTAACCCTAATAAATAATTGACAAGTCAACCTAGGGAAAATCTTGACATGTCAACTTAGGGAAATGTTTGACGAGTGAACTAAAAAATGCTTGTTGAGTTAACCCCCCCCTCTAGAAAAAATATGCAAGTTGTTTTCCCAAACCCCATGATAAATGAAAAGTGTACAATACTTGCCTGTTTAGTTAGCACAAACCAAAAAACTAGGTACAGTTACATGATTCACCAAATGAAGACTTGATACTACTTGCAAGATCATGAGAAGACATTGAATATGTTAAAATACTCTTATTTAGATGACTAAGTCATCAATGTTGAAGTAGGTTACAATGTGATTCATGAAGAGTTGGAAAAGATTTGGGATACTTTTGACGCTTTGCGAGATGAGACTAAGTTCTTGAAGGAAGGCCAGTCCCTTAATGATGCATTACTATAAGGTAGAATGGAAGGATCCAAAGCCTCGATGTAGATTGGATCTTATGATGGGGATCGTGATAACAAGGCATTGGATAAATTCTTCTGGGATGTTCAAGAATACCTGTTGAATTCTCCTGAGTTAATCGATGATGTTAGAATTATTTTAGAATAACTAAGAGGGGGTGAATCAGTTATCCTTAGGTCCAGATATACCAATTCAACTTCTAAACTCTTCAACAAACTTAGATCTTTTCAATAATTCACTTGGTCTCTATAGAATATATCAGTGACATAAAACTTGTAGTCCACTGTCCAAAAATAATCAACTTGTAGAAACTTTTAACAACATAACATATCAAATAAAATTAAAAAAAATATATGACACTAGGATTTAACGTGGAAACCCAATATGGGAAAAACCACCAGTAACATGCTACCAAATTTTCACTCTTCTGAAGTGAGCTCTGTGAGAAGCTAACCCTATTAAAGATAAACAACATATTACCTTGTGAGTGTGTCAACTAATCAAGTACCCATTGTAGTATGACATAACTCAACCTTTCCTTAGGTCCTCTTGTTATCTCCTCTTTTCAAATCCTAATGAAGGGTGCTCCCCTTAATACCACAAACACATAACAGATATAGAGAAACAACAACAATATGCAAGAATAGAAAATTGGCTTTTTATTATCTCCACAAATGTGGAATTACAAACTTTCAGAATTACAATATGCAAAGCCACATGGGCATTCCCTTACAATATTCTGTAGGAAAAAGCCTCGAACTATTACCCAGATCTACTACCCAGAACTATTCTGAACTGCCTAAGACAATAATACAGCCTTCCTTATATAGGCAATTTTTCCACCGCCTGGGAAGGTTCCAGAATTTAGCCAATAAGGCCAACCAAACTTAGAATTATTTTATTTTACATTTTATTACATCATAGTCGGCTCAAGATAACCTTTGGAACCCAAACAAAAATTTTGAAGAAAATTATTTTCCGCCATTTCAGGTGGCCCAACTTTTGAAGACCATAAGTCATCACTAGTTGACCTGATCGACTATTATAACCCCATTTTAGAAACACCACAAAGCGCTCTATAGGCTTGATCAGCGCAAGCGCCCGTCACTCAAATTTTTGATCTCATCCGGAGCCTCTAAAGCCTTCAAAACTGAGTTCAAAGTTTTTGTACCCTGCTGCCAATACCAAAAATCTTCAATATCTTCCAATATACACTTGATCTGGCAATGAAACTTTATTGGCAGACTTATATGACCAAAATGAACCTCCAAGAAAGAAATCAGATCATTCTGAGCACATACAAAAATTACCAAAAATAGTAACTTTCCATAAACAGCAGCTCTGCACAAAATAGCCCTTAGTGAATATAAAAATAGAAATATATATATATTACTTTTTTTGGGTGATGCAAGATTACTCTTACACCCAGGATGCTCCTGCATCAAATCCTCTCCATCAATCAAAATATATTGTACTCTACTAGATAGCAACTATCTTGCTAGTTAAGGTTTGACATCAATGAAAATATAAAAATTATTTCAATTTTAGTTTCCAACAATCTCCACCTTTGGTATTGATGGAAACACCACATGTTCTACCATACAATAGATAAAAATTTATGTTCAATGGTTTACCGAATCTCTCCCTCTTTTCTTAGGGTAACTTCTTCTTTTCTTTCATCTCCTCGGCTATCATAGGTGCAACAATTGGTACATAACTATTTTCCACATAGTATTTCACTGAATCACCAATTCTAGTTAGGTGCAATTTCATCAAACTCTTCTATACAAGGAAGTTCTTGTTCAGCTTTGGTACCTCCTTTTTGTACATCTTGATCATTAGCTTCAAGTACCTTTAAAATTTCTCCTTACAAGCACCACAAGATCTAATACCAATTGTTAGAATGATTTTAGAATAACTAGGGGGGGGAGGGGGGTGAATCAGTTATCTTCAAGTCCAAATGTACCAATTCAACATTTAAATTCTTCAAAAAACATAGGTCTATTCAAAAATTCACTCAGTCTCTATAGAATATATCAGTAACATAAAACTTGTAGTCCACTGTCCAAAAATAATCAACTTGCGCAAATTTTTAACAACATAACACATCAAATAACATTCACGCAACTATGACACTAGAATTTAATGTAGAAACCCAATATGGGAAAAACCACCAGTAACATGATACCAAATTTTCACTCTTCTGAAGTGAGCTATGTGAGAAGACAACCTTGTTAAAGATAAACAACACATTCCCTTGTCAGTGTGCCAACTAATCAAGTACCAATTGTAGTATCACATAACTCAACCTTTCCTTAGGTCATCTTGTTATCTCCTCTTTTTAAATCTTCTTCATCAATCAAAAGATGATACTCTACTTGATAGAAAATGTCTTACCAGTTAAAGTTTGACATCAATGACAATATAACAATTGTTTCAATTGTAGTTTCCAACAATCTTCATCTTTGGAATTGATGGAAAAACCACATATTCTACCATACAATCCAAAAAGTTATGTTCAATAGTTTACCAAATCTCTCCCTTATCCTTTTCATTATCTCCCTCTTTGCTTAGGGTAAGTTCATATTTTCTTCAGGTTTACTAACTCTCTAAATCATGAACACTTAGCTGACAATAACAACAGAAATTGCACCTTCCAAGGTAGATAATAAAGGAAAAGGAGATGAGAGATTTAAAGAACAAGAAGATAAGTTTGCAACAGTAATTTTAGGACCTCTTATGGAGGAAGAAAAGAAGACTTAGGAGACAATAATAAAGGAACATATAGAGGCTAAGGAGAAAGAGGCTATCCAAGCCTTAGTATAGATGTCGAGTGGTAATACGCCAAAGAAGAAAGTTCACAGGAAAAAGGAAAAGTCTCTTGACACACAAGTAACACTTGATAAATTTATAGTGATTCCAAAGTGAGACACTGATAACTTGACCTATGAGAAAATGAAAATATTCCAAGATCTCTTGAAGAAGAAGAAAAGAAAGAAAGATTAATTAAGGAGAGAACATCAACATAAGCAAGTACTAAATGAAATAAAAGGTATATTTGTAGATGCTTTTGAAATGGATGATGTGAATGAGACTTCACATGTTTTGGAATAATTGGTTCATATTGTTAAGAATGTGAACAGTGATGACAATGAAGCTAATGAAAAGCTCCTGCAGTGGTCAAAAATAAAGTTTGAGACAAATGTATGTGAAAGGGTCTCAACTGAGATAACAGTCAAACAGGTAGAACTTTATAACTTAGTGAATAACTTAGAAGAGGTTGTACAAAATGTTTATTCTTTGTACAAGAAACTATGCAATGTAGAAACATTCACTAAGGGTAACCAATATTTAATTGACAAATTGTAATTATACTTGAAGTCTATTGGTCATTCACCAAGCATGGATGCAAGCTCCAGCTCCATTCATTTCACATGATTACTTCATGCACAAGGGAGATTAGACAAGTTGACTGATAATGATGGGTGAATAAGAGCCAAACTAATCTCCATACCAAAAATGTTAACACCTCATTTGGAGGTTATGTACATATAATTGGCACCGGAAAAGGAGTTGATATAGAAATATCCTCATTTCTCTATTGCTGAGAGTTTGGTTGATCTAGCTACCCAGCTAGAGATCAAGATACATGTTTTGGAGTTTGTAAGATCTAGATGGGATAATGCTTTAGAAATGATTATGTAGCTCCACAAACTATTTTTGGACAAGTATTTTCTTACCCCTACACCCTAACAACTTCAAGTGACAAAAACTAGGGGGAAATAGTAGATTAGTCAGGATACAGTGAGGAATATATATACAATGATCATCAAAGAAGAGAAATAAAATAGAAAGGTATGGCATACTATTTTATAATGTAAATGTATATTCAATGTATCTCAAGAGTCATGTATATATGAAAAATATTTTTGAAGACCGAGTCAAAGTCTTAGCAGGAGTAGTCAAACTACTAAGTACTATTTTGTAATGTAAAAGTCATGACAAAGTGTTTTTTCCACTAATGTCAAAGGGGGAGATTGTTGATCCCTATTTTATGTTGTCTATTAGTGTCTAATACTTAGTCATTTTCAAGGAAATGTTGGTTGGTCATCACTATGACCGAGCCATCTTATTAAATCCGAGTCATGTATAGACTTGTATAATTACCAAGAAGTAGTTACTATCAAGCATGTCAGAGGTTGGTGAGTACTCTAGTAGTCACCAAGTAGTTTATGTTCAGTTGTATAGAAGAGTCAGTGCCGAGCACCACAATATGAAGAATACTTTTGACCGAGCATCAGAGACTTCATATGTCGAGAAAGCTAGTTTTGACATATGTGTTTGCAATGACACAAACACCAAGGTAAACTAATTTGTTCGACTTCTATGCATGATTTAATGATTGTTGAGAGAATCAAGCAAATCATTGCACTTTGGAATTATTATTATTATTAATCACTCTAAAATACATGTAACCTATCAGAGAAAAGGGAATACTTAAGCAGCATAAGTAATAAATCTAGATCATTGATCTTGATCTAGATGATTGATCAGATGTCTATATAAGGAGATATCAAAACCCTAAATGTAGTAAGAAAAAGAGAGTTTAACAAAGAATATATCTTTTATGCAAAAAAGAGCAGTGTTTTGATTGTTAGATGCAGAGATCATGTAGAGTGACTGAGTAGGACAGTGAAGGATATAATAGAGCTACATTTGATTTTGGAGATCAAACAAGTATTGGAAAGAGATGATATGTTATTAGCATTTATAGTGCAAATTGAAGGATCAAGTACTAATACATTTTAATAGGTGAATTTGGGTAAATCTCTTAACATAGTGGTCCTTAGAGGCCTTTATAAATCTCTTAACCAAGTTCTTACTCAGATGTGAGTTTTAAACCCTTTAATCAAGGTAGATTGTATAAGTATGTAAGCCCTTAACAGGGCAGACCCCTCATAGGATAGATCATCTAAAGTGATCAAACATTGTAGCCCTAACATGCACACTTTAATACTGTAGTAGTGAACATTTTTGGGTGTCATCCCCACCCCAGTTTTACCTTTCAAGGGTTTTTGGGTTACCAAATTTATGTGTTATGTGTTTCATTTGATGGATGATATTAGAAGGTTAGTTTCATTTCATTATTGAAATCTATGTTTATGGTATTCATGTGGAATTAGTTTCAAATTATCAAAGTTTGTGGATAACTAATTCACCCCCTCTCAATATCTCACTTTCCCATATTAGATTTCCAACAATTAGTATCAGAGCTTATTACAATTAAAAAAATTTCCATCAAATTTAGGTTTAGGATTGGACCTACCATTCTTTCTTCTGCAGATGTTTCCTATGTGTCCTAGCTTTCCACAATGATGGCATGTAGTTTTGTTGTTCTTTGACTTTTCATTCCTTTGTTCTCCATTCTTTGATGATTCTCCTTCTTCAGTGGATGATAGCTTCTCATCATGTCCAAGTCCAGAAGTGTCACTAGATTTTCTTGGTGATCTCAATAGTTCCTCAAAGTATTTCAAATCTTCATTGGGCTTGTTCATCCTTTCATTAAGTTTCTTTTCAGATCTCAATTCATTCTTTAGTTGATTATTCTTTGATCTCAGATTTGTGATTTCCATATCTTTCCTGCTCAACTCTTGATTTGCAAGTAACAATTGGTTTACCATATCCAATTGATTACTTTTTAGCCTCTGCATATCACATGTCCTTTCATCAAGTCTTATAGTCATTTTTCTCTTGTCAATCACCTATGAATCACTCTACAAATTCTCAAATCACTGGGTGAAATGAGAATGAATGGTAATATTTCACTTTATAGACTCAAACAGTCAGATTAGGTTTTCATTAAATGATCTGTACACTTTGTAGGTGAAATGTAACTGTCTCAGCCTTCACATGACAACTTGGTTACCAAATACTCATACTCAGATGAAACCATGACTCAATCAATACTAACATCTTCATTTCTACTCAGTGACTACTGAAGTACTTGATGACCTCTGACTTTCTCGACAGTAAATACTGCTCGGTAAATATACAAGTCTATACATGACTCGAACTTAATAAGATGGCTTGGTTGTAGTGATGACCAACCAACATTACCTTGAAAATGACTATGTTTTAGACACTAATAGACAGCATAACAAAGGGAGAAACAACATGAGCCTGTCAAGTCATAGAAAGAAAATGTCAAGCATCAGGAGGATGATGTCGAGCAATCAGGTGAGGAGGTAGAGAATGTACAAAATGAACCTGAAGATCAAGAACAAAAAGAAAGGAGATCCAAGCCTACATTAGCATATTATGTGAAAAGACATCATAAGCCAGAACAAATCATTGGGGCTAAAGAATCTGTTGTCATGACAAGAAGTAAGTTGAAAGATCAAACATTCTTGTTATATAAGTTTGAGCCTAAGACAGTGAAAGATTCTTTGGAGAATGAAGATTGGATTCACGCCATGAATGAATAAATTGAGCAGATAGAAAAGAACAAAACCTAGACACTAGTGCTGAGACCAGAAGACAAGAATGTTATTGGAGAAAAGTGGGTGTTTAGAAATAACTTAAATGAACATGGAGATGTCACTAGGAGAAAAGCTAGATTGGTATGCAAGGGATATGCATAGGAAGAAGGTATTGGGGTGAACCCACAATACTGGGTTACAATTTTTCAGAGGAAGGAATCTGTCTAAAAAAGCATTTTTGGCAAAATAATATTTATCCACTTTCGATAAAAACTAGCTTCAACTTTTGATCGTAAGTACTAAACTTACGATTGAAAGTCCTCAAACAAAGAACTTTTGATCGTAAGTAACTTTCGATCGAAAGTTCCTTAGTAACTTTCGATTGAAAGTTACTAAGGGACTTTCGATTGAAAGTCCTTTAGTCATGACTTTCGATCGAAAGTCATGTGTTTAGGGTTTGTTTTGGTGGAATTTTATATCTGCCGAAAGTTCCACTATTTCAGTGTCACTTTCAGCGACAATGAAACAATGGAACAGTGAGATGGCTTTCAAAATATCAAACACATTTTTGAGGTATTTTTATTGTTTGTTTTTATTATTTTCAATTTTTGATAGATGCATAAATAGTATATATGTATATATACACATGTATATATGCATATATACACATGTATATGCATATATACATGTGTATATATGTATATATACATTGCATATATGCATATATACACATGTATATATGCATATATATGTATATATACATGTATACATGTGTATATATTCATGTATATATACACATGTATACATGTGTATATATACATATATATATATACAAATGTATATATATATGTACATATATGCATATATATACATGTACATACATGTTGTGTATATATATACATATATACACATGTATATATGCATATATATACACATGTATATGTGTATATATAATTATATAGATTTTTTTAATTTAAAGTTTGTGATATACATACATGTACATGTATTGATTAAATATATAGATTTTTCATTATTATATATATATGTGCATGTGCATGTATATACACACACACACACACCACACACACACACACACACACACACACACACACACACACATATATATATATATGTATATATATGTATATATATATATATATATAGATATATATATATATACATATATATATACATATATATATACATATATATATACATATATATATATATATATATATATACATATATACATATATATATATATACATATATATACATACATACATACATGTACATGCATATATATATATATATATATATATATATATATATATATATATATATACACATGTGCAAATATGTATGTATATATACATGCACATGTGTTATATATATATGTGCATGTGTGCATGTGCATGTATATGTATGTATATATATGTACATGTGCATGTGTATGCACATGTATATACACACACACCACACACACATGTGCATGTATGTGTGCATGTATATATGTATGTATACATACATGTACATGCATGTATATAGATAGATTTTTATGTATACATTGTGTATGTACATAAGACCTAGATAAGACTAATTATGTACCTAATAAGACCTAGAGATAAGACTAATTAAGACTAATTATCTACCTAATACTTGACTAAGAAGACATAATTAAATATACTTAAAATTAGACCCCTTGAGTAAATTGTGACCCATTAAGACCTAATTTTTAACCTATTACTTGACCTAATATGAGTAATAAGACCCCAAATTAGGACCTAATATCTTTAATAAGATGGGCTTTAAAGACATAATTAGACCTAATACTTGACCAATTAACACCTAATAAGACATGTGTAACTAGTCTGAAGTATACCTAATATGAGTTTGAGGACCCCTTAAGACCTAATTAGACATTTAATTAGACCTAATTATACCTTTAATTAAGACTAATTAACACCTAATATCATGAGTAATAGGACCTGCTAGTACACCTAATATGAGCAATATGATCCCTTAGGCATAATTAGACTAATTAACCCATGTAACAAGACCTTTAAATTATACCTAATTTTATACTATTTAATTTACCTTTAAATACATGTGAGTAATACATACCTAATATAAGTAATAGGAATTAATATTGAATAGTAATAATGCCTACTTAGGGACATATTTATGAACTTAATAGGACCCCTTAGACCAAATTAGTCATAATAGCTTGCCCTAATTATCTATACATACAATATGAGTAATAGTCCACCCCTTCTAACCTTTCAACATAATTAGATCAAATTTAAAGACTAATTAACACCTAATATACTCGAGTACTACATGACCCTTTAAGACCTAATTAGACTTAATACATGCTTAATCTATGAGCTCTTAAGACCAAAGTAGACCTATTAGTTCACCTAATTAGACCCAATTAGATGGATTACGACCTAATTAGCACTAAATAGACTCAATTAGACCTATTAGGACCTAATTCGACCAAATCAGACCTATTAGGACCTAATTTAATAGGTCCAATTAAACCAATTATGTCCTAATTAAACCTATTAGGACCTATGATAGGTTATATGACCCCATTAGACCCGTGCTATGAGTTACATGACCCCTTACGACCTATATTAAAGCACCTAATTAGACCTATTAGTACCTAATTAGACCCAATTAGTTGTTATGACCTAATTAGACCTATTAGGACCTATAATACCTGTTATATGACCCCTTTAATACTGAATTAGACCCACTATCTATGAGTGTTATGTCCCCCTTAAGACTTATTAGTGTTTCACCTAATTAGACCCAATTAGATCAATTGGGACCTAATCATACCCCAATTAGACCTAATTATACCTAATTTAACCTATAAACATATAGGTAATTGGACATATTAGGACCTATGATAGGTTATATGATCCTTTAAGACTCCATTAGATAGGTATTAAAATGTAATTTACATTTAAACATGTAATTTAGTAATTGATTTTACTTTCAAATAATGTAGTGAAATGCATGCATAACTTATTTAATTTTATTTTTATTTAAATTAGGAAAATGTATGTATGTATATATGTAGACTTTATTTGATGTAGTAAATAAAATCTTTTAGGTACATACATATTCTCTCTCTATCAGACATTATTAAACATCACACATGGCAAATGCACCGATTCCCCCTGTAGAACTATTTTCACGCACTAATAGAGAGATTCAACGACTGCAAGAATCTATAAATAATCCATCTAGATCTACTGTATATAAGAGCACATGTCAATCCATCCTTAATAGCTTGATTAGCATTAGGGATGACATTCCATGGTACCACTCCATATGCCCCAGATATTATAGAGTCCATACTTGAGAAGAAGAGACAAGAGGTTGGCTCTGGTCTTTCTCTTAAGGAGGTACAGGATTTAGTGCCTAAAGTGACCCTAAAAGGGGAAGTTTTCCCCTCTTATGTAGATAAAAATTATTTAAAGGGATATCAGGTTACCAGGTGTGCAAATCCTGCTATATCAGCATTGATATACCCTAGATTTTTAGCTGCCCATGGTCGTTATCCGAATAACGACTAGATTCCACTATACTCTGCACAACAGATTTTTGTTGAGGTTCATTTAGGTCATGTTGTTAATTACACTAATTTTCCATCACATCTAGGATAGGGGAATGGTAGGATTATTGATAGAGATGCTTATCATCGAGCTGATCGATAGAGACCAGTACACAGGGCCATTGTTGGTCAGAGGGAACTTGCTATAGCTCCTTCATTGGACCATGTTGTAGATGATGTTATTCATAGCACCCAACTTCAAGCTGCGATTGATAGTGTGGGGGACATTGC
>BSBK01001214.1:2500-122500 GCA_027943335.1 Chamaecyparis obtusa | reverse complement strand
GTACCCAATCTGAGATGAAAGTGAAGAAATTTGTCTTCTTTGGGACATGTTTTTATTTAAAATAGATGTCAGTATCACTCTTCTTGAAATGGACCTATCTGTACATCTAGTTGTTTTCCCAATGGAATGCAAACCTTCCTTAACACTGCCAAAAATATTTTTTTGTACGTTACTTGATTTTAACTTTTTCAAACTTGCATCTACACCCAATAATTTTAATGGCTCTTTTAACTCATCTTTAAGAAGTGTAATTGATAACAGCTGAGTTTTTTCAAGTGTACCAAGATTCTCAAATTGTTTCACTATTTTCTTAGACTTTTTATTCAATGCCCTCTTTGTAATATTTATGGGTTGTTTAGCATAATCTCTCAATTTTTTGACATCCATTTCAATTAAATGATCTATGCTTTTACAATTAATTTTTCTCTTCAACTGTTGGAGTAGATTATTATTCACATGTGTTTCTTGCACTTCCACTGCAAATAAAATAAAATAAAAAATCTTAATATCTCATCTTAAGGGGACCTTCATGAAATACGTATTTACAAGCTCTTGAACATGTTCTACCTATAATAATTCATACATTAATTCAAGAGAAACACATACTTGTTTGACCTTGGGTTGATTCAACTTGGGATGCCCCTTGTCCAACATTTTCATCATCAAAGGCTGCATGTACGTGCAACAAAAAACAATAACTTAGATTCTTAGGGAAAGACCCAAAATATATATTCACCAATAAGAGACTAAATTGAGAGAGTCTGTGAGAGAAAGAGAGAGATGTGTACTTATTTGATATTCTGAGACTTGTGCTTGGTGAGCTTGTGATGACCTTTCTCCAACTTCTGAAGGTTGGGCTTGTTGAGCTTGTAATGACCCTTCTCCAACTTCTAAAGGTTGGGCTTGTTGAGCTTGTGATGACCCTTGTCCAAATTTTGAAGGTTGGGCAACTTGTTGAGCTTGTGATTCTTGAAAATTTCCTACACATGTATGAAGTATAAATTAGTCATAGTTCATTGCTCATCTAATTAGTCCTAATTGGTTCTAATAGGTCATATAATTGGTTCTAATTGAGTCTAATTAGATCTAATAGGTCATAATTGAATGTAATAGGTCATAATTGTTCCTAATTGGTCATAATTGAGTGTAGTTAGTCCTAATTGAGTCTAATAGGTCATGTTAGGTCCTAATTGGTCCATATTAGGTCCTAATTGGTCCCAATTGAGTCTAATTGGTCCTAATTGAGTCTAATAGGTCATATTAGGTCCTAATTGAGTTTAGTAGGTCATATTAGGTCATAATAGGTCCTAATTAGGTCTTAATTGGTCATAATTGTGTCTAGTTGGTCCTAATTGAGTCTAGTTGGTCATAATTGTGTCTAGTTGGCCCTAATTAGTCCTAATTGAGTTTAGTAGGTCATGTTAGGTCCTAATTAGTCCATATTAGGTCCTAATTGGTCATAATTGAGTCTAATTGGTCCTAATTGAGTCTAGAATAAGTCATATTAGGTCATAATTAGTCCTAATTGACTATAATTGGATCTAATAGGTCCTAATTGAGTGGATAATAAGTCATGTGTTAGGTCCTAATTGGTCCTAATTAGTCCTAATAGGTCAAGTAATAGGTCATGTTAGGTCCTAATTGGTCATAATTGAATGTAATAGGTCGTAATTGTTCCTAATTGGTCATAATTGAGTGTAGTTAGTCCTAATTGAGTCTAATAGGTCATGTTAGGTCCTAATTGGTCCATATTAGGTCCTAATTGGTTCCAATTGAGTCTAATTGGTCCTAATTGAGTCTAATAGGTCATATTAGGTCCTAATTGAGTTTAGTAGGTCATGTTAGGTCCTAATAGGTCCTAATTAGGTATTAATTGGTCCTAATTGTGTCTAGTTGGTCCTAATTGAGTCTAGTTGGTCATAATTGTGTCTAGTTGGTCCTAATTAGTCCTAATTGAGTTTAGTAGGTCATGTTAGGTCCTAATTGGTCATATTTGAGTCTAATTGGTCCTAATTGAGTCTAGAATAAGTCATATTAGGTCATAATTAGTCCTAATTGACTATAATTGGATCTAATAGGTCCTAATTGAGTGGATAATAAGTCATGTGTTAGGTCCTAATTGGTCCTAATTAGTCCTAATAGGTCTTAATAGGTCATGTTAGGTCCTAATTGGTCTTAATTGAATGTAAGTGGCCCTAATTGAATCTAATTGGTCATAATTGAATCTAATAGGTCCTAATTGGTCCTAATTGTTCCTAATTGAATCTAATAGGTTAGGTAATTGTTCCTAATTGTTCATAATTGAGTCTAATAGGTCCTAATTGGTTCTAATTGAGTTTAATTAGATCTAATAGGTCATAATTGAATCTAATTGGTCTGAATTAGGTCCTAATTGATCATAATTATATCTATTTGGTCTTAATTGAGTCTAGTTGGTCCATATTAGGTCCTAATTGAGTTTAGTAGGTCATGTTAGGTCCTAATTGGTCCATATTAGGTCCTAATTGGTCATAATTGAGTCTAATTGGTCCTAATTGAGTCTATAATAAGTCATATTAGGTCCTAATTAGTCCTAATTGACTATAATTGGATCTAATAGGTCCTAATTGAGTAGATAATAAGTCATGTGTTAGGTCCTAATTGGTCCTAATTAGTCCTAATAGGTCTTAATAGGTCATGTTAGGTCCTAATTGGTCATAATTGAATGTAAGTGGCCCTAATTGAATCTAATTGGTCATAATTGAATCTAATAGGTCCTAATAGGTCCTAATTGTTCCTAATTGAATCTAATAGGTCCTAATTGTTCCTAATTGTTCATAATTGAGTCTAATAGGTCCTAATTGGTTCTAATTGAGTTTAATTAGATCTAATAGGTCATAATTGAATCAAATTGGTCCAAATTAAGTCCTAATTGATCATAATTGTATCTATTTGGTCTTAATTGAGTCTAGTTGGTCCATATTAGGTCCTAATTGAGTGTAATTAGTCCTAATTGAGTTTAGTAGGTCATGTTAGGTCCTAATTGGTCATAATTGAGTCTAACTGGTCCTAATTGAGTCTAGAATAAGTCATATTAGGTCCTAATTAGTCCTAATTGACTATAATTGGATCTAATAGGTCCTAATTGAGTAGATAATAAGTCATGTGTTAGGTCATAATTGGTCCTAATTAGTCCTAATAGGTCTTAATAGGTCATGTTAGGTCCTAATTGGTCATAATTGAATGTAAGTGGCCCTAATTGAATCTATTTGGTCATAATTGAATCTAATAGGTCCTAATTGTTCCTAATTGTTCATAATTGAGTCTAATAGGTCCTAATTGGTTCTAATTGAGTTTAATTAGATCTAATAGGTCATAATTGAATCTAATTGATCTGAATTAGGTCCTAATTGATCCTAATTGGTCCTAATAGGTAGTATTAGGTTCATATAGGTTCTAATTAGGTGAACATATAGGTTCTAATAGGTCCTAATTAGTCCTAATAGGTCCTAATTAGTCATAATTAGTCCTAATAGGTCCTATTAGGTCCTAATTAGTCATAATAGGTCCTAATTCTAGTCCTAATAGGTCCTATTAGGTCCTATTAGATTCATATAGGTTCTAATTAGGTTCTAATAGGTCCTAATTAGTCATAATTAGGTTCTAATAGGTCCTAATAGGTCTTAATTAGTTGTAATATGTCCTAATAGGTCATATTAGGTCCTAATTAGTCATAATAGGTCCTAATTAGGTTCTAATAGGTCCTAATAGGTCCTATTAAGTTCTAATTAGTCCTAATTGAGTCTAATTAGGTGCTAATTGGTTCTCATTGATTCTAATTGGGTCCTAATAGTCCTAGAATAGGTCCTAATTAGTCCTAATATGTCATATTAGTCAAAATAGGTCTACAATTAGGTCTAGTTAAGTCTAATAGACCTGTACAATATCACATTTACATGAACATTAAGACAAGTCTTGACCATCAACTTAAAATATCTATCTAGAGACATCTTAGACATATCTTGATTCCGATGATGATATCTTTTTCATGATTCTTCACGTAGTCTTTGTTCAGTCTCTTCTGAATAATGTCATGTACTTTTGTTTAGCCTTCTCTTTTTATTTCCCATCACAACTTACAAAATTATTCCATGCCAAAATGTCTTCCTTCTTCCTAAATTTGTGAATTATTTTATTGCTTTTGAATTTATGAAATGAAAAAAATATACATTTATTTATACCCAATTGTTATTACCCAGAAATGCCACCAAAAAGGTTGACATTGGTTTCGATCAAAAGTCCCTTATTATTGACTAAATGTTGCATTTTAAAGTCAAGTTTGACTTTCGATCAAAAGTCAAACTTGACTTTTGATAGAAACTAAAGGACTTTCGATCGAAAGTCCTTTAGTATTAACTAAAATTTGCATTTTTTGCAAAAGTACTTTCGATAGAAAGTAATTTCTATCAAAAGTCATTACTTTCGATCAAAATTACTTTCTATCGAAAGTCATTACTTTCGATCGAAAGTGCCTAAAATGGGAGTTGGTTTCAAGTTTTCAAGAAATTCTAAAAATTTCATGGCTTTGGGCCTCAAGCGCATTGATCAAATGGATGAATAAAAAGATGTCCTTTTGCAGACAAAAAGTACTCGGAATTAGCTTTCTAACGATTATATATTTGACTATTTTTAAATTTATTATGTGTATGATTTTTTTATTTTTATTTTATCGATAAAAGGCCGAAGCACTGAAATTTTTTATTAATATAAATAATTGTTTTACATAGTGACCCTGCTCACTGCAGGTGCTGGTAGGAAAGAGCAGGGCAGAGAAAACCTCCAACCTAGCCCGGGACCATAGGTCTTGTCCTTATACAAAATTTACGTGGGCATACCCACGACTCGACAATTAGCGAGATTTTTATAAATATAATATTTCTATAGGCATACCCATGGCTCGATTATGAATCAAGATTACTACAAAACTTCATGGGCATACCCATGTCCCCAGTGCTCTCGAGAACTGCTTACTCTGAAAAGTAGGATCAAATAGTTATACCTTGATATCATTTTTATGCATGCATTATTCTCTTAGCTTTGTCGAGAATAATCTTTGTGTCTCTTGAGGTGTAATCTTTCCTGAATATCATACACTGAATCTTCATTGCCATAGGTTAGCCAATATCCAGATAATAACAATTAAATCATTGCTTAAAAAAGTTAATTAAAGTTAGAAGAATGGATTGATAAATATAGTAAAAAATACCTCTCCCAGCTATGAAGATAGTTTGTGGTTTGGATTACCATTCTAGTTTAATATCAATACCTGCCAGTGTTAGTAGAATACTGTTTGAGTAGTAACCTTCCTTTAATCCTTAACTCGATACTAAAACTGATGTTAGATTACCAAGCACTTTGTTTCTTGGCTGAAAGATATTAATTTAAGTTGGATGTCGATAAAGCATATATACTTTTTGTAAACATGAATTTGAATATGCGGGAAGGAGTGAATAAATACATGTTTAGGGCTTTATATATATCAATATATATTTATGTGTAATATATATAGATATATATAAAGTCTAAAAAATAAACATTGAAAGTATATATATGTATCTATATAATAAACAAGAATATATAGATACATATATAAGAATACGACTGTCTAAACTACTACATAAAAGAGAATGCCTGACTGCATGAATATTAAGGATAATGCTGACTTCCTCATCATAATGTATATAAATGTATACATAGATCCATATGTATATATTTATATACACAATCTGGACATATATATGCTTTGTAATATGCCTATATATCCTATCACCAAAATTAGAGAAATAAAAAAACAATCCATCCTTTTCTGTCTCGAGACAAACCGAACTCATTACCTTTGAAGACCAATATAACCATTTTGGAAAACTAGTATCATAGCTATACCTCTTTGTTATCCTTAATGTGCTGCTAATAGTTAATAAGCCAGAAAAATGAAAGGAGGAGGCAATAAAGCATCTATTGACATACCCGCGAGATGCTAAGATTTTTATGAATGTACATAAAAATATAATTTGTGCACATTTATATATATACCTAAGTTTGTAAAACTGCACATACAATTCATGTAGGTATCCATGAATATTATGTGTATATTTTCCTTCTAAGAGGACCTATCTAACCATAAGCCTTTTGAGATAAAGATTAAATGAATTATGATTATCAACCCACAAGCTAACCTTATCATCTCTGAATCAAGATATATTCTTCTGGATTCAAAAGGGTGTAATGTGATCAACTTTTGATGCCAACAAAATTATGTGACTGAATTGTTAAAGTTGGTAAAACGCTGAGAGAACTAAGAACATCCCCAATAGCCATGAGTAAACAATGAGGCCCATTAGGCAAATGCTCTGTTACAAGTATAGTTTCTATTGATAGTAAAGTTTACTTTACAATGTTCTTCTGAAGAGAGAGAGAGGATATCCATTAGTATGAATACTATATATGCACATCTCTATCTAAGAGCCTAACTGATTACTATAGGAACATAAAATATTACTATATGCACATCACAAATGCTACATAGCAGGTATATCTATCTATGAACATAAAAAAAGCTACATTATATAGTTATTATAAACAGATTACTGTAGGTGTCTAAAAAGATACAATTGTGAAGAATGCCTCACCGGGGACCCATGTGTAGAATGCCTCACAAGGAAGGGAGGGCGGCCCAGTTCACATGTGAATGGGCAGATGTATTGAATAGTGATTCTGAGACAGTCAAGATGAGCTAATTGCAAGTGCCGAATATTCACAGCCAATGTGATAAAAGCACTAGGATCCAAAACTTGGTGGCAATTAAGTGCTATAATACTATATATAGACTTACAGCTTAAAAAGTATATAGAATATGCCTATTAAGCAATAGACTATAAAAATGATTAAAGGTGGTGATCATAAGAAAAGGCCAGAAAGATGGGCAGTACTTTAGCATACATCCATAACACCTTTATAGACTTGTAACAAATACCTAGAAGGCACGCAAACTTAAAAGGGCCCAAGGAAAACACGGCAAGGACAGAGTAACAAAAAGGCAATTATACATACATTTGGTATAAATTTACTAAATGTGTGTATAAATGAAGATATTTGAGAGGGTATATATATAGACCTTTATTTATATAACCTCATAGGTATCTCTACTAATACCTGAATATGTATGATACCTAATATGCCTATATATATGATACCTTATATATATATGATTACCAACTCTGAGCTAAAGAGGAGAGCTAGTGTAATTTATTCCATGATGTGATATCCGCTGGCTCCAAGATTTGCTAAAGTGTTTGCTTCAGTATTACCCTCTCGGTATGTGTGCTTGACAATGACCTCAGCAAAGGATTCAAGGATGAGATTAATTTCCTCTATCTTAGAGTTAATGATCCAGTTAGGAGTCTTTTTAGTGCGTATGGTGTTGACGATGATAAGGGAGTCCCCTTTGATAACGAACTTAGTAAAGTTGAGATTTTTGCAGATTTTGAGGCCTTCTAGGACAACGAGGCATTCAGCCATGTTGTTCATAGTTGGCTTGATGGGAAGGGCAAATTTGGAAATTACTTCTCCCATGTGATTCCTAATTATACCACCTATGCCTGCCTCACCGGGGTTACCCCTGGAGGCTCCATCAAAATTCAATTTTACCCAACCTTCCTTTGGGGGGACCCAGGAGCAATTGGCTCTGACAGCTTTTGCCTTTGCACCTCCTCTACCATAGAGATTTGGTACAATTAACGAGGTCCATTTAAGCCTAATCTTATTATCCCAAGACCTGAATGAATCTTTGAAGCAAGTGGTATTACGAGGTTTGCTGTTAATCTTTCCTGTAATTGAGGCCTCAATTTTATTAGTGATGTTTTTCCATTCTAGTTTTTGATTAGTAAAAATCCTCTGGTTTCGCTCTTTCCAAACCTCCCATGCTAAGATGGATGGGGAGATGACCCAAATATCCTTATAAAGGTTATCTTTATATAACACTGGCCAAGCTTTTAGGAGGCTCAATAGATCGGAAGGGAGAGCTGCCTTCTAATCAAGGGATTGCTGAAGCCAATTCCAACAATTCTGAGTGAAGGAGTAGTTTAGCAGAAGATGATTTACATCCTCTTCTTGTCTTTCGCATAAGGGACACCTCATCGAACCCATGAAACCTATCTTACATAACCTATCTGAAGTTAAGATTCTATCTTGTAGGGCAGCCCACAGAAACATTCCTGCCTTAGGAAGGCAGGCTTTGTTCCAGCATAAATTAAGGGGAAGGTCTAAGTTGTCCATTTTTTCTTCTCGAATAATGGATTTATAACCATCTTTAATTGAATACTCTCCATTATTAGAGCCAGCCCATACAAGGGTGTCCGGTCAGTTTTTAATGGTGATATTTCTATCTTTTAAAATATTGAATAACTTTTGAGTTTCTTGAATGTGATGCGAACCTTTGGAGGATAGGTTTTTAACATATTCACTGTTAAGATTAATATAGTCCTTAAGGTAAGTGCCAATGGTGGCTTTGCAAAAATCAATGAAGATAGGTGAAAATCCTTCTTTGTTAAGTGTGGGAAAACCTGCCCAAGAGTCTTCCCAAAATAAAGCGTGATTCCCAAGACCTATATCCCACATGAGGAATCTGTTGATTATGCCTATAGATTCCTTAATAAAATTCCATATACATGATCCCTTGACATGAGATTGGGCTCTAAAGATATTAATGGGATTAGCCTCTAGAATGTATTTGCGAAGAAGAATTGAAGCCCATTTAGCATTGGGCTCCTTAAAAAGTCTCCAAACAAGTTTAGCACCAAGGGCTCAGTTTTGCCAGATAAGGTTCTTGAACCCTAGACCCCCCATAGATATAGGTTTGCATAAGTTATCCCATTTGATTAGGGCCAATTTTTTGTCCTCATTTGAACCTTGCCAATAAAAATCACGCATCATCTTATCTAAATCATGCTTAACGTTAGAAGGGAGGGGTAAAATAGACATATGATAGGTTGGAATAGCTGACAAGACCGATTTAATCATAATGGCTCTCCCTGGCTTGGTAAGCCACTTACCTTTCCAAGAACTCTTCTTGTCCTATACCTTTGCTAGAACTTGTTGCCAAAGTTTGGAAGAATATTGACCCTTATCCAATTCTATCCCTAGGTATTTACATGGAAAAGAACCCTGGTGGTAACCGAGGGTATCATAGATTTTCTTTTCTAGATCAGGTGGAGCATTTAGAAAAAAGATTTCTGATTTGAGAGGGTTGACCTGTTGGCTAGAAGCATTCATATAAGTATTAAGGACTTCTTTGAAAGCCTTAGCTTTGATGTAGTTTGCTGATCCTGGCAAAATAGTGTCATTCGCAAATTGTTGGTGAGTGATGAATGGGATATTGTTTGCGGCTCTCAGGCCTATAATCTTTCCTTCTAACTATTTCTTGGTTATAGTTCTTCCCAGAGCTTTAGCCATGATAACATAAAGAAAGGGTGATAATGGGTCACCTTGTCTAATGCCTCGAGAGATTCCAAAAAAACCTTCTGGGGTTCCATTGACTAGGACTGAGATCTTGGGGGTTGAAATACATATAAATATAAGGTTGATCTAATGCTTGGAAAAGCTGAAAGCTTCCAAGCATTTACACAAGAATCTCCAATCCACCTTATCATACGCCTTTTGGATATAAATTTTAACAAACATACTAGGTTCCTTGGTGGCTTGGGCAGTATGAACGAGTTCTTGGGCAATGATAATGTCATCAAGGATCGACCTATTAGCTACAAAGCTAGTTTGTTATTCTGAGATTAAGACTGGAAGAAGAGTTTTAAGTCTATTCACTGAACATTTTGATAATATCTTATAAATTGTATTGCAAAGAGAAATAGGGAAAAAATCTCCTGGGTCAGTACAGTCATTTTTCTTGGGAATGAGAGAGAAGAAGGTATTGTTGATTTCCAAAAGGATAGCACCAGAGTTCCTGGTAGCTTCCACAGCTTGTCAGATGTCATTTCCCATAAAGTGCCAACACTTTTGGAAGAAGCCTACCTGAAAGCCATCTGGGCCAAGGGCTTTGTCAGGTTGCATTTGAGAAAGGGCGGTCTTGACTTCTTCTAAAGTGAATTTTCTATTCATCATGATATTATCTTCATCCAAAATTAACTTAGGGATTCCCTTAAGCATTTCCAATTGGTCTTGATGGTTAGCTGCTTCAAGGTTATTAAGAAGAGAGTTGAATAGTTAGTGATATGGTCTGTGATGACTTTGGGGTCCGATAGTTGCCCCCTATCATCCTTGATCTTAGTTATCCTGTTAATATTTCTTTTAATATTGGTTGTCTTGTGAAATTTTTTTGTATTATTGTCACCCTCTTTTAGCCAAGTTTCCCTGGATTTTTGCTTCCAATATATTTCTTCCTTAAGTAAGATTGCATTATATTTAGACATGAGCTCCTTTTCGTTAAGATAACTCACTTCATCCATACCATGGGTAATGAATAAATTATTTAAGTTCTCTAAATCCTTCTCTATATGTAATTTTTCTATGAAGATATTGTTGAATTTCTTCTTGTTCCATTCCAAGACTTTATTTTTAATGACTTTAAGTTTAGTAATTAAGAAATACATTTTGGAACCTTCCACTATTGTCTAATTCCACCATTGTTCCAGGAGATTAACAAGGTCTGAATCCTGGAACCACATAAATTCAAATTTAAACAGGTTTCTAGTGGGTTTACAGTCTTCAGAGATAGTAAGTCTAATAGGGAAATGATCTGAACCCGCATTTGGGAGAATTTCAGCTAACAAAATTTGGTTTCCCGTATCTCTTGAAACAAAAAATCTATCTATTTTTTTCACAATATGGCTAAAGCCTAACCTTCTATTATTCCAAGTAAAGGTTCCATTGATAGTTTCAATGTTGATCAAGTTGTTGTTTGAGATCCATTGTGTAAAGTCCTTTTGAGATTGAGAGATGAAGTTGGAACCTCCATATTTTTCATTGATATTCATTATAGCGTTAAAATCTCCTAATATGAATGTCTCTTATTTATTTAATTGAAGGAGGGTTTGGACTTCCTGCCACACCCTTCTTTTTTCTATATTTTGTACAGGCCCATAAATGTTGATCAAGATGAATCTCAGGTTTGATTTGAGACTGTTGATCCTCATAGCCATCTAGTTACTACTGCTAGACATGACTGATAAGGAAGTTTTCTGAGGGTCACATAGGGCTGCTAGACCCCCTGATGCACCTGATGAAGGTATAAAATCTGCTCTCCATAGGCCAAGTTTATTACTTAATTTCTTTCCTTCATCGTAATCTAGCTTAGTTTCTTGTAGCATTATAATATCAGAATCAAAAAATTTTAAATATCTTTTAATTAGTCTTTGTTTATTAGGGTCATTCAAGCCCCTAACATTCTAGGTAGTCACTCTCATTGCTCCTTGGGAAGGCACTTACCCTTCCCTACGTTCAGAATGTTAGAGATAGTAAAGCCTCTGAGTTTGACGTTCAATGAAAAATAGTAAAACAAGGAAAAAAAATTCTGAAAAATAATAGTGTCCTCTGTATTCGAGTCTACTTTCTATTAAAAAAAAATAATTGAAATTCGATAAATACACAATAAGTTATAAGCTATTTAGTCAAGGTAGGTCAAAATTTTGGTTTAGTCAACTTCAAACGTTAATAAAATATGCAATAATAGTGATAATGTCATCAAACCAATTGCATGCCCTCTGTATGGATGTTACAAAACTAAATTCAAAAGAATCCCATCCATATCTATTTTACAAAAAAAGTTATGCTCTATGAAAACAATGTTACTATTTGAAAATGATGTTTTCAGCACCATAAAAGTTTTTGTGGGAGAAAGAAAAAAGGATTCAAATAAATTTTTAAAAAAATATTTAGAATCTAGACAGAAAATCCTAAAAAAATCTAATTTACTTCATCCTCTGATTTCGAGCGGTTCAATGGCAATATGCATATGAATCTGAAAGTTTTTCTCAAAATGTAGAGTTCAGTGTTCGTTCAGGGTAAAAAGTGTAGCCCACTATTGTGGGTTCACCCATTGATTATGGGGAGACATTTGCCCCAGTTGTAAGATTGGAAGGAGTGAGAAGTCTACTTGCATATGCAGCTTTTAAAGGATTCAAAGTGTATCAAATGGATGTCAAATTTGAATTTCTAAATGGAATATTGGAAGAAGTATACATTGAATAGCCAGAAGAATTTGTTGATCCAAGAAAGAAGAACATGGTTTCTAAACTATACAAGGCACTATATCGATTGAAACAAGCCCCCAGAGAATGGTATGAGAGATTGCACAACTACTTGATAAAGATTGGATTTGTAAGAACAAATGACAATAACAATCTTTATTTGAAGACTGAAAAAGGTAAAGGGATATTGTTAGTAGAAATATTTGTTGATGATATCATATTTGGAAGACAAGATGCCCTATGTCAAACATTTTCAAATGAGATGCGAACTGAATTTGAGATGTCTATGTTTGGTGAGATCAAATTATTTGTTAGTTTGTAAGTTTATCAAATGAAGAAAGGTATCTATATTACACAATCTAAGTATGTCAAGGATATACTAAATTTTTTTTGGTATGGAGAACTCTAGACTAGTAAATACACCTATGGCTACTAGATAGAAACTATCAAAGACTGATGACACTGTTGAAGTGAATCAAACCTTGTACAGGTCTATGATTGGAAAGTTACAATATGTTGTCCATAGAAGACCATATATTGCCTTAGCATTTGGGATTGTTGCAAGATTTTTTGCAAATCTTAAGGAGAGTCACATGATAGTAGTGCAAAGGATATTAAGATATTTAAAACGAACAGAACACTATGGACTATATTACAAGAAGCATGACAAGTTTAAACTGAAATTTTACATTGATGCAGATTGGACAGCAAATGTGGATGACAGAAAGAGTACAAGTTGTGGTAGATTCTTTCTACGAAGGAGATTAGTCTCTTGGACAAGCAAGAAACATAATTGCATTTCCCAATCTACAACAAAAGCTGAATATGTAGTAGCAACAGTGAATTATTCAAATTTAATGTGGATCAAGCAATTGTTAAAAGCTATGAAGGAAGAAATCATTGAGCCAATTATTATTTTCTATGATAACACAAGTGCTATTAATATATCAAATGATCTTGTGATGCACACTAAGACTAAGCTAATTGTTATCAAGTATCATTACTTGAGAGAGCTAGTTCAAGACAAAGAAGTGAGATTGGAGTATGTGAATACAAAGGAACAGTTAGCAGATATATTCACTAAGGCATTACCTAAGGATGCACATGAATATCTAAGAGGTAAATTAGGGGTGATTCCCATAACTGAGGCTACCTAGTAACATATAGGATAATTGCATCAAATGGAATAAATTAAAATATTTAACAAATTGATGCAAAGGAGGTCACACTTTAGGAGTTTCCTAAAGTTGTGAAGAGTCAAGTACAAGATTTTGATCAGTCATAAGAAAGATGACAAAGGGAGTAATAAAGTTCAGAGAATTGACATAAAGATATTTACATAGTGAAGATGAATGTCTTTGGCATTGTTGCTAAATAGGGAGAAGATTTAGAGAGTTAGTAAACCTGAAGAAAAGAAGAAGTTACCCTAAGAAAAGAGGGAGAGATTTCATAAGATAAGGGAGAGATTTGGTAACTATTGAACCTAAATTTTTGGATTGTATGGTAGAACATGTGGTATTTCCCTCAATACCAAAGAGGGAGATTGTTGGAAACTACAATTGAAATAATTTTTATATTGTCATTGATGTCAAACCTTAACTGGTAAAATAGTTTCTATCTAGTAGAGTACTATATCTTTTGATTGATGAAGAGGATTTGAAAAGAGGAGATAACAAGAGGACCTAAGGAAAGTTTGAGTTATGTGATACTACATTGGTTACTTGATTAGTTGGAACACTGACAAGGTAATGTGTTGTTTATCTTTAACACTAAGTGAAGAAGTCAATAGATTTGAATCATAGGCTTAATCGAGAAAAAGAGAAGAAATTCAGTTTAAGCCTGATGCAAGGGAGGATATAGAGAGGGGCCAAAGGAACACCCTAACTAGATCCACCTTGCAGAACAACATGCGGAAGCAAAAACACACAACGGTGAGAGAGAGACTGCAAATCTTTCATATATTTTCTTCAATTTGATTCATACATGTCAGGTTGTAAGGCCTTCCCAGTTTAGGCTAGCTATTACAATCAAGTACATAAGTCCTCCCACATGCGAGGATCTTCCAACAATCTCTAAACTTCTCTCTTCTATCTTCTATGCAAAAGATGCCTCCCTAAACTCTAACCAAACAACTACATTTATACAAGAGGCTACCGAATCAAGTCGGCCTTCAGATCTATAATCAATGGAAGGGACAACTAGATCTAGATCCACATGCTTCCCAATGATGGATACCAGCATTAAATCTATGACCCAAATTAAATGCACAAGTCAGCCTCAAAAGAAATCCAAAACAAACAACTTGGTAAGAAAAGAAACCAAGTGCCAGACAAGCATTACCGAGCACCAAAGAGGTAACCGACCAACACTGGTAAACAAAGAAAACTGAGAAAAACCAAACCAACTTGGTCAAAGAAGGAACCGAGCAATACATAAAACTTCAAACATATTTTTGGTGACATAGGATTGCCAAGGACCTAAGATGCTCCTCCATTAGACACCTAGGTTATTTGAAATGATTCTTCGAATGATGAAATAGGTATGATCCGAGCTGCATCCAACTCATACTGTGAAATCCATGAACTATCTTCAATTGGTCTATTCTTCTATTTTACTAGATATTCCATATATTATTTTCCTCTTGTACTTCTACCAATTCTTTTCTCTAAAATCTGCTCTACTTCTTTGATCTATTTCTTAGGATAATCCATCGGTACTGTCATGTCTTCATCAGGTTCATGATACTCATATAAATCAGCAATGTTGAATATAGGTGATATATCCATGTCATCAGGTAACTCAATCTCATATGCATTTCCACTATCAAATTTCCTCAAACTCTTGCAAGGACCAAACTTCTTCATTTTCAGCTTCCCATATGTTCTAATAGGAAATTGACCTTTCTTCAAATGAACCATCACTTCATCACCGACTACAAAAGTATTATGTCTTCTTGATCTATCAGCTCTGTCTTTGTATTTTTTATTACTCTTCTCTAGCTTATGTTTCACATTTTCATGCAATGTATTCATGTACTCATCAAATTTTACTCCAACACTTCTCTTTCTTTCATCAACAATATCCCTCAAATCAGATATACCTCTCAGTTGTATGCCATTGAGAATCTAAAAGGGTGTTTTTCCAGTACTCCTATTCAAAGAATTATTATATGAAAACTATGCTTATGCTAACACATAATCCCAATTACCTGGTGTGTCTCCATCTAAACATCACAAAATATTTCCCAAACTTCTATTCACTGTAATACCCCAAAAATGGGCTATAAGTTCATTAATCTCTAAACATCATCAAATCAAACGAAATCGACATCAAAGTCCTAACCTAAGGCACATCTAAACATCATCGAATCCTAATTGATTATCTTAAATTCTGCATCGGGGAATATTCCTAGTAATATTCCTAATCATCATAATTATATTTAATTTAATGATTATTTGGCAATAAATCACATTTATCCTAAAATTTGATTAATTGAATATTTTGCATATTTAATTAATTAGATTTAATTCTACCACTTAATTATTTAATTGAAGTTAATTCTATCTATTATTAATTGTATTATTTAATTTTGACAATAAATCCAATATCCTATGAATAATTGATTAAATTTTTATTTAATTAATTAAAGCAAGTTGTCATTATTTAATAATATAGTTTTTAATAAAAGTTTGATTAAATAATTGATTAACCCATAAATCAATTATTTATTTTCAAAAATTAATTAAGTTGAGCATAAATCACTTTATTATTAAATTAATTCATAAATAAAATATGCACAATCATAAAAGCAGACAACTATCAAATATCAATTAAAGCTAAACTCTATTTTGAGTTAAAACTTAGCTTTTGCATATTTTTGTGAATTAAATTGTCTTATTTATCAGATAACTCAAAAATCAAGCTGAGTTAATCTGAGTGATTTATGACTTTTTTCCATGCACCTCCAAAGCCCTAGATTTCTATAAAACCAAGGCTTTAGCTCTTCACAATTCATCTCTCAAATCCACAGAATCTCATAATTGTGCAAACTTATGCTGGAGAATTGCAATTGGAAGGATCAAAGCTTATTGCGAATCAACATTGTTGTGAGATCAATTTCAAATCCATAGCTTTCATATTATTGTTAGAATCTTCATTCTCATATCATATCATTTCTAGATTAGCATTGCATATCATTTAGCATAGATTCATATCATTGTTAGATCAATTTTTATATTAGCATAGATTTCATATCAGTTTTCATCATTATTATTGCATAGAAGTATCCAAAAAAAATTAGATTAATTGCATTCATATTTCATATTAGTTTTGTATTCAAATCCTTCGTTTAGGTGTCATCTAGGTCACTAATCTCGATAACAATCTGAGAACATTAATCTCGCACCTACTAGAAGGCAGTAAATCGCTTGGTTAGATAGTTTCAATTTTGCATGATTTCAATTATAGCTAACCTCTAATATTTTACTGAAGTATTGTGTCTACAGATTAGGTACAATTTTCACACACACATCTCTGGCACCCACCGTGGGGCCCTAAAATGGGTTTCCCTTCATTTCTATCAATTTTGTATCTTTTGAGGATAAGGGTTTCAAGGATCCAGGTATACTCTGTAGGACGTTATTTTTTGTTTCTGTTTTGCCTGCAAAAAAGAATTTTATTTTTTTTGGCACTTTTTCTATAAAAATTGTGATTTTTATCATTTTGTCCGTACTTCTGTACATCTCTGTATGAATTATCACATGAGATTTCACACTGTGTGATGTGAGATTTCTTTCTGTGTTGCGTGAAATTTCACTGGTATCATTATTTTTTGTGCGTGAAAAATCACTTTCTCACACAAGACTGTACTTCCTCGCGCTAGACCACATCCTGACTCATGCGAGATTTCATCCTTTGTCGTGCGAAATAGTGTTTCCTCGCGCGGGACCGCATCCTGACTCGTGTGAGATTTCATCCTTTGTCACGCGAAATAGTGTTTCCTTGCACGGGACCACATCCTGACTCGCACAAAATTTCATTCTTTGTCACGCGAAATAGTATTTCCTCACGCGGGACCGCATCCTAACTCGTGCGAGATTTCATCCTTTGTCACGTGAAATAGTGTTTCCTCACGTGGGACCGCATCTTGACTTGCGCGAGATTTCATCCTTTGTCGCATGAAATAGTGTTTCCTTGCACAGGACTGCATCCTACCTCACATGAGATTTTTCTATAGAGACACATAATTTATAGATTTGTACTTTCAGATTATTGATTTCTAACACTTACAGTTTGCTGTTGATTTGTCTTGATTTTGTACTTTCAGACATGTGCTAAATTTTGGATTGTAGAGTGTTGGACCTAAGGTATTCTTCTCAAGCTAATAATATTTCAATTTGGACTTAAAATAAATCTCTTATGTGTCTAGCTTGTGTGCATCTTTTCATGCTTTTATCTATTTCTACACACTTGCATAATTGATACTAGGTTGTGACCCCTTAAGGATTCATTAAGTAGTCTTAGATACTTGTGATTGATCTTGACTACTATCTTGGGTTATTGGACTCGCTAATCTATCGACCCCTCATTTTCATCCTGTGGTTGCAATCTCAGCGCCATAAAGGGGATGGGTCAATAGGACAGAAGCATTAAGTGTTCCACTTGGCAACCCTTTTGTGCTTTTAGGAACTCACTTGTTTTCTAAGTTGGGGACTCATTTTCAGCTTGTGTGAGGTGTTAAGTGTTCCACCTTGTGGACTCATCTCATATTCTCTTTAAGCGTTAAGTGTTCCTCTTTTTGCTTTTTGGGTACTTTTGGTAGATTTTCTTTTGGAAACATACATCTGTGCTCACATAGTAATTAGGCCCTATGAACACTATTCGTGATTCTTGAGAGATTGGATTCCTAGCGAAATCTTTCTTGACAACAAAATCCTTGTAGATAGGGAGGATACTTAGTGCATTTCACATTCAACTTGGTTAGTGTGTCTTCTCTTATTGATCGATACATTCTCTCCCAAGAGAGGTTGATAGATCACGTGGGGTTGACATCACGAGCTTTGGTGAATCAAAATTGGTTAGTGTGTCTTCTCTTATTGATTGATACATTCTCTCCTCGGAGAGGTTGATAGATCACATGGAGTTGGCATCATAGACCTTGGTGAAGCAAAACTTTGTCTTAGTGTGTCGGATTAATCTACTTGCTTTGTTTGGGTTAAAAGTGAAAAGGTGTCCAAAACCTTGGATCTAGAGCCAAGTCCCCTTGTGGTATACTATGGTGAGTCACCTTTAGAGAGGGTTAACCGTAGTGGACAATCCCTTCACAGGGAAAACTGCATTGATGGAACCTCAAGCGGTAATAGCCATTTTTGCCGTGGTAGTGACAGCCACTATATAAATGTCCTTATGGAAGAAGTCTCCATGGGTATGGTTCATTGTTGGGTTGTCAGATCTCCCTAGCAGCTCCTGAAGATTAAGTTCTCAGACTGTGTCAAAACCCTAGTGCGCTGGGATTGGAGTTCACCCCTTTGGATCATAAAAGTTGCAGAGTCAAACCATTACTAAAAACCCTAGCGAGGCAAAATTTTCATTTTATAGGGTATATGTGCATTATTGCAAAACATTTTTGGAACATACACAATTAGTACTTCTGAGGATTAGAATGAATAAGTCACTTGATTGTTCATGCGCAAGGTTGCTTTTTCCCTTGTTCATTATTTTTAGACATGCTTGAAATCACATGCTTGCTATTTTGCATGCTTGTTTATCTATCTGGTTATTGAAAATAGACAAATTTGTTACAATCCTCAAATCTAGACATTGAAGTTTGCAAACAACTCAAATCTGAAAACTCAAAATTTGCAAAATCTGAAGTAAAATCCTTTTCTGGAGTCAAAAGTCATCTCAAGAGGTCAAAAAGTCATACGAGTTTCTATCAAGTGTCATTTCATTACAACCCATCTATTGTATGATAGCAAACCCAGTGTCGTATGAGTTTCCATGCCAGAAAATTCTCAAAGTCAAAATCTTGCAACTGTCGTATGAGTTTTTCAACTGTCATTTCATTGCTACCCAACTATCGTATGAGTTTTGCAACTATCATTTCATTGCTACCCAACTATTGTATGAGTTTTGCAACTATCATTTTATAGCATACCCACTGTCATATGAGTCTATAGAGTGTCATTTGGGAAATTTTTGAAAGTTGTCAAAAATTTGTTAGAATTGCCAGATATTTAGCTTTTTCAGCCTATTTCCAGAATCTGTCAAACAAATCATTGTGTCAAGAACAGAGCAGTAGCCATTTAAAATCAGTATACATGTCTCAAAGAATCAGTACACATGAGGAAGACATTCTAATCATAGCTATGATGAAGCAGCTACAAGCTATGCAAGTTGAACTTAACAATCTTAAGAAAGAAAAGGAACCTAAAGAGTTCTCCATGGAATCTCTATACTCTTTTCCATTTGATAAAGACTTGTACATGTCACCATGCCCCCAGATAGAATTTGAGCAACATGATAACCCTTATGATACCTCTTCCATGGAGAGTGACACATCCAGCTTTGGAGACTATGATGACTATGATGATAGACAATATAATGATACCTATGACACCTCTATTCCTAAGAGTCCTCCTCGTCTTGTGTTCCTACTTACTACAAATGGGCCATCACATTGGATAGATCATGATGGTGATCCATATGATTCTGATTTTGAAAGAGATTTTGATGGCTTTTGTGGACAATACCTTGATTATGATCCATCTACTACTACTACTACTACTGAGGACTATAAAATGCATCGTGCTAGCTTGAAGCATCAATATTATAAGAATCCTTCTCCTAAGGACTCTCCTGCTGAAAATAAAGATTATCTTCTCAAGAAAGATCATGTTAATGTTGGACCTTTGTCTTGTGATGGTTCCCTTCCATCCCCTACTTCCTCCAATACCTGTACATTTCCTAAAGCTTCCAAGTCTTTCAAATCTTTCACAGAACCTTCATCTGACACAAGCCCTGATACTTTTCATGCGGTTACCTATAGTTATCCTCAAGGGCTACCTCATAAAGAAACTCAAGCTAACCTTCACTTGGCTGCAAATACTTTCAATAATGATAAACCTAAAGAGCCTAAGCCTTCATATGCTATAATTCCTACTTCAGCTAGTCCTCCACCATCTCTTCCAAAGTCATCCATACAATCTCAACATGCTTCCTTGTCCTTAGAAGTGGCTCCATGTCAAGAGGACTCCAGAAATGATGAATAAAAGAACATAAAGAAAGATCAAGATCAAGAACCCTCCATGCCATCCAATCCTTTTCATGATGTCTCTTATCCGCTTCATGGTTCTTTTGATCTTGCACACCCTTTCTCATACATTCCACCCTATCTTAAGTCTTCTCCTAAGCAAGATCAAGTTACTACTGACACTATTGAGCTTATTGACAATCAAAATAACCTTACTACACTTGCACTTTCCAAAGATGATACTTCCATTAAGGTTGTTAAAAATGGTGTTGTTACTTCCAATGTTCAGCCTATTGAAAATCAAAAGAAAAATTATGTGCTTGTGCTATCCAAAGATCCTTGTCAAGATCAAAGTCTTCCATGTTCTTGTTCTACCACTCCATGTTCACTTCCACTTTCTACTCTTCCTAAGTCTTTGCAAGCTTTGAACAATCCTATCAAAGAAGGTGCTCATATTCAAGATGTCCACGATTCTATTGAAAATTCTAATGCTCACTCTAAAGATGCTGATATCCTTGGTTGTCATATAGATGCTGATGAACTTATTGATTATCCTTTTGCGTCTTCCACTTCCATCCTTGGACCTCTTCCACCACTACTAAAGACTTCACGTCTTCCTTCCATCTTGGGTCCTTATGTCCCTTCACTTTCCCCTCCTAATTCTCATAATTTTCCATCCATATTGGGTCCTTACATCCCTCCATCTCCCATCTTCCCTCAAGATCAACATAGATGCATACCCTCGAAACCTTTTCATCCATCTACCCATCTAAACCAGTCATATCCTCCTTCTTCTTCCACAAGTCCCAAATCTTTTGGAAGTAACTTGAATGTTCAATACAAGAAAAAGAAGCAATACAAGAATTTATCAAAAAACAATCACCATGTCTCCTTTAATCGACATGGAAACATAAAGTCAAAAGAGATATCTAAGAAAAAAACTACAAGACAAGTATGGGTTCCAAAATCTATCATTGAAGATATTCTCTCTAGATCATCAAAAGGAAATAAAAAGCCTACAACTATATGGATTCCAAAGTCTCTCTTGAAAGAGTCTGGTGTTGAGAAAAAAGTGAAATTGACATTCAAGCTTCCAAAGGCTTCCAATTCATCTTCTTCCAAAAACATTCTTTCATTCCATGCGCCTAAACCACAACCTTTACTATTCATTCACCATATTCCTTCATGTATTCCTTCATTCATGATTCCTTGATTCTCTCACCACCCTTCAAGGTATGCGTTTACGTTGCTCTTTCCTTCCTTTCCATTTACCCTTTCACAATCCTTCCATTCATTATCCTTCTACCTTCTATCCTTTTTCCTCATTTACCTATTCCTCCTATCTTCCAACCTCACTCACTTTACATAAAACCTTATCCTCCATTTTTCTCTTCCATCTCCTTTTTGCTATCAGCATCTTTGAGCATATCATCTTGAATCCTTGGCATATCATGGTTTATCCTTTCAAGGAGCATTATCTAAAAAGCTTGCCTTCTTCCAAAAAAGAGAAATAAAATAAAAATAAAAATAAAATTGAAAATGTGCCTTGGTGAAATAGGTACCTTGGTAGAAAAAGTAAAGAAAAATAAATTCATCCTATGGTGAGAACCACTCCCTCATGGCACCTTGGATAAGTACCATGATGAAAACCTGGCAATCAAGCATCATGCGTAGTTCTACATATTTCATCCATTCCATCTTCTCTCTTTGATCTTGACAAGGTTGACCCATTTTCCTCCATTCATTATAGCCTTTCACCATCCTTTTCCCCTTTGGTCTTGATCTAATAGAAAGAAAGAGTAAAACACAGTGCTACGAAGCCTCTTGACATGTCTACTCCTTTGGACTACATCCTGTCCTTCTTTGGCATTATGCTTTTGTGACTTATCCTATGCTAGCCTTTCATTGCTTGTCCACAAGTGCTTTTACATGACAATTTTTCCCTACCTTGGGTATTCTTGAGGAGTTTTCCCTTGAGGATTTCTTCCCTTCATTCTCCTTCATTCTCTTGTCTTCTATCTCATCCACCAACTTGCTAATCCCTCTTGTTCTCCACCTTGCTAGACATTGGGATTGCACGATATGATCTTGCTTAGGAGTTTGCAATGGAAAAAGATGCTATCAAGTATACCAAGTATCAGAACCAAGTATTAGAACAATTATCAGTATCAGTATCAAAACCAATATCAGAACAAGTATCAGATCAAGTATCAGAACTCCCACTGGGGCTACACATTTTGCTTTATTTTATGGGTCTAAAGTGGTACTACCTATTGAGATTGAAATCCCATCACTAAAAATCAGAATGCACGGTCTAGTAACTGATGATGACTACAGAGTGTCTAGGTTACAAGAACTAGAACTACTAGATGAGCACAGACAAGCAGCGTATGATCATCTCAGACTATATTAGAAGAGAATGTCTAGAGGCTACAACAAGAAAGTTAGACACAGAGAATTTCAAGTTGGCGATCTAGTCTTGAGAGAAAATCCTAAAAATCAATCCCATCAAGAACGCAAGGGGAAGTTTGAACCCAATTGGCTGGATCCCTTTGTAATCACTGCTACTTTTGGCTCTGGTGCCTATCAACTCTCAATGACTAAAGGAGAACAGCTCTGAGAACCAATCAACGTTCTCCATCTGAAGAAATTCTACACCTAAGGCATTCAGTCTATGGTAAAATGTCCTGAAAAAATTATAAAAATAAAAAAAAGTCCTGAAAAAATAAAGATCTTGGTGAAAACTTAGCAATAGGCACCTTGATGATTCACAAAAAATATCAATAATATAAAATTTATAAAAAAAAAAAAGTGCCTTTGTGAAAACCCGGGAACAAGCACCTTGGTAGCAAAAATAGAATCTCTGCCAAGATGGTGAAAACCTGGCAAACGAGCACCACTTGTTTCAAAATGCTCCATCTATCAGTGCAATCTTGGTCTTTCCCAGCTTTCAATCTTGCTTTAGTTTGTACATATCTCCCGGTTTGTTTTTGCATTTCCAGTTTTCAATAAGTCAGTTTGTACACCAATCTGCTCAAGTGTCTGTATCCTATCAATGTTCAAACTTGGAAGCAATCAATGTTATATCCTATGGCCTCCAGTGTATCTTAGACATATCATATCCAGTTAGAGTCCTTTAAAGCTTCATTTGAGTCAGTCAAGTCTGTCTTGTCTCCAGAAAGGATTTTGCATCTACAACAATGCAATCAAACACAAACTAAAAACAATCTATACTTTTTTTACATCCTTTTATCTCCTTGTATGCTTAATAATTCGCATTGAGATTTCTACATATTGTGTCCCTTTGAGCTCTTTGATGATGTCCTTTATAGGATTTAGAGAGTGATGACTGGGGGCATAATCTTTTCTTTGTCTTCTGCTTGTATGTGAAAATCTAACAACTTTGAAAATTCTGGATTGAAATTGTGTCTGACTGTAAGAGCCTCTATCTCAAATTGGATGGCCATGCATACCTCGACCATTGATACCTAGAAAATTCAAAGAAGTTTGATCTAACTATTGTCTTTTTGAGTGAGTTCTTTCTCCTACTATGAAATGCGAGCTTGCCTAAGGATGTGAACGATAAAGGGTCACTACGGGTAATTCACATTGGATTTAGAATGATTTCTTGACTGTTTGATGTGTTTACAATGCAAGGTGTATTCAGGTCATCACAACGTTTATGTTTTGATGCTTATACAAATTGCTATATCAAAATGGACATGATATTCAGGTCATCCTGGCGTTTGTGCCTTGGTGCTTATATCTACTCTGACATTCTAAAAATAAAATCAATATTCATATATCCATGGTTGTTGACCAGTAGGTGTTGTATTGATTCTTGCACATATAAATCGATATTCATATGTCTATGGTTTCATAGCTAGTGGGTATTGTATTGATTTATCCAATTACCTAAAAGTTTAATGATGATAACAAATCGACATATGATCAGTGAGTAGGTCCTAGGAATTAGGTTGCATTTGATTCTGCATTTCATTTTTGCACTTTGCATGATCTCACAAATTGCTTGAACACTTAAAAGATTCTTCAATCACCTCTTCCAATCTAACAAGAGCTGAATCCCACATGAATGTTCCTCCAATGAAATAGCAAGTAGAATCTTTTTTTGAGATCAAAATTCAAATCTGAGATCATTCATATTATTAACTACTTGCATATTCGACCTTCAATCATCACAAAAATCTAGTATTCAACTTAACTGATTATCTAACATCAAACTATCAAAATTTCAACTTGGTCAACCATGGTCAACTTATGGTTTCACCTAGTCAAACTTGGTCTCCAGGACCTCTCAATGATGTAGAATATGTTCTTGAACGTGTTTAACCACTTTTCCCATCAATTAACATGCTTCTAAACTATCAACGCTGACTTTTCTTGTCAGATTTCAATTTTAATCCCGAAGGGGGCATGGTATTGCACATCATTCAAAGTCTGTAATCTAATTTGAAATCATATCTTTGCTGAAATCAATCTTTCCTCAGTAATCAAGACAACAACCACATCTAGTTATTGATTCATCAAAAAAGACCTCATCACTCGGGGCAAATCTATCATCACTTGGGGCATATCAGATTCATCAAGATCCATATCAATCTAGTATTCTCTTAATCTTGTAAACTGTATCAGTTTTTGCAACCATCAGATCATAGTGTTCTTTCCTTGGTTCTTCGGCAACTGAAGGATTCGGATGTGATACCTACTAGTTCTGCTAAGACAATCGAGTTTAGAACGGGCCACTCACTTCTTAGCAATCCTAAGGTTTGGAATCAGGCGTTTTGACACTTTTTTGCAATCATCGGTTCATTGATGCTATAGTGAACATTATCTTTGGTCATTTAGGATCTATTATCTCCATATCAAATCAATATCAATCAGCTTCTGTCACATATCAAATATCAATCTCAAATATCAGTTTCATATCTTTATCAAACACAGACTTTCTTTGAACCACTGCGCTTCGTACAGTAATTCAAAGAGGGCCAAAATGTAATATCCCAAAAATGGGCTATAAGTTCATTAATCTCTAAACATCATCAAATCAAATGAAATCGACATCAAAGTCCTAACCTAAGGCACATCTAAACATCATCGAATCCTAATTGATTATCTTAAATTCTACATTGGGGAATATTCCTAGTAATATTCCTAATCATCATAATTATCTTTAATTTACTGATTATTTGGCAATGAATCACATTTATCCTAAAATTTGATTAATTGAATATTTTTCATATTTAATTAATTAGATTTAATTCTGCCACTTAATTATTTAATTGAAGTTAATTCTATCTATTATTAATTGTATTATTTAATTTTGACAATAAATCCAATATCCTATGAATAATTGATTAAATTTTTATTTAATTAATTAAAGCAAGTTGTCATTATTTAATAATATAGTTTTTAATAAAAGTTTGATTAAATAATTTATTAACCCATAAATCAATTATTTATTTTCAAAAATTAGTTAAGTTGAGCATAAATCACTTTATTATTGAATTAATTCATAAATAAAACATGCACAATCATAAAAGCAGACAACTATCAAATATCAATTAAAGCTAAACTCTATTTTGAGTTAAAACTTAGCTTTTGCATGTTTTTGTGAATTAAATTATCTTATTTATCAGATAACTCAAAAATCAAGCTGAGTTAATCTGAGTGATTTATTGCTTTTTTCCATGCACCTCCAAAGCCCTGGATTTCTATAAAAACAAGGCTTTAGCTCTTCACAATTCATCTCTCAAATCCACAGAATCTCATAATTGTGCAAACTTATGCTGGAGAATTGCAATTGGAAGGATCAAAGCTTATTGCAAATCAACATTGTTGTGAGATCAATTTCAAATTCATAACTTTCATATTATTGTTAGAATCTTCATTCTCATATCATATCATTTCTAAATTAGCATTGCATATCATTTAGCATAGATTCATATCATTGTTAGATCAATTTTCATATTAGCATAGATTTCATATCAGTTTTCATCATTATTATTAGATAGAAATATCCAAAACAAATTAGATTAATTGCATTCATATTTCATATCAGTTTTGCATTCAAATCCTTCATTTAGGTGTCGTCTAGGTCACTGATCTTGATAACAATCTGAGAACATTAATCTCCCACCTACTAGAAGGCAGTAAATCACTTGGTTAGATAGCTTTCAATTTTGCACGATTTCAATTATAGCTAACCTCTAATGTTTTACTGAAGTGTTGTGTCTACAGATTAGGTACAATTTTCACACACACATTCACAACTTATGTCTATCCATCAGTTTGTGGGTGAAATGTAGAACTATATTTCAACTGGGTGCCAAACTTTCTCGAAATGGTTTTCCAAAAGTATCCAACAAATTTACTGTCTTGGTTAGAGATAATACTCTTTGGTAATCCATACAATCTAACAATTTATTTAAAGAAAAGATCCACTACATGTATTGCATCTGATGTCTTTTTACAAGGTATAAAATGTGCCATTTTAGAAAATCTATCCACAATAACAAATATAGAATCATTACCCCTTATTATCTTCGGTAAGCGAAGAACAAAATCCATACTGATATCAATCCAAGGTTTCTCAGGAACAACAATCGGTGTATACAATCCAGTGTTCTGACTTACTCCTTTTGGAACTTGACAAATTTCACAACTTCTCACAAATTTTTGAACACCTTTATACAACTGCGGCCAAAATTATTTCTCCTTAAGAAAATTCAATGTCTTATCAACACCAAAATGTCCAACCAAACCACTACTATATTTCTCCTTTATCAAATTAGTTCTCATTGCTCCTCTCAGTATACACAACTGAATACCTTTAAACAACATACCTTCTTGAATAAAATATTCTTCCCATTTAGTACTCGGTTGATCTTGAATAGGTGCTTTGCACTTTCTCTACGACTCAGAAAAATTAGGATCAAATTCATTACAATCTCTCATGTCATCAAAGAAAAGAACTTCAATTTTCATCTTGGTCATCAAAAATCTTCTTCTACTCAATGCATCAACAACTCAGTTAGTGACTCCACTCTTATGATTTATCACTAATGTATAACTCTGCAAATACTCAACCCATTTCATATGTCTCTGATTCAACTTGTTCTGACTACCCAAAAACTATAAAGCCTTATGATTGGTATAAAACACAAATTCCCTTGGTATAAAACAATGTCTCCATTTCTTCAATGCTTAAACAATAGCATAGAATTCTTGATCATACATAGAGTATTTTATTTTTTCATCATTCAACTTTTCACTAAAGAAAGCAACAGGTTTACCTTCTTGACTCAATACAGCTCCTATTGCAGTTCTACTTCCATCACATTCCACTTGAAAGACCTTATTGAAATATGCAATGCCAAAATCGGCAATTCAACAACCTTCTTCTTGAAAGTCTCAAAAATTTTATCACCTCCATGTGTCCACTTGAATTCTCTTTTATCTCCTCTCATAGTCTCAATCATAGCATTAAAAATATAACTGAAATTCCTAATGAACTTTTGGTAGAAACTTGCCAAAACATGAAATGATCTTACCTCACTAGAATTCTCAAGTGTAGGCCAATTCAAAATATCTTCAACCTTTTCAGGATCCATTTTCAAACCATCAGCAAAAATCATGAATCCCAAATACACAATCTCCTCTTTCATGAATGAACACTTTTTCAAATTTATCAGCAACTTTTCTTCTTTCAACCTCTGCAATACTTGTTTAACATGCAACAAATGTTATTCTCTGGTCTTACTAAATATCATAATATCATCATGATATACAATAAAAAAATCACCCAAGAATTTCTTCAAAACTTCATTCATCAACCTCATAAAAGTACTCGAGGTGCATAAGTTGAACCAAAAGGCATAACCAACCACTCATACAAACCTTCTTTTGTCTTGAAAGTAGTCTTCCATTCATCACCTTCTCTGATTATGATCTTATCATACCCACTTGTCAAATCAATTTTGGTAAAATACTTTGCTCCAGTCAAACTGTCCATTATGTCATCCATTCTCGGTATAGGAAACCTATATTTCACTATTATCTTGTTGATTGCTCTGGAATCAGTACACATTCACCATTCTCCATGCTTCTTAGGTTCCAATACAATAGGTACTGCACAAAGACTCAAACTTTCTCTGATCAAACCTCTCTGCAACAATTCTTGATTCTCGGTAGGTGTCAACCAATGTGGTGCCTTATTTGGTAAACTAGCTCCATGGATAAGATCCATGCAATGATCAATGCTTCTCTTCAGTGGAAAACCATCAAGTACATTATCAGAAATGATTTCACTATATTTGGTGAGTAACTTATCAATCTCCTCAGGGACACTATCCTCTATTTTCTTACTTGGTTTGTTAGGAATCACAACAAAACATACATCATTCCTCTTCAAATCCTTACCAAACTTTCTTCCTTCCATCAAGAAAACTTTCACAGATGTGAAAACATTACTAACAGGTTCTTCCATCAAAGATAACAAGATTTGTCTTCTCCCATCAGCCCAAATAGTATATTTATGAAATCTCCCATCATATATAGCATGCCTATCATATTGCCAAGGTCTACCCAACAAAATATGACAACAATCCATAGGCATGATATCACATAACACCTTATTATAGTACTTTCCAATTTTCAAATTCACATAACATTGTTCACTTACCAAGAGTGTATGTTCATCTTTGATCCATGAAATCTGATAGGGCTCTGGATGTTCCAACCTCTTCAACTGCAACTTTGTGACCATTTCCTCAGATGCCAGATTCTTCAAGCTACCACTATCAATGATTACCTACCAAAATTTGTCTGAAACTCTACATCTGGTCTTGAACAAACTTTTCTTTACCGGATCTTCCTTATTACTTTCACTCCAAAGTTATGTCCTTACCATGAAGTTATTTTCCTTCTCAGGTTCATTTGGTGACTCTTCTTGCACCAAATCATTTCTTCTCTTACCAACCTTCTTAATTGCATGTGTACATTCAAATGATCTATGTCCTTCTTCTCCACAATTTTAACAAGTTCCTCAGAAACCACCTCTTTTATAACCACCTCGATAGTTACTGCCTCTGCCTCTAGATGAACTTTCACATTTCCACTCGGTCTTGCCTTTATCCAGAGTTGTCTTTTCAGGTTCAGATCTACTGTTTTCACCATGAGATCTACCTCTTCCTCTAGGAAATATACCACCTCTATCTCTTTGTCTTTAGTTGTGTCTCTTGTTCAATTTCTCCTCAGCTTTCAATGCAAATTGATAAGCCTCTTCAATGTTCTCCAATTTGACAAAACTGATTTCTTCTTGGATGGAAACTCTCAAACCATTTAGGTATCTATCAATTCTTTCCACATCATCCTCATCATGTCCAGATCTGGTATCTAATCTATATAATTCTTCAGTATGGGTAAGTGCACAAAGATGGGGGACCAAAAAGGGGGTATAAGATGCCACTTTTTTCCTAAAATCAGAAAACTCTAAACTTCAAGAAGAAATTAAAAATAGTTAGACTCAAAATTTTAAGATGTGACAAGAACAAGAGTTGTGATACTCTAAATCTAGTTCCTAAACTACTAATTTATTTTGAAAATGGTGCAAATTAAGGCCCTCAAAAAGGGGGAGCACAAAAATTGGTCCTATTTTTTGTGAAAAAACATAACATAGCGTCTGGTGTGCTCCCCCTAAAATGTTAACATTTTTTTTGAATTTTTTTAATTGCTCCAGTAAGAAGTTAGTTAACACCACGTAGTTTATCCCAGATTTTTTTGCTAATTTTATTATGAACATATAATTTTTGATGAATTTATGAAGTACACACATCTTGAAAACATGAAATTTCTATGTGCTCCCCCTAGAAATCATTTAAAACTAATTGAAAATCAATTTTTTTTTCTTTTTAAAGCGTGTAGAATAGAGTCTAGTTTCTAAAAATGTAACTTGTTGCAAAATTCAATGAATGAGCCAAAATCTATGCCCAAAATACTACACATTAGTTTTCTACAAAAAATGGACATGCACACAAAAGAAATTAGAGATTAAAAACTTAACATAATCAAAATTCAAAATAAATTATATGCTTAGATAGCTAATAGAGAGATCTGCAATATCACGTCATCTAATTTTTATGTTATTGAACCATGAGTAAACTTGACGAAGAGCACACAAAAAAAGTTGTCCATTTTTTTGTATGTTTGCTAGAAAACATGTCTCAAGCCTATTTGAATCCTCCAAGCCTTTGGGTTGGATCTCCAAGGCAAATCCAAGCCTTAGGATTGGTAAATACCAATTCCAATGCACACCCTATTTAAGTCATAGATTTCAATTATGAGGAGAAATAGTCTGAGTGAGAGGAAGATCTCTCTCTCTCTTAGAAGTTGTAATGTAGGTTCATGGAGTATCCACACATGACATATGGCATTCTTTTGTTCATCATGTGTAGATGAAGATTGGGATGGATGTGAGTCAAGAATGGGTTGACAAATGCTATACATGTATTTTGAGTCCACTTGCCTCCTATCATCCCCATGAATCACTACAATTGACAAAAATGGAATCATCCATTGACTTTGATCTCTTATCTGATCTAGTACAACCAAGTAAAATTTTCCACAAACAAATAATCTCTAATTTAGTACTTTATTGTAAATATTGAGTAAACTAATGTCCTCATTATGTTTATATCATTACAGGCCATATTTTTGTTATTAATGCACCTGAAGACAATGAAGAAAGGACATATTATTATTTGTGTCATTGTGTTGAGGCAAAAAAGAAATTGGATCACTCGGTTATCGATGGTGAAGAATTAGAATACCCTATAGGAGCAGTGTTTGTAATTGGTACATGGCTTAGACAATATGCTATGAAGAATCCTAGGTTGTGGTTGTTTGAGGATTGGGAGACACACAGAAAGATTCTTCATTATTAAAACCTCTTCATTGCATCAAATGTCCACTTGATCAGATATGGGGGAAGACCGCATAATAAAACTCTTTGTAAGGTTTGTGAGTCAGACCATGAGGTAATACTTGAGACAATCAAGGGTAGGTCAGATCCAATTGGTTCATTGGACTAAATGGAGATACAAAATATTGTAATGTCAAACTTATATAGCACTGTAAATTGGGTGGACTGTAAATTGCTCATGCATTACCTCGTATGTATAACGGGAAGTTTGTAAGATTTAATGACAACCTTTCTCTTATATTTTTTGGGGCAATACTGGAGGTTTTCTCAACTCTTTCCTCTGGTGCTCCTATTGAGCTAAGTTGTAAAAATATTTCTCATTATTAATAAAAAAAACTTTATGATGTTATGCTAATGACTTGCAGGCACATAATACTTGGAAGGCCATTGAAGAGCCTTAAGGAACCAACTCAATTAAATGATGCACTATCTCATTTCCTTTCCAACTTCCCCCTCTCTGAAATGGAAGGTTTACATTTTGGTTTATCCAGATAGTGTACCCTCCTAGGCCACCTAGTGTACCTAGTGCCTCCACCACATCAAAACTCAAACCAAACTTCACACCCTCTTCCTAACACCTTATATCATCTCAACATGGTACATTCTCCATGTTATAACTTCTCATTCACTCCTGTCCACTCATCCTTCACCATTCTTATACTATAGCCTTTCTAGGCCTTTTTAGTAGCCCTTCAAACCTTGAAATAAAAAATTCATTCACAATATCCCCAAACCTAACCCAGAGTAGTAGAAAACTTGGTAACATCCTTACTTCCTTCAAAAGTAGCATGCCTAGCCAGCTCTCCAGGTAGAACAAACTTGATAGCAATATCAATTTCTCTGGAGGAAAGTGCCACGATCTTGTTATATTTCAGTAGAGAAGCAACCTCACAAGTAATCTTATCAAAAATATCAATCATGAAGCTCTCCATGATATCCATGGTAGTAATGGATATTCCCTTGGAGGGATGCACTTGTTTCAACACCTTGTATATAAAAATCTTGTAACTTTCTACACTTCTCTTCCTCTTCTTCTTCCTATTCTCAGATTTCATGGCTTTGACTGCTGAATCCTTTGTGGGATTGAACATCACTTTCTTTTCTTTTCTCTCCTTTGGAGAAGCCTTTACTTCATTCTCTCCTTTCATACCATCTACTTTAATAGTTGTGGAAGCCCTAGATGCTTTTGGAGCCATGGATTTTATGCTTGTATGAACAACTGACTAGAATTTTTTGTAGGTTAAGTTTCTTAGAATTATCAAATGCACAGGTATGGGATTGGATTGTATACAAGGCTTGATTTAAAGCATTATTTGTGGGTAGTTAAGAGCATACGTACAAGGATTTTCCATCGGCTCCCAATATCTTTTGAAGAGATTGTGGGCTTGTGTGGAATTGAATGTTGTGTACCTTTTATGGATTTTGGTCCTATGTTGTTGCATTGGGAGGGATGGCATTTAATGCAAGAGAATTTTTGGGCAGATAGTTTTGTTTGTGAGATATCAAATTAGTGATTTTTTGAGATTTGAAATGGCTAGGTGTATTTATGAGTAAGTTGGGTCGATGATTTTAGTTGACATGTATTTTAAATAGTGATATATTTGAAATTATTTAATTAATTAGTATTTGTGTTATTTATTTGATGGAGTTTTCATTCATTAAGTCATATGTTAAATTTGTTTAGGATGTGAATTCCAACTTATCCCTCTCTGAAATGGAAGGTTTACATTTTGGTTTATCTAGATTAATACATTTTCTTCCAGTACTAGGTTTTATCTTCTTCCCTTGCAACTGTTCTATTCCTTGTTTCACACATTTTCCCTTTTTAGGTCCAGATGCCTTTGCTAGAAAATTGGTGACAAAATCATTGCATAAGACTTGTATTTTCTTATTCATACATGATGGAAGGCTATTATGCACTTTTCCTCCTTTAAAATACTTGTAAGGACTACATTCTTTGACAATGGGGAAAATATGGACTATCATCTACCCGCTCAAAACTGTAGGCATCTCCATCCTCAAGGTTATTGGCAATTGGAAAATATCTCCATCCATGAATCAAGGAAGCTTTAGGGAGATCTCTGAGGAATCATACAAACCATTCCCTTCTGTTAGGATCCACAAGTCACCATTGTTCTTTCTCTTGGTAATTTGAGTTTATCTACAAATGTGTTTGGTGTTGTTTGCAGAACAAATTTTCACATAAAATAAGCAACATTACCGTAAGAACCATCTAAACACTATTATTAAAAAACATGTAACAAAACACAAAAACCCAAAATATCCTTTAGACAATAATAGATTGGCTTCTTGAACCCCTGTCAAACAGACTTGCAGAGTATAGGAGACTGTAAAATAATAGAGATAATTTTCACTTCATTTTCAACGTCTTCTGTTGATTTTCTTTTCAACTCAACAGATAATTTTTTGTCCCTCAAGTGATTAGAACTCATCGGAATAGCACTTGTGGAAGGATCAGATCATTTCCTCTATGACTCAAAATCACTTTGGATCTTCTCAGAATGAAAAAAAGAAATATCTTTTTCACAGCCATTCTTCCCATATATCTGAACTCTGAAATATATCCCATAGATGTATTTAAATAATAAAAATCCCCCAAACTCTATTGCATGTTGATATACAAAAATTTCCCAACCCATGCCAAAAATCTCAATTCTAGTGCTTGTCTACATGACTGGTGCCAAAACAGGGCTCTCCTAATCACTGACTATGACCCCAAATCTAGTCACTATCAAGAACACCAATAATTTCCTTTGGAAAGATAAATAATAACCAAGGAAATTTTTTTACATCATAGACTAATCCAAATCACATTTTATGCAAATATTTTAATTCACTGGTCTTAGACTGCACTTTGAGGTGAAGTGTCCCTCAAGGTCCCTTCACCATGAAATTGACGATCTTTATAGGGTCATATCTAGGAGCTCATGCAAGGTAGCATCGATCCGTCAGGTTCTATGTGACCATATTGGCAGGCCATACAATAACTTATCTTATTTTTCAGAGATTCAATTTTGTTTAAATTTGGCAACACATTCTCGGTCGATGTCGGGACTCAAAGTGTTCCTTAGTTCAAATGACCAACGTTGTGTATCTTTCCAACTGTTAGTTGTAGCATCGAACCATCTAGTCCAATAGCTCTGAATGGCTGGGTAAATGCTAGTAGTAACCTCGTTCACCACACATAGTCATTCGAACGCCGCTGATGACTCTAGGCCAAAGTGTCCCTCAAGGTCCCTTCAACATGAAATTGGTGATCTTTATAGGGTCATTTCTTGGAGCTCATGCAAGGTAGCATCAATCCATCACATGCTACGAGACTATGTTTCTGGGGCCTACAATAACCTATCTTAGTTTTTAGAGATTTAATTTTGTTTAAATTTGGCAACACATTCTCGGTCGATGTAAAAAATCAAAGTGTTCCTCAGTTCAAATGACCAATGTTGTTTATCTTTCCAACCGTCGGTCATAGCATCGAACCATCTATTCCAACAGCTCCGAATGGCTAGGTAAACACTAGTGGCAACCTCATTCGCTATACACATTCATTCAAATGCCCTTGATGACTCTAGGTTGAAGTGTCCTTCAAGGTCACTTCAGCATGAAATCAATGATCTTTACGGGGTCATATCTCAAAGCTCCAGTGAGGTAGGATCAATCCATCAGGTGCTACGAGACTTTTTTGTCGGGGCCTATAATAAATTGTCTTGGTTTTCAAATATTCAATTTCATTTTAATTTGGAAACACATTCTTGGCCGATGTCAAAACTCAAAGTGTTCCTCAGTTCAAATGACCAATGTTGCGTATCTTTCCAACTGTCAGTCATAGCATCGAACCATATGTTCTAACAGCTCTGAATGGTTAGGTAAATGCTAGGGGCAACCTCTTTTGCCACACACAGTCATTTGAATGCCGCCGATGACTTCAGGCTGAAGTGTCCCTCAAGGTCCCTTCAACATGAAATCAAAAATATTTACGGGGTCATATTTTAGAGCTCGTATGAGGTAGCATCGATTCATTAGGTGATACAAGACCATGTTGCTAGGCCCTACAATAACCTATCACCATTTTCATAGATTCAATTTTGTTTAAATTTGGCAATAGATTCTTGGTCAATGTTAGAACTGAAAGTGTTCCTCAGTTCAAATGGCCAATGTTACATATCTTTCCAACCGTCAGTCGTAGCATTGAACCATCTATTCCAATAGCTCTGAATGGTCAGGTAAATGCTAGTGGAAACCTCATTTTCTACACATAGTCATTTGAATGCCACCAATGACTCCAGGCTGAAGTGTCTCTCAAGGTCCCTTCAACATGAAATTGACAATCTTTACGGAGTCATATCTCAGAGCTCATGCAAGGTAGCATCGATCTATGAGGTGCTATGAGACCATGTTGCTGGGGCCTACAATAATGTGTCTTATTTTTTAGAGATTCAATTTTATTTAAATTTGGCAACACATTCTCCGTCGATGTCAGAACTCAAAGTGTTCCTCAATTCAAACGACCAATGTTGCATATCTTTCCAACCGTCAGTCATAGCATCGAACCGTCTATTCCAACAGCTCTGAATGGTTGGGTAAATGCTAGGGGCAACCTCATTCACCACACATAGTCGTTCGAACACCGCCGCCAACTCTATGCCAAAGTGTTCCTCAAGGTCCCTTCAACATGAAATCAATGATCTTTATGGGGTCATATCTTAGAGCTCAAGCAAGGTAGCATTGAACCATTAGGTGCTATGGGACCATGTTATCAGGTCCTACAGTAACCTGTCTCAATTTTTAGAGATTCAATTTCATTTAAATTTGGCAATACATTCTCGGTCAATGTCAGAACTCAAAGTGTTCCTCAGTTCAAATGACCAACATTGCGTGTCTTTCCAACCATCAGTTGTAGCATCGAACCATCTATTCCAATAGCTCCAAATGGTTGGGTAAACGCTAGGGGTAACCTCATTCACCACACATAGTCATTTGAACAACGCTGATGACTCTGACCTGAAGTGTCCCTCAAGGTCCCTTCAGCATGAAATTAGTGATCTTTATGGAGTCATATCTCAGAGCTCATGTAAGGTATCATCAACCCATCAGGTGGTACAGGACTGTGTTGTCAAGGCCTACAATAGCTTGTCTCAGTTTTCAAAGACTCAAGTTCATTTAAATTTGGCAACACATTCTCGGTCGATGTCAAAACTCATAGTGTTCCTCAGTTCAAATGGCCAACATTGCATATCTTTCAAACCATCGGTAGTAGCATCAAACCATCTATTCCAACAATTTTGAATGGTTGGCTAAACGTTAGGGGAAACCTCATTCTCCACACACAATCATTCAAACACTGCTGATGAATCTGAGTCGAAGTGTCCCTCAAGGTCCCTTCAGCATGAAATCAACTATCTTTACGGGGTCATATCTCAGAGCTTATTCAAAGTAGCATCGATCCATCAAGTGCTATGGGACCGTGTTTCTAGGACCTACAATAACCTATCTCATTTTTTAGAAATTCAATTTTGTTTAAATTTGGAAACACATTCTCGGTCGATGTTAGAACTCAAAGTGTTCCTTAGTTCAAATGGCCAATGTTGCGTATCTTTCCAACCATTGATCATAGCATCGAACCATCTATTCCAACAACTCCGAATAGCCAGGTAAATGCTAGGGGAAACCTTGTTCACCACACATTCATTAGAACGCTGCTGATGACTCCGGCCTGAAGTGTCCCTCAAGGTCCCTTCAGCATGAAATCAGTGATCTTTATGGGGTCATACCTCAGAGCTTGTGCAAGGTAGCATCGATCTGTCAGGTGCTACATGACCATGTTGTCAGACCCTACAATAACCTGTCTCAGTTTTTAGAGATTCAATTTCATTTAAATTTGGCATCACATTCTCGGTCGATTTTAGAACTCAAAGTGTTCCATAGTTCAAATGACCAATGTTGCGTATCTTCGCAACCATCGGTCGTAGTATCAAACCATCTATTCCAATAGCTCTGAATGGCTAGGTAAACACTAGGGGCAACCTTGTTCATCACACATAGTCATTCGAACACCACCGACGACTCCAGGGTGAGTAGTAGGATGAGTACAAATATGTATTTAGATGCAAAGGGGCTTGTGGTCCATTTTTAAATTTGATCATGTATTTGGATCATGGAATGTTATTTGGATCATGTATTGATCATATTGTAACCCAATCTTAAATGTAAGGCTTAATGGTACCGAGAAGCCTAAAAGTACCTAGTGGTCACTACGAATGGTTATGTATTGATCCTAGGTTAGGAGTTGATGGAAATAACCTATAATGGTCTATAAATATGTACTAAGGCCATTAGAGCCTTTACATAGTGTTAAAATCACTAAATGTGAACAATCTTGTAAATTGCCTATATTGGCAATATAAGCCAAATAGGGCTTAATTGGAGTTAGTAGGGATTAGTAGGAAGTCTAAGTTAGTTTGGTTTGTAAAGGTTGTCTCTAAACCTTTTATAAGTAGTTAGAGTGGGCAAAGGGTGTTGGGTTGTTGAGTTGACAACTTTTGTTGTCAACTTGATAACTAATTCTAGTGTTTGTCATTAACAATCAGACAGTTAGGGGATAGTTAGAAGTTAGTTTGTAGGTTCCAGTCAATTTTTTGGAAGATTAGAGTCTTTTTGGAAAGGATCCACGTGAGTGGACAAGGAGAGAATCTTGTTGATCTGAAATGGATCAAGTTTTTATTAGCTTGAATCAATAAAATCAAAATTTCTCTGCACATTGGTATTCCACTAGCATATGGGAACAGTCAACAGCAGTGAACTATTGTACTTGATCAGAATGTGATCCTTGTTTAGTTTTATGTAGGAACATTTATTTGCATTTTTTTTGACTTGGATATAATATCTTTTCATTACCTTCATCACTTCCAACACCAAGGATTTAACTGGTGTATTGATAGTGACTGGTATAGGGGTATAGTCAACAACTTAGGGACCCCGCAATACTATGACCACAGGACCCCAAAACATCAAGGAAAAACAAAACAACTGCCTTCAAATGAGCCAAGGTAGTAATATTGAGCATCTCGATGGTGTTCCTATCCTCCAAGGGGTGGTCCAAAATACCAGGGGTATCAATAACCTGATACCTCAAGTACTTATAATCAGTATGCCCGAAAAAAAGAGACTTAGTAGTAAAAGCATAAGGTTGCACATCCAAATCCACCCTAGTAATCTTATTAATAAAATAACTCTTTCCAACATTAGGTTACCCACACATCAAAATAGGTCTGGTATTGGGGTCAATAGACGACAACCTTGCCAAATGTTGCCTCACCTATTCAACATCATGTCTTTATATTGTGACTATCTCGTGGAACAAGGAACCCACCAATGAATATAAATGTTTTATTCCACATGATCTTGGATAGGTTGTGACATAGAAATATTTCCTTATATTATATTTATAAATTTCTACATTCATTTCATTGCTTTTGTTATTATTACAGTCAAGGAATTGACAATTATTGAGGACAATGACTGGCATTTGTAGCACAGTCAGCAAGTTAAAGGTTTGAATCCTCCATAATATGTAAGGCACTCCCACCTTTGTGTTAATTGTGGTTTGGTGGGAGATTTCCATTGATGTATTGTATTTATTAGATCTATCTTTGAATGCAGGGAAGTTGAATAGAAGGTGAGAAGAGACAGAGATAGGCCTAGTGAAATCACAGTGAAAGGAGTTGAAGGTAAGCACCAGTCATGGTTGAAAGTGATCTGATGAGTGGAGAGGGTAGATGATGGATGGGAAGGTCCTTTTGGATGTATTAGAAGGTGTTAGGACTGGTGTTGAGGTTGGGTGTTGCAGGGAAGGGTATTTTCTACAAAACCCTTGGTTTCTAGCCCAAATAGTGAGGGTTTATTGAATGGGAGTGTAGATGGGTGAGTATGGGTAAATTAAGTTGAAAATTGGTTGTCTTTTATCCTTTATTAAGATTTTTTGGGGTTGTGGATTCTTGGAAGTGAGTGGTTCTAGGAGTTGCTTTGCTAGGTGAGGCTAATTAGGCTTAGTTGAAGGGTTAAGGGGTGAAGAAAGTCTTCACCAATCAAAGAGTTAAAGTTTGAGATTGATATCAATTTAGTAACTCCAAAAAGGGTACTATAAAATGTAAAAACATTGCTAGGTTTTTTGGGGAGTTTGAGAGTAAATTTCTAATTTCAGTGTTGGAATGGCTACTAGGCAGGCCTAGAAGGGCTATAGAAGAGGAAGGGTGAAAGATGATTTGATTGGATTGAATGGGAAGTTGTAACATGGAAAATATATCATGTTGAGATGATCTAAGGTATTAGCATCAGGGTGTGAAGTTTGATTTGAGTTTTGGTGTGGTGGAGGCACAAGGTGCACTAGGTTGCCGAGGATAGAGTTGATGCTAGAAGGCATTGGAACAAGGAAACAAGGAAGTGAATCTGAGTAGTATGGTTGTGGGAGGGACTTAAAAAGTCAAAGAAATCAACTAGATCCTTGACTGAGGTTAGTTCCTTGAGTGGATTTCAAGTTGTTTGTAGAATCCTCAAGTTGAGTTAGTCTCCTTAGGGTGATAGTGAATGTTGTCAAAGTTTACAATAATAAGGAATGTTAGTCTCCTTAGGGTGATAGTGAATGTTGTCGAGTTAGTCTCCTTAGGGTGATAGTAACAATATACATTGATAAACATACAAGCATAACTATAAGGCATGGGAAATTTACAAAGCATAAGACATCCACATAACATAAATTAGTATACATCAATACACCAAACACATGAATTGCATACCTAAAACATAAAAAATATATATTCCTAGGGCATGAAGCCAAGTATATATGTCAAATAATTTCATACATTGAATATATTCAATACAGTTATACTAACTTCCTTAAAGCCAAATGGATGTACAACGTATCACTTATACAATATAAAAAAAATATGTCTAGTAATTCCATATAGGCATACAATCTATATCCCTAATCTAGTCCTTTCCCACCAGGGGAAGAAAACAAATCCTGAGCTATCTTTGATCATCATGTCGATGGAGATGCAGTGGATGCTGTAGTCTTTCGAGTGCACTCACTCGTCCTCCTGTCTAGACTCTTTTGTAGCTTGAGCTGATAAAAAAAAATTTAAGCATCAATAACTAATATAGATCAAAATTGAATTATACAATGATATAAATTTGAATATTCACTTACCACTAGAAAATAGTCACTATGTACATCCACCGAAGATGCATGCTGGCGATCTGGAGTATAAGTCCCTAAAACAATGATCAAAATAATAATTAAAATACATACATGAATATCATTATAAAATTCAATACAACCTATTAAAATAACAATTAAAATTAAGTGATCTCTTTCATACCTCAGTCAGTGCTTCAGAACTAGCTACCATTGCAGCGACTCCACGATCCAAAGTATCACAAACAAAAGGAGGAGTCTTTGATGTCGATAACTGAAAATGAAAAAAAAAAGTATTATGCAGTTATCAAGATTACATGTATTTTTTACAACCCTACTAATGAGTAAATGATACCTCCATGAAGGTTCCACCACATCCTTCAGTGTGTGGTGTCGATGTTGAATCTCCAACATTCAACTAGTGCACATGTACATGTACATGGAAAATTATAAGAAAACCATTCATATAAGAATGTACTACTGACATGTTAATTATAATGCATTAATACATATATACCTGTGGACTCAATGGTGATGTCACAAAGCCAGGTGAAAGAATGTGATCAATGTGCTTCTATATTTTGATCATAATTTGTCTAGTAATTTAGTTATTCATTCATTTATTAATTAAATATAATCAAGTAAATATAATTTACATGCAAATAAAGATACCTCAAGGAAAGTGGCATGATGCCCTTTGTTATCTATTTTGAATGTTGATGGTCCACTAGTGAACGTTTAATGCACATGCACCATAAGTTATGATACACTTATTCATAAAATTACATAATAATCAAATATATTTGACGCAAGGGTAGGGTAGATACAAGAAGAATCAAGCAGAATTCACTACACTTGAATAAACAATCAAGCCCTACTCAGAGTTACACATGGAAGCAATATGAATACCACATGAATTTAGTGAAACCACAATGGATATGAGACAAGCAACTAGTAGCAACAACAGAGTAATTATATTAAATCTTTCAACATGCCTAACTGTGAGGCCTTCCGGGTTTCAGCCTTATACAAAGAGAATTATGAAATCAGAATCATATCTTGCACTCAATCTTCTTTGATATCATCCTCTACTTAGAAGTCCCTTAGAACTACCTCTACAACAAGCGAAGCTCCAAATATTTAGCCAACAAAGCCACAAGTTAGCCAGTCAGGCATTTAATTACATTATAGGTCCAGCCTGGAAGAGTAAACCAAAACTAAAGAGAGAATGAGAAAAAATTAATGTGAAGTTATATTTAGGTCCACACATGATCCAAGAACATTTCCCTAACTTAGCAAGATCCCATCTCATCATACGGAACTACGCAAGATGAAAAACTTCACGTTTCACATGTAAACTGGCTGAAAATTGATACCCAAGAAAAATGGTCATAACTTTCAACTCATAATGAGTTAGGACTTGTGGTCTTAAGTGAAGATAGTAATTTAGGTCCTCCTAAATTACATAAGGGTGAAAAGGCTGATTCATTAAGGATCAATGGCTACACAATGTGCAATCAACACACAGAATGGAGGAAAATATAGCTCCGACAACAAGGAAAACAACTATAACTTTGAAACGGTCAATCCAATCCTTATGTTCTCATAGGAGAAGGTTCCAAAATAGGTCCTAACATCATGTAATATTTTCATAACATGAAACCAATAAATGCAATGATTATAATGCAAACAATAGAAAATAGGAAATGTTTTTGGTTGATGCAAGATTGCTCAAAGACACAAGATGCTCCTACATCAGACACCTGGGGTAAATAAAGAAGTGATGTCCACATCAAGAACTACTCATATTCTAGCCTAAATCATAAAGATCCAACTCAACTTTTGTAACCCATGAACTATCTTCAACTGGCTTATCTTTCTACTGAACTAGATATTCCATGTAGTCTTTTCCTCTTGTACTCTTGCTTACTCTACTATTCAAGATCTTCTCAATGCTGTCATTCTTCTTCTTAGGATAATCTAGATCATCTCCCATCTCATCAATTGATTCAAAGTACTCCAAGATATCAGCAATGCTGAATATAGGTGATATATCCATGTCCTCTGGTAATTCCACTTCATAAGCATTTCCACTGCCAAACTTCTTCAGAATCTTACAAGGTCCAAAATTCTTCATTTTCATCTTGTTGTAGGTACCAACTGGAAATCTATTCTTTATCAAATGAATCATAACCTCCTCTCCAACTTAAAAATATTTATGTCTCCTTCTTTTATCCACTCTTTGTTTATATTTCAGATTACTGTCCTCCAAATTCTTTTTGATTTCATCATGAAAAGTTCTCATGTATACTACAAAATCCTTAGCTTCAACACTTCTTGTCTCAGTAGGTAAATCTCTCAACTCTATGGTTCTCTTAGGATGAAATCTAGTAACAATCTCAAATGGTGTCTTCTTGGTGCTTCTATTCACAGAATTATTATAAGTAAACTCTGCTTGTGCCAAAACTAAATCCCAATTAGCAGGCTTATCTCTAACTAAACATCTCAACAAGTTTCCCAAAATTCTATTCACAACTTCAGTCTATCCATCTATTTGAGGGTGAAATGTAGAACTAAACTTCAAATTAGTATTCATCTTCTTCCAAAGTGTTCTCCAAAAGTAACCAGTAAACTTAGTATCTCTGTCTGAAACAATAGATTTAGGAAAACCATGTAATCTTACTACTTCCTTGAAAAATAATTCAGCTACATGCAATGCATCAGATGTCTTCTTACAAGGTATGAAATGAGCCATCTTGGAAAATTTGTCAACCACTACCAAAATAGAATCATTACCTCTTTAATTTCTAGGAAATCCAAGAACAAAGTCCATACTCACATCTTCCCAAGGTCTATCAGGTACAGGAAAAGGTGTATACAATCCCAAATTCTAACTAGTTCCTTTTGGTATTTGGCAAATTCTACAACTTCTTACCATTCTCTGTACATCTCTATAAATTTGTGGCCAAAAGTATCTTTCTGAAATAAAATTCATAGTCTTATAAATCCCAAAATATCCAGCAATTCCACCATTATGTTTCTCCTTTATTATGTTCTCTCTCATAGATCCTCTAGGTATGCACAACTAAACTCCTTTAAACAACATGTCTTCTTGAATGAAATAATCAGTCCACTTATCATTTACTATCTATGTGTTACAAGCTTTCCAAGGCTCTACAAAATCAATATCAGTCTCATACAAACACTTCAAATCATCAAAACCAAGTACCTCAACTCTCATCTCTGTCAACAAACTTATATTTCGACTCAAGGCATCAACAACTTTATTTGACTGTCCACTCTTATGCTTCAATGAAAAGGAAAAATTCTACAAGAACTCAACCCACTTCATATGTCTTTGATTCAATTTATTTTGACTTCCCAAATACTGCAAAGCTTTATGGTCAGTATACAACACAAAATATTTAGGCATCAAATAATGTCTCCATTTCTTCAAAGCTTGAACAATAGCATAGAATTCCTAGTCATAAACTAAATATTTTCTCTTAGCATCATTCAACTTTTCACTAAAGAAAGCTATAGGTCTTCCTTCTTGACTCAAAAAAACTCCAATTGCACTTCCACTAGCATCACATTCAAGTTGAAAAACTTTACTAAAATTAGGAAAAGCAAGTGTAGGAAACTCTACAATTCTTTGTTTCAATGTTTCAAAACTCTTTTGTGCTCCATGTGTCCATTTGAAATCCTTTTTATCTCCTCTCATAGTTTCAGTCATAGAATTACAAATCAAACTGAAATTTTTGATAAACTTCCTATAAAAACTTCCCAATCCATGAAATGATCTTACCTCTCCAACATTCTCTGGTGTAGGCCAATCAAATATAACTCTCACTTTCTTAGGGTCCATCTTCAATCCATCAGCTGAAATTACAAAACCAAGGTATACAATCTCTTCTTTCATAAATGAACATTTCTTCAAATTAATCAAAAAATTTTCATACTTCAATCTCTGCAATACTTGTCTGATATGTTCAAGATGTTCTTCCTTACTCTTATTGAATATCAAAATGTCATCATGATATACAATTACAAACTTACCCAAGAATCTTTTCAAAACTTCATTTATTAGCCTCATGAAATTACTAGGTGCATTAGTCAAACCAAAAGGCATAACCAACCATTCATACAAACCTTCATTAGTCTTAAAAAAAGTTTTCCATTCATCCCCTTATCTGATCCTAATCTGATGATATCCACTCTTCAAATCAATCTTTGTGAAATAATTTTCTCCACTCAAACTATCCATTATGTGATCCATCCTAGGAAAAGGAAATCTATACTTTACTGTTATCTTGTTTATAGCTCTAGAATCAGTGCACATTCTCCATTCTCCATTATTTTTCAGTGCTAACACAATAGGTACTACAAAAGGACTCAAACTTTCTCTAATCAAACCTCTTTCAATCAACTCTTGTACTTGTCTATTCAACTCAATCTTTTCATTAGGTGTCAACCTATGTGGTGCTTTATTAGGCAAACTAGCTTTAGGTATCAAATCCATACAATGACTTATAATTCTCATAGGTGGTAAACCATCAAGTACATTATCAGAAATGATGTCATAAAATTCAGTCAACAAAGCTTTAACCTCAGGTGCATGTTCTAACTCATCTTGTTTCTCATTTTTCCTTGGAATTAAAGAAAAACAAACATTCTATTCTTTCATTTCTCTTGCAAACTTTTTACTATCAACCAAGCATATGTTGACTATGGTACAGTGACCTTCATCAGACTTCTCTACTAAAGGAAATAATACTTGTTTCTTCCCATCCATCCAAATAGTATATTGATTCAATCTATCATCATGCAAAGCTTTCCTATCATATTACCAAGGTCTACCCAAAAGAATATGACAACAATCCATAGGCATAATATCACACAAAACTTCATCATGGTAATTCCCAAACAAGGCATTGTTCGCTTACAAGTAGTTTATGCTCCTTTTGGATCCAAGCAATATGGTATGGCTTAGGATGTCTCAATCGTTACAACTACAATTTTTTAACTAGCTCTTCGGATGCCAAATTATTAGAACTTCCACTATCAATGATTACCTTGCAACATTTATCAACAATCTTACATCTGGTTCTGAACAAACTTTTCCTCAAAATAGGTTCCTCATTAGCTTCTTCATTCCACAAGATCCTTCTTAGACCCAAGTTCTCACCATGTCCAGGTTCATTGGACAATTCCTCAACTTCTTCACAAGCCAAATTATTTCTACCATTACCTCCAATCTTCTTTCCAGAGTTAGTACATTCAAAAGCTCTATGTCCTTCTTCACCATATTTGTAACAAGTACCTTTAAACCAAAATTTCTCTTCTCTTTTCCCACTATTTTTATTCCTAGAGTAACTAGTATAGATACCTCTAGAGTAATTACCTCTTTTAGAAGGTCCATATTTCTATCCTTTATCTTGCATTATATTGTCAGATCTGCTACTTTCTCCGTAAGATCTACCTCTACTTCTTTGAAATCTGCCACCTCTTCCTCTTTATCTTTATTCATGTCTCTTTGTTAATCTCTCTTCTGCCTTCAAAGAAAATTGGTATGCTTCTTCCACACTTCTATTTTAACATAGTTGACCTCATCTTGAATTGATGTCCTCAAGCTATTCAGGTATCTAGCCACCTTCTTAACTTCATCATTCACATGTCCAGATCTGATATCTAATTTGTAAAATTCCTCAGTATATTCTTTCACACTCATGTCCTTTTGTCTCAGATTTTGCATTTTTCTCATCAAACTTACTTGGTAGTTAGGTGGAAGGAACTTCTTCTTCATATTTCTAAGCATCTTCATCCATGTCTTGATATTTTTTTTTCTCTCTTCTGTCTCTCAGTTTGCAAATGATCCCACCAAAGAGATGAATGCCCTTTCAACTTTGACTTCTATCTTAACCTTCTTATTATCAAGAGTACATTCATATTCAAAGTATTTATCTATCACAAAGATCCAATCCAAAAGTGTATCGGTCTCAAGTCTTCCATCATAGTAAGCAACTTCAACTGCAGGTCTGGAGTTAGCCTTAGACAAAACTCTCAAAAGTCTTTCCTCATCTTGTTCAACTTTAGGTTCAAGATTAGGTGCTTCTTCTTCTTCATCACTAACATCTTCAAGATGTGCACCTCTTCTCTGGGCTATCTCTATAGCTTCAAGCCTAGTTGCAACCTGTCTCAACATATCCATGATAGCATTATAATTTCCTCTACCACAAACCATCTTGACAATCAGGTTCCTGCAAGATTGTAACCTTCTGTAAGTTATAGGTCAGATCTCAAATATTCCACCTTACAACCAATCCAATAAGGTTCTCCATAATCCAATCCATAATAAAGAACTCACTCTAATACCACTTGATGCAAGGGGAGGGTATATACAAGCAGAATCAAGAAGAATTGACTGCACTTGAATCAACAAACAAGCCCTACTCAAAGTTACACATGGAAGTAATATTAATACCACATGAAATCAATAAAAACACAATGGATATGAGATAAGAAACTAGCAGCAATAATAGAGTAATTATATTAAATCTTTCAACATGCCCGACTGTGAGGCCTTCCGGGTTTCGGCCTTATACAAAGAGAATTATGAAATTAGAATCATATCTTGCACTAAATCTTCTTCTATATAATCCTCTACTTAGAACTCCCTTAGAAATACCTCTACAACAACCCAAGCTCCAAATATATAGCTAGCAAAGCCACAAGTTGGCCAGTCAGGCATTTAATTACATTATAAGTCCAGCTTGGAAGAGTAAACCAAAATGAAAGAATGAATGAACAAAACTTAATGAAAATTTATATTTAGGTCCAAAAATGATCCAATAACATGTCCCTAACTTATAAAGATCCCATCTCATCATAAAAAACCACACAAGATGAAAAACTCCATGTTTCATGTGTAAACTAGCTAAAAATTGATACCCAAGAAAAATGGTCATAACTTTCAACTCATAATGAATTAGGACTTGTGGTCTTAGGTGAAGATATTAATTTAGGTCCTCTTAAATTAAATAAGAGAATAAAGGCTGATTCATTAAGGATCAATGGCTACATGATGCACAATCAACACGTGAAATGTAGGAAAATATGGCTCTGGCAGCAAGGAAAATAGCTATAACTTTGAAACGGTCCTTCCAATCCTTATGTGATCATAGGATAAGGTTCCCATATAGGTCCTCAACATCATGAAATATTTTAAAAACATGAAACCAATAAATGCAATGATTATAATGCAAACAACAGAAAACATGAAATGTTTTTGGCTGATGCAAGATTGCTCAAAGACCCAAGATGCTCCTACATCAATATTGATTAAAATGTTTTATTTAATACATACTTGTGGAATTGATGATGATGTGCAGAAGGGGACATGAGGATCATTTACACTACCACTACCACTGACACTCTTGCCCTAAATTTTGATCATAATCAATAGATACTAAATAAATTAGTTATTCTTTTATAAATGAAATATGATCAAAGCAATTTAATGAACTTCGAAATATTTACCTGTGTGTCAATGCCAAATGTCATATTTAGAAAACTATGAGTCATCATTCTAGGATCCTCTTCCTCCCTCTCAGTAGTACCAAATGTGCACAAGCATCCACATGACAGACAAATATGCCCCCTCGAAGATTGACCATGGTCACCCTCAACTAAAGGAGTGGCAGATTGAATGAGAGTCTGTGTCAGAGCACTAATCATGGCTAGTGTGTCCACCTGTACATGTTCCTTCACAACATAAGGAATAGTAACATGATCCACTTGTGGCTTGCCCCTGCTCTATCAAATGATGACCCCCCTCCTCTACCCTGAGAATCTAGATAATCAAAATAGTTTGGCACCTCCTTGAGTACAAACTCACAATAGAGTTTCATCAAGAAATATATAGGATCCTTATGATTTTTACAAGGATGCGAATCAAAGACCATCCACCATCTCTACCAAAAATTATTTTTAATGTCTTCATTTAAGCACCAATGAATTGGGAACCTCCTTGTTGTAGTTCTAAGAGTATTTGTGTCCCCTAGTTTTTTAAATAGATTACAAATGTCATATTTTGTGATTTTTTTCTTTCTTATGTCTGCACAAGATAATTTATTTGCATAATATTGTTTTTGTTCTTCTCTTTTATCTTGCCATAAATTAATTTTCCTACTAACCAAGCTGATGTGGGACAAGATTGCTTCCAATGATTTCGTAAGTCTTTCCCTTCCAGAATTTGTACCACTAGAATATTTTAACTTCGTAATTAAAGATTATAATTCTTTTTTCCCTCTTTCAATTTGGTTCATGAAATTTTCTTGTGTTCCAAGAGAAGGTTTCTTGATTGGTAGAGGCAATTAAGGTTCATTTTCTTGGTTATTTTCTTCATTCATTTCTTCATGAGGAGATAGAGGGTTTGGTGGAGGGTTTGGTTGAGGGAGATTATTTCTTCTTGGCAATTAAAAAAACTAGATTTTAAAATCTTAATTACATGCAAATTTTAACAAAACATATTTTAACAAAACAAATTTCTTCAAAACTGAAATTTTAAAACAAATAAGAGGCATACGTTGTAAAAACACTTACCTCTTCTTCCGGATCAAGCTTGATGATGTCATGGAGCCATTTGATGGATGAATGAATGAAAAATATGGATTCAACAAGCCAAAACAATTATGTGTGCTCACTTGGGAAGGCTTCTTTTTCTACAAATGCGGGTTTGTGGAAAGGAAAATGAGCTTTCCCAACCGCAACAAACACTAAATAGTGTTTTTCAAAGTGCGTGAGCACTATAGGGTGCATATGTTTTGTAAAAACACTTTTTTGTGTTTTACAAAGTCCATGCACCCTATAGGGTACACACGCTTTAGTGCGTAAACACTATGGTCGATGGGGGACCAAAAAGAAAAGTGACACCTTTTTGGTCACCCATCTTTGTGCATATACCTATATATTATTTTTCCAAGCTATCTTTCTGCCTCAAACTTTGCATTCACCTAACTAGGTTAATCTGATAATCACAAGGTAAGAACTTTCCTTTCAATTTATTCACCATTTTATTCCATACCTTGATTTTGTCTTCACCTTTCCTCTTTCTATCCAACTGCAGATGTTCCAACCATAAGGATGCTTGACTTTTCAACTTTGTGCTTGCAATTTTCACCTTCTTTTCCTCAGGTACATTCTCATACTGAAAATATTTTTCCATCTCAATGATCCAATCCACCAATTCATTAGAATCCAATTTTCCACTATACTTAGGAGGATTAAAGTGTGGTGTAGACTTCAGACTTGTCAAAGCCTTCAAGAATATTTACTCACCCTGATCCATCACAGGTGCAAGTTCTACATCACCTTGTTCTACCTCAATTTCATCATCACTAACATCTTCAAGATGTCTTCCTCTTCTCTGGGCTATTTCAATAGCTTCTAATCTACCAGTAAGTTGTCTCAACATGTCTTCCAATCCTAGATCCGCATCTCACCTCCCACAAACCATCTTGAAACCCTCTACAATTGCAGGTCAGATTCCAATCTGCTACCCCACTAAAAATCAACTAGGGTTTGACAAGAAGGAACCCTCAAACCTAAATTCACAAGCCTAGATCCAAATCTCAACCTAGCTTTGATACCACCTGATGCAAGGGAGGATATAGAGAGGGTCCAAAGGCACACCCTAACAAAACCACCTTGCAGAACAACATGCAAAAGAAAAAAGACACAGCAGTGAGAGAGAGAATGCAGATCTTTCATATATTATCTTCAATTTTATTCATACATGCCGAGTTAAGGCCTTCCTAGTTTAGGGTAGATATTACAATCAAGTACAGAAGTCCTCCCACATGTGAGGATCTACCAACAATCTCTATACTTCTCTCTTCTATCTTCTATGCAAAAGTTGCTTCCCTAAACTCTAACCAAACAACTACATTTATACAAGAGGCTACTGAATCAAGTCGGCCTTCAGATCCATAATCAATGGAAGGGATGAATAGATCTAGGTCCACATGCTTCCCAATGATGGATACTAGCATTAAATCCATGACCAAAATTAAATGCACAAGTCAACCTCAAAAGAAATCCAAAAAAAACAACTCGGTAAGAAAAGAAATCGAGCGCCAGACAAGCATCACCGAGTGCCAAAGACATAACCAACCAACATTGGTAAACAAAGGAAACTGAGCAACAACAAACCAACTTGGTTAAAGAAGGACCTGAGCAACACATAAAATTTCAAACATCTTTTTGGTGACACAGGATTGCCAAGGACCCAAGATGCTCCTGCATCAAAGCCGAGTGATGCTAGTGTCAACCAAGCGCCAGTATAAGCCAAGTAGATTTTAGTGTCGATCAAGCATCAGTAATTTCTGAGTATTAGAGAATTAACTAAGTGAGGACAGTGTTTACCAAGTAGAAAATTTTTAGCGATGACCGAGTTATTTAGTGATGACCGAGTGTCAGTAAGTTACAGTTTGTAAAGGAATTAAGAATCCTAGACAACATAGTTGAATTCTTGGGATATGTAAAATGTGTTGACATTAAAGGTGAATTATGTAGAGAATTTAATGCATGTTAAAAAAATTTTTGATGGATTCAATGAGAATTTTGGAGAAGTATCTAGAAGGATAAGGAGGAGAACAAAATGATGGAAGGATTCAATGAATCTGACCTAAACCTAAGATCTACCGAAGAGATTAAGTGACAAAAGATTAATCTACCTAATCAAGGAGGTGTAAGGATGACCTAATTATGGGTAATATATTATGGTGGAAAAGGTTGATCTTATTGACTAATGAACCTAAGCAGAAGGTTAAGAATAGTTGTGAAGATTTGAACTGAGTTGAGGTGATTGCTTGAAGGAATTTCTGAGCATATTAGAGATGGAGATGGTAATGAAGGTCAGTCAGTAAATCAACATATGAGCGTACTGGATCTTTATTTACAAAGTGAGTTATATATTTCAGATCAGAACCTACTATTACTTTTTAACAATTGTATTTGTTAAAATACTTTAATAAAGGTTGACCTAATAGTCATTTTGTAAAACCTTTAATCAAGGTGACATTCTGATGGAATGTTCTTAAGCCCTCTAACCAAGCTACTCTTAATAGGGTGATTAAATCCTTTAACAAGGTCACACCTAATAGTATGTATTGTAAACCTTTAACAGGGTTGGCTTCTTATAGAGCTCACTTCAGAAGAGTGAAAATTTGGTAGCATGTTACTACTGGTTTTTCCTATATTGGGTTTCCACATTAAATCATAGTGTCATACTTGTATGAATGTTATTTGATATGTTATGTTGTTAAAATTTTTTACAAGTTGAATATTTTTGGATAGTGGACTGCAAGTTTTATGTTACTGATATATTCTATAGAGACCAAGTGAATTTTTTAATAGATCTAAGTTTGTTGAAGAGTTTAAAAATTGAGTTGGTACATCTAGACCCAAGGATAACTGATTCACCTCCCCTCTTAGTTATTCTAAATATTTCTAACACATGAGGCACAAGTCAAAAATCTTGTTGTGTGCTTCACAGGCAGTGCAAAATTATGTAGGTGAACTCATTTGGCTAATGAGTGAGCTAGAAAACCTATGAGATTGATCAAGACTTGGATCAAGCTAAAGTAAACTTTTTAAGATCAATTCTATACTAGGAAGTTGAATTGGGTGACTTAGGATCAGTTCGATGAGATAAATAATAATGCTTGAAGATCTGTGATTATGTCCATGCATTCCAAGTATTGGATATGGAATGTACCAAGCTGAACAACTTTGAGAAGTTATATTTGTTTATGAAGAATCTTTAGCCATGGGTTGCTAAGGAATTATAGTTTCAAAAGGTGCAGACGCTAGCTAAGGAAGTGATTGTGGCAGATAGATTTCTTGACTATAAGGGTGATATGACCAAGGGTTTTGGCGAGGTGAGATATGATAGAGGAGATCAGTTCCAAGCCTTTTGGTCAAGGAATGAGAAGAAGAATAATACTTCATACCAGAAGAATGGTGATCAAAAGAATGAAAAACCTAAGAAGAATGGAAACAATGCCTCCAAGAAAGAAAAGAATGAAGTGGTCATGCAAAAGATTATAAGAAAGCTAGGAAAGAACGCAACTACTTCATTTGTGGACATCTTGATGATTTGGCTCGGGAGTCTCTAGAATGAGTGCATGTAAATATATTATTAGCTAATGAAAGGAAAGCACCTAAGATGGGTCTACTACAATCAATGAACACTTTTTAAGAGTCAGTGAGCTCAGGTGTGAGCCCACGTACTGCAAGATGATATGATTTGTGCTATATTAAAGTATCCTTTGGAGGAAAGAAAGTGCTCACGATAGTCAATTCTGGTGTAACTCATAATTATATGTTAGTAAGCCAATCCAAGGGGCTAGGGCTCTGAAATTTCTATCCTACTTAGTCATGTTTCAAGGCAGTGACTACTCCCTCATAGAAATTAAGTGGTGAGATAAAGAATGTTATCATGTGAGTTGGATCATGGCAAGGATTGGTTAATTTAGTGGCCATAAAAAAAGGAATTTAATCTGATTTGGGGGAAAGAATTCTTGTGATAGGTGGCAATAGTTGTAACACTCTACCTTAGCTATGTACTGATGTTGGATTTGATGCTATCATACCTGGTTCCAAATATGTGTTCCAGTGACTCAGATCAAGTCTTGGGTGCACTAAGCATAAAGAGGATTGGAAGGAAAGGCGTGAATGAGCTATTCTTGGCTACACTATTGGGAGGATGGAATGAAGGAGAGTCGTTTGGGTGTTCAAATCCCTCTGCATTATAGGAAGTCATGAATGAGTTTGTAAATGTTATGCCCAACAAGCTACTTGTGGTGTTATCACCAAGGTATCATGTAGATCACAAGATCGAGTTGAAGGTTGGAGCAAGGCCACTCATGCATTCTCATTATCATCTTTCAAGCCCTGAGATGAAAGAGATGAAGAGGAAATTAAGCGAGCTTATGGAGGTAGGCTATTTGTGATCATCTCACTCTCCTTATATAGCTCTAGTTTTGTTCTAGTGTAATAAGGATGAATCGCTTTGTTTTTGTGTGGAGTACCACACACTTAACAAGTTGACTATAAAGAATAAGTACCCACTACCTCTTATAGCAAATAGCTCTGATAAACTCATGTAGGCTAGGTACTTCACTAAGCTCAACTTGAGCTAGGGATACTATGAGATTTAGATTGCATGAGGTAATTGTTATACACTAAGTTTTGCACCTTTGTTTCAAGCTCTCTTGGTCTTGATAACTCAATATAACATGGGAATCATCTCAAGGTTGTGGGACCTTTGCTAACCAAGATGAAACCTCTAGGTTCTAGGCTGGTTCCTCTTGGATTATCACCTTAGTTTTCTCTTGATAGGAAAGTAAACTTTGAAGGGAAAGGGTTAGAAGGAGTGCATGAAATGGAAATGACTGAAAGCAAACTATCCTACTGGGTGATGCACTAAAAATAGGGTTTGGATCTCAGTATAGAGGGATGAAATCAATGAAAGACTTAGGTCTAATAGGTCACAACTTATTGAATAGGCTTGCATAAGTATTTCATAAGAGGGCCTGAACATAAGACACAACCTATGACCTGCAAGCAGACATTCTCTTCAGTAAAAGGGCACAAGAATGAGACAGAATGACAGGGGGCTGAAGAATACCCACAAACTCACTCAGATCAGATCAAACATAGTAGTGCACATATAAGATGAAATTAAGAGGGATCAAGAACCCTAAGTATCACTAAAAGAATTCATAAACTTCAATCTAATAAGAGATAATGCAAACAAGGAAGCACATGGACATGAAGGATTGTCACAAACTGCCTCTGCAATATTTGTATTATCAATGGTAATTTATAGAATGTGAGAAACCAGAGGGTAGGAAGAAATGCCATAGATAGCTTCCTAAGAAAGAGTCTTTCTTCTTTACAAAATGTGAATTCTGAGCACTAAAAGCTCCAAAAAATAATATATACATCCTCAACTGCACGCAGGCAGGAGTCAAAAATTCAACCAGGGTTATAGTTTTTACAATTGAATAACCATACCCTAGCAGTCAAAATCTGATCATAAATAAATTCTGCAAGAACATGGCCGATTAGATAAATGACCCATCCCTGTATTGCAAACAACCTGCAGACAAGCAACCTGGACTCATCATTTTTCTTGCACAAAAGTCTCAACATGAATGCTAACTGGTACCCTACAAAATCCATGGTACCATCGACCAGATCATCCATCATCATGCTCTCAACTAGGAAATGTCCTCAAAAATCAATTCTGACATACCTCGTTGCTTGGCACACATCATCTATAGAAGAAAGCCCGTGAAAAATGGTTGCATCACCTCAAAAAATATCACTGGTCACATGATCACATGAGCTCAAAAGCCTTCATGCGATCATGCAACAAGCCTCATTGAATCCACCATCTTTCCATGCAAGACACCTCGGGCCTGTTAAAATTTCAAATTGCTTCCAAAAAGTCTTGGTCGCATGATCGCATGAGCCCAAAAGGCCGCATGTGATCATATGACCAGCCACTAAGATTGGCCACTCTTTGCCACACAAGACATTTGGCCCACAAGATCTGCCACCTCAGTCCAACCTCTACCATGTGGCCCAACATGAGCTGACCACATCAGCTAGACCCACAACAACACTACCCGGAAGCATCAGGAGGATCTAACGGTGGTTGCATGATCACATGGGATCAGAAGATCCCATGCAAACATGCAACCATTGTAGATCTTGAATCTATCGGGGCCCATGTTATACCTTCAACCCACTATAGAATGGACATGTCACCTATAGAGGACCCACCAGTAGCTCTTCATCGCACTTGCACCATTGCAAATACTCCAGACCCATGAGCCACTGAGATCACATCGGGCGGTTGTCACATGATCTCATGGAATCAGAAGATTACATGAGATTATGCGACAACCATCAGAGCTTCACTACACTGGCACTGTAAGCTTTGGGCCCACCAGCAAATGCTCATCACCAGCTGGCCAATGAAACATGAACACATCACCAAACTGCAGCTCCTATCGTCACGATTAATGGCTAGTCGCATGTTCGCATAGCCAAAAAAGTGACTATGGGATCATGCGACAAACCACTAGCATTCTTCAATAGGACTGTCAATGATTAGTCACATGCTTGCATAAGGGGAAAAGGACTTATGCGATCATGCGACAACCCGCATAACAGCTTTGTTAAAAACCAAGTAGGCCCCACTTATCAGAATTGCGTGCTTATGAAATAAATGCTGCCAGAGGAAGAAGTGTAAAACATGAGGGGTCAAAAACATAGAGGGTTTTCAGAGAGAAGGTTGAAAACACAGTGGGCTTTCAGGGTGAAGGTTGAAAACACAGAGGGTTTTTGACATTGAACATTTTGGAAAACTGTGACCTAAGCATTTCCTGCAACCATTTAAACTTGAATATCTCTATGGGTTTTGTGAATTAAGTGATGTGATCTGGACTAGGGCATGGTGAGACATTGAAGAACATGGGGTTCAGATCGCAAAGCATGAAACCTTGTGGATCAACTTCGCACATGAAAACAAGATGCAATAGGGTGGGATAAAAATAAAGACCTGGAAACTTGGCCAAATTTGCAGAATAGGAAATTTTGGCAACATTTTGGTGACTTCTACGGGATGTCAGCCTGCTAGACATTAGACAAGTGACCTTGACATATCCATTGGGCATGGGGTCAATCTGAGGAACACAAAAACTTTGATAGAGACAAAACCGAACAAGACTATGCTCGAGCACTTCTTGGAAAATAGGAAACTAAGCTAGAAAATTGGAAGGAAGCAAGAAAACTAACCTAACCTAAACTAACTAGTGCAGAAACTTGGTTAAAAAAAACCATTCACTGGATTGTTGAAATAGTTACCCTTCCTCCTAAGGGTATTTTGCATTGGACTCATGAGGATAGCTACAAGGATGTGAGGCACATAAAAATTTGGCAAATGAGGGTGCACTGCCTCTGCAAAAACAAGATCAAGTTCAGTCACCTCAAATGGATCATATGAAGGTGTCTTAGTGAACTCCTTTTGGGTCAAGTATTTGATGGGGCAACCTCTTGAAATCCTAAAGGTAGGACTTTCCTTGATGGTTTCTTCTTTATCTTCCTGGTTGCCCTCCATCATGGATAGCCATGTCAACTCATCATCCACAGTCAGGGGACTATCATCCTCCTCTTTTGAACAAGCCACAAGCTCATTACAAATGGGCTCCATATACAAGCCATCTATGATGCTTCCTAAATAATCTTTTTCAAGGCTCTGGTTATCCTCTACACATTGGGAAGTCTCCTCCTTAAAGATGAGATCAAGCTCATGAATTAGCATATCCTCAAGATCAATCTCTTCTAGTTGCTGCAACTTCAAAGAGGTGGCTATGATCATCACCTTATCACCCTGCTCAAAAAAACTAGGTAGCTCATCAAACAAAGACAAGACATCCTCTTTTGTATCAACCTTCTATTGATGGTGAACCTACTATTCTAATTGACCTTCAGCCATAGGCAATGGCATGGTCTCTTCTTCATTAGCAACAAAGAGGGGAAGCTCATCAAGCAAATCAACCAAGAGCTCAGGCTGAGCATCAACCTCTACCTCCACACTTCGTTGCTCCATTTCACCATAGTCATCACTCTGCACTGACACCTCAAATGTCCTCTCCTCCTGATCACATGAAAGTTCATTTACCACCAGTCCTTGCTCATACACTAGACTAGCATCCTTGAAAAGACTGGGCATTTGACAACCAGAGGGCAGAGTCCATTGGGGAATCCAAATCACCTCATCATCCTGAGAGACCAAGGGGGTCTCTTGGGATAACTCACTTCTCTGAATAGGCTGCTCTTGCAGAGTGGTGGACTGAATCTCAAGTGAAGGCTCTTGAAAAGAATTTTTTGCCTTAAAACTTGGGATGTGAAACTAAGGGGGAGAGGGGGGAGACAAAGAATGCATAGCTACCTTGAAGCTTGGAAATGAAGGCTTTGCAGGCTCCACATGTGTAGGCTATTGAGGCAAATGGGACCTCCAGCTTGGGATCTTAGGTCTAGGAGCCTCTTATTGAGCAATTAGTGATCTCAACCTTGCTATCTCAATGTTAGCCTGACGTCTGATCTCTTCTTGAAACTCTCTTGATTGTTGCTCATCAACAAGAACCTCTATCATTTGGTAAGGAACTACCTCCTACTCATAATAACTTTGAGCCTCCAGCTCTTGGTAAGGAGTTGACTCTTCATAATAACTTTGAGCCTCTAGCTCTCTCTGCTCCTTGATCTTAGATACTTGCTTGATCAAATCAAGAAACACACTCTTTGCCTCTTGCATCTTCTTGAAGTCTGAGCTCAGAGTCGGCATCTATTGCTGAATGGGCTAAGAAGGGGAGGGTGGGTGGTAAACAGGATGGGGAAGCTAGCTTTGCATTTTTTGTTGTGCCTCTTGTGCCCATGATCCATCTTGTTGGAGGGCACACTCATAACTTTGCACAAGGGTGAACTCATTTGGGGCATACTAGATATATTGATATCCTTGAGAAGTATAATAGTTTGGGGTAAAAGGAGGCTTTAGGCTTTGATAGGGCTAGGAACCAGCCCATTCAGCATTATTCTCATGATAGGATGGTGAGTAACCTAACCGTCCATAGAAACTTGACATGTCTACTCATGTAATCAGCTGGAATTTAAAAATGAAATATTTGAAACATACCAACATTTGATCTTTAAAACCAGTAGGCTTTCCAGAGTTGCTAGATATGTAGCAAAGTGACCTCTTCTAGGTCTGTAATATGTTATCAACATATCAGAGATACCATATTCTTTTCAAGTAGACTTCTTTTTTGGTCCCACCGGGCATGCTAGAAATGTTATACACTGAGTTTTGTGCCTTTGTTTCAAGCTCTCTTGGTCTTGATAACTTAGTATAACATGTGAATCATCTCAAGGTTGTGGGACCTTTGCTAACCAAGATGAAACCTCTAGGTTCTAGGCTAGTTCCTCTTGGATTATCACCTTAGTTTTCTCTTGATAAGAAAGTAAACTTTGAAGGGAAAGGGTTAGAAGGAGTGCATGAAATGGAAATGACTAAAAGAAAACTATCCTACTGGGTGATGCACTGAAAATAGGGTTTGGATCTCAGTATAGAGATATGAAATCGATGAAGAACTTAGATCTAATAGGTCACAACTTACTGAATAGGCTTCCATAAGTATTTTATAAGAGGGCCTGAACATAAGACACAACCTATGACTTGCAAGCAGACATTCTCTTCAACAAAAGGGAACAGGAATGAGATAGAATGATAGGGGGCTGAAGAATACCCACAAACTCACTCAGATCAGATCAAACATAGTAGTGCACATATAAGCTAAAAGTAAGAGGGATTAGGAACCCTAAGTATCACTGAAAGCATTCATAAACTTCAATCCAATAAGAGATAATGCAAACAAGGAAGCACAGGGACATGAAGGATTGTCACAAACTGGCTCTACAATATTTGTATTATCAATGGGAATTTACAAAATGTGAGAAACCAGAGGGTAGGAAGAAATGCCATAGATAGCTTCCCAAGGAAGAGTCTTTCTTCTTTACAAAATGTGAATTCTGAGCACTACAAGCTCCAAAAAACAATATATACATCCTCAACTACACGTAGGTAGGAGTCAAAAATTCAACCAAGGTTACAGTTTTTACAATTTAATAATCATACCCTAGCAGTCAAAATCTGATCATAAATAAATTCTGCAACAACATGGCCGATCAGATAAATGACCCATCCCTGTACTGCAAACAACCTATAGACAAGCAACTTGGACTCATCATTTTTCTTGCACAAAAGTCTCAACATGAAAGGTAATTGGTACCCTGCAAAATCCATGGCACCGTCGACTAGATCATCCATCATCATGCTCGCAACCAAAAAATGTCCTCAAAAATCAATTCTGAGCTACCCCGTCACTTCACACACGTCCTCTCCAGAAGAAAGCCTGCAAAAAATGGTTGCACCGCCTTGAAAAATATTGCTGGTCACATGATCGTATGAGCTCAAAAGCCTTCATGAGATTATGTGACAGGCCTCATTGAATCTACCATCTTTCCACGAAAGACACCTTGGGCCAGTCAAAAGTTCAAACTGCTTCCAAAAAGCATTGGTCGCATGATCGCAGGAGCCCCAAAAGGCCACATGCGATCATACGACCAGCCACTAAGATCGGCCACTCTTTGCCACATAAGACATTTGGTGCACAAGATCTACCACCTTAGTCCAACCTCTACCACGTGGCCCAACAGGAGCTGACCACATTGGTCGGACCCACAACAACACCACTCGGAAGCATCAGGAGGATTTAATAGTGGTCGAATGATCACATGAGATTGAAAGATCCCATGCGAACATGCGACCACCGTAGATCTTGAATCTACGGGGGCCCATGTTATACCTTTAGCCCACTATAGAATGGACATGTCACCTCTAGAGGACCCACTAGTAGCTCTTTGTCACACTTGTGCCATTACAGATACTCCAAACCCACGAGCCACTGAGATCGCATCAGGCGGTTGTTGCATGATCTCATGGAATCTATAGATTACATGAGATTATGTGAAAACCATCAAATCTTCACCACACTGGCACCACAAGTTTTGGGCCCACCAGCAAATGCTCATCACCAGCCGGCCAATGAAACACAAACACATCACCAAACTACAGGCTCCTATTGACACGGTTAACAGCTAGTCACATGTTCGCATAGCCAAAAAAGAGACTATGCTATCATGCGACAAACCACTAGCATTCTTCAATAGGACCGTCAAAGGTTAGTCACATGGTCGCATAAGGAGAAAAGGACTTGTGTGATCATGCGACAACCCGCATAATAGCTTTGCCAAAAACCAACTGGGCCCCACTTGTCAGAATTGTGCGCTTATGAAATGAATGCCGCCAAAGGAAGAGGTACAAAACATGAGGGGTTGAAAACATAGAGGGTTTCTAGAGTGAAGGTCAAAAACACACTAGGCTTTCAGGGTGAAGGTCGAAAACACAGAGGGTTTTCGACACTGAACATTTTGGAAAACTGCGACTTGAGCATTTCCTCCAACCATTTAAACTTGAATATCTCTATGGGTTTTGTGAATTAAGTGATGCGATCTAGACTTGGGGATGGTGAAACATTGAAGAACATGGGGTTCAGAGAAAAGCATGAAACCTTGTGGATCAACTTCGCACGTGAAAACAAGATGCAGCAGGGCGGGATAAAAATAGAGACTTGGAAACTTGGCCAAATTTGCAGAATAGGAAATTTTGGGCAACAGTAATGAGGAGAAGACTATGATTACAATGTCTTATGGATCATATGAGTTCCTTGTCATGTTGTGTGGTTTAAAAAATGAACTATCTATATTCAAGGCTCTCATGAATGACATATTCAGAGCTTTATTGGACATGTGTGCCATCATCTACCTAAACAATATCCTGATATATAGCAAGTCATTGCATGAGCACACAAAGCACCTCACTGAGGCATTTAGTCTATTAAGGTCATGTTAGCACGTGCAAAAAATTTTATGGCTCTAGCCCTTTTCCCCTAGTCTCTGCAATCATTTTTAGGTCCCTGCCTTTTGCCCTAGTTCAAATTTTTGAATATAGTCGTTGCATACAAAACCCTTTGTATAAACCCTGGCCTTATTCTATTTTGATTTTACTTTTTGTGGGTCACTTAAGGGTCCTATTTCACATGTGCTTTATATTTTGGGTTGGCTTGTTTAAATTTTTCCTAAGTCTTTACCTCGGCAGCCTTTAATATTTTCCTATGGTCTCCAGTGCTTTATTTTTCCCAAAAGCCTAAGTCATGCTTTAATATTTTCCTATGTTTCGACAGTCTTTATTTTCCTAGGGCTCAGCTCTGACACCATCTCCATCTAAAGGTGAGCGTATCTTCTCAAGCGATGTGTTAGACACATAAGATCTTGAGACGACCATCGATTATTTGTATGACGTAGCCTTTTTCTCATGTGGGTCCACTTGTCAGGTATTCTAACTTGGAGGTTTTTTATTGGTCCACGTGGTATGAGGTGGAATCCTGTCACTGGGATCAGTCTTCTTGGCATTCAGGTGGATTAAAGTTTGATTTAATCTTGTGGCTATCATTATACCATTAATGAAACATGCTCGACCTTTAATGCAATGATATAGCGACAGCTGTTGATTCTCATAAGGAAGGCAGGTGGGTCCATTGACATGTATGCATAGTAGGTGCTATTTGATTCATCCATGTATTTTCACAGTGGCTTGTTGTCAGTGGGACCTGGTTTCCAGATCTATCAGTGGGTCTTGATCTTGTCAGTGAATCGACGAACAATATATGATCTCAAGAGTTTTGTCAGAGGCTTAAGATCTTGCGACAGCCGTTGATTTTGTATCATGTCAGAGGGTTGTCAGGGTAGGGAGAAGATTCTCAATCTGACGGTGGGCATGAAATCTGATAGAATCTTGGAAGTCTTTGTGAACTTCAGATGACCGTCGATCTTCCTAATGTGGGTCCGGTCAAATTTTCTTAGTTTTTTGGTAGTAGGGATAAGTGTTTAGCGGCCAACAAATTTATAAAGGTTTTGCTTGTTCACTTGAAATGACGGCAGTTCTCTAATTGTTTTAGTGGTTCAGCAAACAAGCATTCACGTAATCACTAAACTTTCTGGTAGATGGCTAAAGTGTTTCACAAACTGGGGGTGACATTTCATTGCTAGTTCGCTAGATGTGGGGCCGAGGTTAGTGTTTTCCTGTAGTCACCAGTTCACAAGGTTAAAGGTGGGTTAAGATTTTCATCCCGTGAACAACATATGCTTTGTTGCTTGGTCGCTAGAAGGTAAACCTAGGGTGGCAGTCGAGTTAAGATTTAAAAGACCGTGAAACATGAAGATCGTACGGTTAGGACTTAAAGTTGGTTCAGATTTGAACATCGACCACCGATTTGCTACAAGCACCATGGAAATGACCGTTATTATTTAGATTCAAATTTTTGAAAGTTTTCCAGCGACAAGAAGGACTAGAATTCAATGCAGAGGTGACTGGATCTAGTGGGAAATGATCTGTTTGCTATTGCAGTGTGGTCCAGGGTGTGCCATGTTTGTTTGTAGGACTTGTACTATGTGGTTTTGTGCTCCAGGCATGTTGCAGGGTTGACATTTTGAGCATTTTTGTGGTTCTTAGTACCTTCACAGAGAATTTATCATGATTGAGGATCATTCCATGATTTTCTTTCTCCTGATTGCCTAGGTTTCTACCCCTATAATAAATTTGTGACCATTTCCAGTTGGTTGGGTGGTTGAAACCCTAACCCTAAGTCATCCGTAGCTTTTTGCATTCTCTTTGAGGATTCCAAGATGACTAGGGAGTATATATAGAAAAAATTTTGATTTTGTGTCGGTTCCAAAACTTTCTTTGGTCCCGGGCTGATTGTTCATGGTGTTTTACTAATAGAGGGGTTGGATTATGTATCTTTTCCTATCCTTGTGTTGTTCTGATTGTGTATTGATTCTGAATATATTAATGAGAATACTATTGAGTTCCAATCTTGCATTTGTGTATGTCTTCTTGTTTCAGTTCTGAGCTCATATATGTTAATGTCACAAAGTGTGTTAGCATATGGTAAATAAAGAGTATTGCGAAGTCATCTCTGAGTTCCTAACAAAGTTAGGATTAAAGTCTTTTAGGTGGGTTCAGTGAGTTTACAGCCAAGTAAGAATCTGATGTCCTTGTGTTTGAGGGAGAGGAGTAATAGGCAAAGCACTTATCTTGGATTCAATTGTGTTTGAGTTAAGGTCTTCAGCTGATATATGTAATTGGGTGACTCTTTGCCCTAGGTTAAGGCACTGGTCCATCCTCTGGAGGTATTTCATTATCGTCAACCACACACACACATTAAATGATAAAATCTTACATCATTTGTTAAAGAGTATATTGGCATAACATTTTAGGATTCCTTTTCAGAAGTGAATCAAGGGTACACCAGCCTGAGCATTAAGGCTCAAAGTGTAGGAGGATCTCTCTTGATCCTTGTTAATTGGCCCTCTTCCTTATAGACTTTGGAGTGGTGATAGAGTCAAAATTATATTAGGTTATCCATCAAAGTATAAATCTGCAAGTTGAAGATCAAAGGGAACTCCCAACAAAATGGGGACTCTACTGGGGAAGAAGTAAAGACATCAATCTTTCCTTGTTTGGCTGGATCATCCCAGAGTCTGGTTAAATGATCACAGAGTCAGATATAAAAAACACATTTGTAAAATTTTTGCACTAAGTGTTGAGTGGCGGCTTTGATTTCTCTATTTGATTAGTGCAGTTCCTGATAAATAGTATGCAAATACTGGTGTAGTTTTGGTTGAGTGGAAGAGGTACAAAGAAAACAATATTTTCCTCTTCAAGGAGGTGGCGATTCTACACAACAAAGAATCTAATGGAGTAGCAAGCTGAGCTCTAGATCTGCCCTGCCTTCTAGTCAACAAAGTATGGTGCTACAAAAATCGTAGGTACTTTTGAAGGTCTAGATGTTTCCTTATTAAGTGATAAAGCACTAAGAAACGTATAAGGTGTGAGTAGAGGTTTGTATACTTCAAGTTTTCAGTTGCATCTCTGTAAAATTATATGGAAGTATTGCATTAAGTTTGATGGGTAAGCTTGATGAGGAGCTTGCATACCTTGAGCAAGGCATCCTTAGGGATTGCATGTCATTGATGAGATTGAAAGTAGGATGCAAAAGGGATCTATCCATATCTCTTTTCTATGATAGATTTTGGGATGTATACAATGAGCTTCTTTATGATGTTGAGTTTTCTAAATCTGAGTTCATTGGTTTATTCTTGGAGCTTTGTTTTCATGAGTCAACCAGTTGGTCAGATGCATTGTGGGGAGAGTATTATGTATGTTTCAGAGATTGGATACTTAGTGATGACAGCCTTGGGCTTGAGGATGTGCTTGGGGTTATGTCCTTAAAAGCTAAGAACTGGCAGTTAATGGGGAACAGGAGGTTGAGGGCATTGGCTTCTCTTTATGTTGATCATGAGGAAGCCAGTAGTTCTGATGTTTCTTCTCATTATGTGAAAAGTGTTGACTATGAGGCTGATTTTGAGGTTAGTGCATATGAGAGTGTTGAAGATGGATCTAAGAGTGATAATGTTTCTGATTTGTCTACAGATTTTTTTTCTTTTCAACATGAGAAGGCAGTTTTCTTATCCCGGTATGATGATGTTTTGTGTGAAGGGTAGAGTATTGAGTATGATGCAGATGATGATTCCTGCAATTATTTTTTCACACAAGATGATCTAAGGCCAGAGATGTGTATCCTTGTTCCTGACAGGGATGATATTTGTAGCATTAAGGGTGAAGCTAAGGAAGATGAAAGTATGGCCCAAAGTCCATTAAGCAGTGAAGATATTTCAGCACTCTTAGCTGAAGAATTTCAGAGGTATGCCCCTATTTTGGATTTTGATTTGTAGATCACCTATGATTTATCCTTTGACATTGATAATGAGCCCATTGTTCAAAGTGACCCTAAGGACCCATGTATATTACAGTTCCCCTCATGTAGTGACTCTGTAGAAGAAGAGGTTGAAGACTATGACAGTGTGTTTCCCTACCATAGAGATTGCAGTGATGAACAAGTTTCTTGTTCAAGTACCTTTCCTTCTTTTGCCAAATATGATACTGATGGTGATAGTATTGAGGACTTTGTCTTCAAAAGTTGGGACAAATTTTATTTTGATAAAAATGACAATGTAGATCAAGTGTCCTCCTATCACCAAATTTATGAAAAAGACCTTCACTTGGCTCATGATCCAATTCATGAAAATATCATAGAGGAACCAAGTTTCTCACTAGTTGATGTAGTGTATGAAGACAAATTTGAGGATCCATGTCCTTTTCAACCAGGTAATCCTATGGTAATGCATGATAATCAATATGTCACATTTTCTGATGCATTAGTAGATGGAATTTTTATTTTTTCCAGTCATCAAGGAGAAGTGAGTGATGTTCCTTACTTCTTGGAATATGAATATGAGTATGATAGTCATGACTAGAAATACATGGGTAGTGATCAGTGCAATTTTGTTCTTCAGCCCATGAATTATCACATATGTTGGCAGCAAGGCGGTCATGATAGTTTCAGGTGTCTGGTTACATATGTGGATGAGAATCAGATTTTTGATTCGAGAGGGGCATTGATTTTCTTTTGGTGGCCTGGGGCCACTAAATAAAATTGTATATTTTTGTAAAAAATTGTAAATCCTTGTACAGTTGTCTTTCCCTTTCCTGTTTCCTACTTTCCTGTTCGGTTGTCAATTTTTTTTTTGAGGTCCCTCTTTTTGTTTTGTGGGATGGTCTACTTTAAACCAATTATTCTAAGTCTTTGCTATGCCTATAAGAGGCATACATCCCTAGACAGAGCCACTGTTAGCATGTGCAAAAAATTTCATGGCTCTAGTCCTTTTCTCCTGGTCTCTGCAGTTGTTTTTAGGTCCCTGCCTTTTGCCCTAGTTCAAATTTTTGAATATAGCTGTTGCATACAAAACCCTTTGTCTAAACCCTGGCCTTATTCTATTTTGATGTTACTTTTTGTGGGTCACTTAAGGGTCCTATTTCGCATGTGCTTTATATTTTGGGTCGGCCTGTTTAAATTTTTCCTAAGTCTTTACCCGAGCGGCCTTTAATATTTTCCTATGGTCCCTAGCACTTTATTTTTCCCAAAAGCCTAAGTCATGCTTTAATATTTTCCTATGTTTTGGTAGTCTTTATTTTCCCTAGGCCTAGCTCTGACACCATATCCATCTAACGGTGAGCGTATCTTCTCAAGCGATGTGTTAGAAACATAAGATCTTGAGATGGTCGTTGATTCTTTGTATGACGTAGCCTTTTTCTCATGTGGGTCCACTTGCTAGGTATTCTAACATGGAGGTTTTTTATTGGTCCATGTGGTATGAGGTGGAATCCTATTAGTGGGATTGGTCTTCTTGGAATTCAGGTGGATTAAAGTCTCATTTAATCTTGTGGCTATCGTTATACCATTAATGAAACATGCTTGACCTTTAATGTAGTGGTATAGCGATAGCCATTGATTCTCATAAGGAAGGCAAGTGGGTTCGTTAACCTGTATGCACAGTTGGCGCTATTTGATTCATCCATGTATTTGCACAGTGGCTTGTTGTCAGTGGGACCTAGTTTTTGGATGTGTCAATGGGTCCTGATCTTGTTAGTGAATCGACGAACGGCGTATGATCTCAAGGGTTTTGTCAGAGGCTTAAGATCTTGCGATGACCGTTGATTTTGTATCATGTTAGAGGGTTGTCAGGGCAGGGAGGAGATTCTCAATCCGATGGTGGGTGTGAAATCTGATAGAATCTTGGAAGTCTTTACGAACTTCAGATGATCGTTGATCTTCCTGATGTGGGCCCAGTCAAAGTTTCTCAGTCTTTTGGCGGTAGGGATAAGTGTTTAGTGGATGACAAATTTATAAAGGTTTTTTCTTGTTCGCGTGAAATGACGGCGGTTCTCTAATTGTTCTAGTGGTTCAGCGAACAAGCATTCGCATAATCACTAAACTTTCTAGCAGATGGATAAAGTGTTTTGTGAACTGGCGGTGACCTTTTTTTGCTAGTTCGCTAGATGTGGGGCTGAGGTTAGTGTTTTCCTGCAGTCGCTAGTTCGCAAGGTTAAAGGTGGGTTAAAATTTTCATCCCGCGAATAGGATATGCTTTGTCGCTTGGTCGCTAGAAGGTAAACCCAAGGTGGCAGTCGAGTTAAGATTTAAAAGATTGCAAAACATGAAGATCGAACGGTCATGACTTAAAGTTGGTTCAGATTTGAACGTCGATCACCGATTTCTTACAAGCACCATGGAAATGACCGTTATTATTTAGATTCAAAATTTTGAAGGTTTTCCAGCGATAGGAAGGACTAGAATTTAGTGTAGAGGTGATTGGAGCTGGTGGGAAATTATCTGTTTGTTGTTGCAGTGTGGTCCAGGGTGTGTCATGTTCATCTGCAGGACTTGTACTATGTGGTTTTGTGCTTGAGGCATGTTGTAGGGTTGACGTTTTGAGCATTTTTGTTGTTCTCAGTACCTTCACAGAGAATTTATCATGATTGAGGATCATTCCATGATTTTCTTTCTCCTGGTTGCCTGGGTTTCCACCCCTGTAATAACTTTGTGACTGTTTCCAGTTGGTTGGGTGGTTGAAACCCTAACCCTAAGTCATCCGTAGCTTGTTGCATTCTCTTTGAGGATTCCAAGATGACTAGGGAGTATATATTGCAAAAATTTTGATTTTGTGTGGGTTCCAAAACTTTCTTTGGTCCTAGACTGGTTGTTCATGGTGTTTTACTGATAGAGGAGCTGGATTTTGTATCTTTGCCTATCCTTGTGTTGTTCTGATTGTGTATTGATTCTGAATATATTAATGAGAATACTATTAAGTTCCAATCTTGCATTTGTGTATGTCTTCTTGTTTCAGTTCTGAGCTCATATATGTTAATGTCACAAAGTGTGTTAGCATATGGTAAACAAAGAGTATTGTGAAGTCATCTCTGAGTTCCTAACAAAGTTAGGACTAAAGTCTTTTAGGTGAGTTCAGTGAGTTTATAGCCAAGTAAGAATCTGATGTCCTTGTGTTTGAGGGAGAGGGATAATAGGCAAAGAACTTATCCTGGATTCAATTATGTTTGAGTTAAGGTCTTCAGCTGATATATGTAATTGTGTGACTCTTTTCCCTAGGTTAAGGCATTGGTCCATCCTCTAGAGGTATTTCATTGTTGTCAACCACACACACACATTAAATGATAAAATATTACATCAGTGGGTAAAGAGTATATTGGCATAACATTTTAGGATTCCTTTTCAGAAGTGAATCAAGGGTACACCCACCTGAGCATTAAGGCTCAAAGTGTAGGAGGATCTCTCTTGATCCTTGTTAATTGGCCCTCTTCCTTGTAGACTTTGAGGTGGTGATAGAGTCAAAGTTATATTAGGTTATCCATCAAAGTATAAATCTACAAGTTGAAGATCAAAGGGAACTCCCAATAGGTCACATGGTCTCTTTGTGAAGAAGGAGAAATGTGTCTTTGCATAGGAGAAAGTGTCTTTTCTTGGCCATATTGTTGGACATGGAAGCATCCAATGTAATACTATCACAAACTCCTAGGTGGATACTCTAAGATATCAAGTCCTCTGATTGACTTGCTCGAAAAGGAGAGAGGCTATAAGTGGGGTCAACAAAAATAATATGCATTTGAGATGTTGAAGTGAAAGCTCACCACGAAGCCAATATCCATTTCTGAAATATAATGAGTCATTTGAGATTTAGATAGACACATCTGACTATGCTATTAGATGTGTTTCGATGCAGCATGGATACCTAGTGGCTTTTGATTCGAGGAAGAAGAATGACAGGGAAAGGAAATTTTCATCTCATTAGAAAGACATGACCACAATTGTGCCTTATCTTTGAGTTTAGCATAATTATTTGTTGGGAGTGGCATTTGTGGTGAAAGTGGACAATGTTACCTTGACATATTTCAAGACACAGGCTAAACTCATTGCGAAGAAAGTGAGGTGGAAAGAGTTCTTGGTTGAGTTTGACTTCAAGCTCATCTAGAATCTAGGGAAGCACAATGCCATTGCAGATGCATTGAGTAGGAAAGTTCAACTTGGTGCATTGCATAACATGGGGGAATATTCCAGTTAAGTGGTGATCATTGAGGATGTTCAAGACTGGATTAGAGAAGGATTGGAAAATGATTCAAAAGCTCACTAGATTGTACTCCAAATTGGAGATGGGAGGATAAGGATATTTTCATTGGAGGATGGAATGTTGTATTATGCAGAGAACATGTTGTATATTTTAAGATGAAAGGAGTTGTGCAAGGGGTTGTTGCATGAATGTCATGACTCAACCTAGGGGTGGCACCCAGGCCACAAGAGAACAATGACACTTCTAGAATGGGTATTTTACTAACCTAACATGTGTGACGAAGTAGAGTTGTATGTGAAGACTTTCCTCACTTGACAGGGAGACAAGTCAATTAGGAAGAAACTGGGAGGTTTTCTATAACCTCTACCAATTCTTGTGCAACAATGGGTGAGTGTGAGCCTTGATTTCATTACATAGTTGTCAAGTGTTGATGGATACTCACGCATCATGGTAGTTCTTGATCAGTTTAGCAAGTATGTGGTATTCATTTCTTATAAGAAGTCATGTCCTACCAAGCTGGTAGTAGACTATTTCTTCAAGAATGTGGTGAAGTATTGAGAATTCCACTTAGCATTGTATGTGACAGAGATTTGAGATTTACTTCGAGGTTCTGGTCCAAGTTGTTTAGGATGGTAGGCATGAGGTTGTTGATGAGCTCAAGATATCAACCTTCAAAATAAAGACAAATTAAGCACATTAATGTCATGTTGGAGGATTATTTGAGACACTATGTGGCATCTAGTCAGAGCAATTGGCCAAAATAGATCGATGCGGCTCAATTTAGCTATAATCTACAAAAGAGTGAATAGTTGAAGTATTCTCCATTTGAGTTGGTTATGGGTTAGCAGCCACCCATGCCTCACATAGTTATGTGATGGTATTAAGGATTGGACACTGATACTACTGGGCTAGTTTAATAGAGCTAGAATGAATGAGTTGACTTGGCAAGATATCATCTCACCAAAGTGGTAAACTGCATGAAGGGATTTATGGATGAGAAGTGGAGGAAGGTTGAGTTCAATGTAGGTGACAAGGTTCTATTACACATTGACCTGAACTAGTTCAAAGTGCCCAAGGGGTTGAGTACTTCGCTGGTAAGGAGATGGGATGGTCCTTTCAAAATTGTGTAGAAGATTGGTCCTCTTGCATATAAGTTTAACCTTCCATTTCATCTTTGTGGGCATCTAGTTTTCCATGTTTCTCAGCTTTGCGCACATCATCTAGATGAGGAGGATTTGGTGTGGAATGTTCCTTATAGAGGCCATGCCAATGTGATTGATAATCTTAATAGGTGAGTTGGTTAAGTATTTTCTATGCACACTAGAGAGCATGGAAACAAGTTCTTTTGTGAGTTCTTAGTGGTGTTTGAAGGATCAACACGTGCAATAATGACTTGGGAATGAGGTGAGACTTTGTGGAGAGACGAAGAGAAAATCATGGAGTTCATAAAGGAGAACTCATCTTAGCAAAAATGAGTTGCAAAGCAATTCCTCTCATGCATCTTCAGGTCAAGGTGCAATGACGTTGAGGGCGTCACCACAAGTTAGGTGGGGAAGGATGTAACAACCTTGGCCAATGAGCTCTCCAACTTGAGGTGATTTGTCACGCTTGGATATGAATTAGATTTGATTCCATGATTAGTACAGATCATGATTCTATAGTTGAAAGCAATTGAATCCAATTGGGCTTGGATAAGTCTTAAGGGATCTTCGGTGAACTAAGTGTAAAATAAAAAGACAAATTGGAAACCACAAATAGAGACAAGATTTAACATGGTTCACCAATTTGGCTACATCCACCAGAAAGCAGAACTGGAACCCTTTATTATCACATCTTACATACAAAGGGCTTTTCCCTCATATTTATACAATAGTCTTCAAGAGAAGATGAAGAGATAGATGGGAAGAAGAAAGGAACAATCAGGGAATATGAACTAAATAGTCGGACTTCACACCCAACAATCTTCCACTTGAAGTTTGACTAATGTCGCGACTTCACATCTGAACAACCTTCCACTTAAACTCTACTTTCCTTTATCAATACCATGGTAATCCATTGCCAATAGACAATCTTCATAGCTGAAATAGCAACCACAGCCAATTGCTAGTCACATCCAACTAACTATACAACATCAATAGATTTACAACTAGAATATCTAGCCCATACAACTCACCATGTAGCAAATAATTACATCTTCCAACAAAAGACATCAAAAAACCATTGACATGAAAAAACTTATAAGATCATTATAGACCAATCCAAATTGTATGAGAAATGTCAACCAAAGGTTGACTCAATCTACCAATCAACACATAGAAGGTGTGGCAATAACTAGAGGTGATCTGTAAACCGCAACCAACCTGCTTGAAAATGGCATCTTCCAAGTCCTCAAGAAAACACAATATATTGTAGTTAAAAAATAATGAAGTACAACTATGATAGATAACATCAAAAACTCTTGGAAGGGTCAATCATGCAAACCATAACTCATCCTTCTACCAACACCACCAAGTGCTCAGCTCTACCAAGTATGATCTCCTTTACCTCCCCCAAAGAGAAGAGTATTTACAACACCCAATCACCATGGATGAAAGCTCTTGTAAACAAAAAGAACAAAATTGAAAATGTTCCAAAACTAGGAACAATCTCAACCATCTCCTAAACCCAAAAGCATAAGGAGATAAATCTGTCGAGTAGACCAAGAGTAGGGAGAGAGAATGATCCTCCAGGATATTGTAAGTCACAATGACTCTTCTCCAAGAACAATCTCCTCTAGGTCCATAATGAACTCGCGTCCATCCACAAGTGCAGGCTCCTTGGTCTTCATGCTAAAACCTCCAAAGAGAAACTGCCTCAACAAATGTTCTCTAAATCAAGACAACTCTAGCCTCACCCAAGCCTCTTAGTTTTCAAGAGAACCTCCATGGTCAATCTACCAACCAAGAGCACTAACAAGACCAATTGTCAAAACTCTCATTGCACGTTTGCATATCCAAGGAACACAACCTAACAACTTGATATCCAGAAATTAAAAACTCATGCTCCAAAGAGAAAATCTTGTCAAGAGAACCTGTATCATGCCAATGCTCTAATCTAGAATCAAGAGCCAACCATGACATAATAAAAATCATCTCCAATCACATGGAGGAAACCATCTCATGACAAAAATTCTTGCTACCATATCAAAAACTCCCACTGCAATGTGACACCAAACTATTCATGGTATCAAAAACAAAATCTGAAAAATGATACTGAACATCACACTGAATAGTTATACCTGAAACTACAAATGCTCTATAATCTGCAGCTAGTACAATATGAAATCAAAATAACACAACTCAGGAAGACCCATTTTTCATCTCAGCTGGTGTCTACATGAAGTGAAATACTTATAACCAATACTCAGTTTTGTCCCCACACAAAAGAATAAACTATTCACCTAGCCAAAAAAAAAATTCAGCTCCATATCTTCCCCAATAACCCTGTGATAACCATGCTTCACATGGATGACATAAAGCTTGGCCAAAATCATGGCCCCTCTTATAGCAGTAGCAACTTCTTTGCTGCACGACACCCAATTGTTTTTTCTATAGCGTTAGTGCTCAATGACTCTGAGTGTCTGATTACACCATCAACATCAATCATGATTAAATTTGCTCCAATGTCCAAGCACCTCCCTTCCTTCTAGATTAATAATTCCATATCTTCAATTTGTATTTGTATTTTTATTTTTTTAGTACAATCCTCTGTAATAGTGAATATATTTGTGAACATATGAATAATTAATATGTAGCCTTATGAGACTTTCCTTTTCCAACTCATCTTCTATTCCCTTGTCTCGACGTCCTATTATGGACTTGATCAACACCCTTCTTGAATATTTTTCCTGAACAACTGTAAAGGCAACACCCATGTTCTCCATGACACTTGTGGGAGATTCTACAGTGCCCATGAATAACAACATCACCAGACCATGATATGGTTACCAACACATGCACCTGATTGGTTATCGCCCCTGCAAATGTAAACCCAGTTGCATATTCGTACACCATGAGCCATCAAAAGATCCAACACCAACTTGTGTTTCACTTTCATCTTTGCAGAGGCACGTGCTCAAAGAAAACATGTGATTTGGTTTGATGCCATATCCATTTTGTGTATACACCTCCAATCAAAACAGTAAATGAGACAACGCTTAAAACTATCATTTGGGCAAACGCTTGTCATGCATCTGCTAGAACACCACATTTTGTAATCATAATCAGAATCTCTATTTTCAAATGAGTTGTAAGAGTAGTATCCTATTTTAGTGAGATGGGCATGAACTTGTCTTGTGTAAAGGCTTGCAAGGCAGTGCATCATTGCAACAGCCAAGTGTAGTTCTTTGTCACTTGAGCTTCAACTCTTCCTTTGAGCACTTCATCACATTCATAGCCACCGACATTGCAGCCATACCCTCTTCAGTGCTAATCCAAACCCAAATTTATAGGAAATTCACACAAATTTGTTTCATTCATCAAAAAAATAGTCAACATAGAACTTTCTCCTTCTTTCTGAGTTTTAAAAAAATAAAAAACCTTCTAGCTTTTGCAAACACATTAGTGACTCTTGCCTTGACACTATTTTGGCATTCATCCTAACTGCAACGAGAGGCTGCTTGGACATCAAGAATTCCAAAGCCAACGATTGGGCCAAATCCACAAATGAAATGTAATTGACGAGACATGCTTGTATGGAATTGTTGATAGTTTCTTTTGAATCAGTAGGTTAAACTACTCTGCTCTCCTCGATTGAACACCATGTGCTCTGATACCAATTGTAAAATAAAAAGACAAATTGGAAACCACAAATAAAGACAAGATTTAACGTGGTTCACCAATTTGACTACAGCCATCAGAAAGCGCAGGAACCCTTTATTATTCTTCAAAAGAAGACGAAGAAACAAAGATAAGAAGAAGAAAAAACTAGCTAAAAAATATGAACTGAAAAGTCAGACTTCACACCCAACACTAAGATCGACTAAGATCGAGGCACTTTACGGAAGTCACTTTGTGGAAATTTGAGGTTGACTTCACCAGCCGTTACAGGAAAGTCTTCATGAAGCGCTAAGCCGACATGGATGCTGAGCTTGAGGTGCTAACGGATTACTCCGTGATTAGTGGATCGACTTGATTGTGAATTTCTTGAGCCATGCGATGGTGATCTAAGTGATCTAATGGTGTAGGTTGAGTTCAAGATCCAAGGAGGTGCGAAATAAATAGAGGCTGATGCCTTAGCTCAAATCATTCATTTGGAGCGAGTAGGCGATCATGAGCGAGAGCGAGAAGGGTTTCTAATTGCATTACGAGTTGATAATGAGAAGAGCTTGGAGATAAGCTCGATACATTATATTGTAATAAATTCGGCTAAGTCTTGGGTTAGCTTGCATATCTTTGGGGCAACTTGTGTTTATCAATGCAGGCATTGTCAACGGAGCTTAACCTACTATTGTGCATGCATTGGCTTTGTGTCTTGTAGTGTTCGATTGTAGAATGAAAAAGGAATTGCTTTGGCCCCTCATACCTATATTGTGTTGATTCTATGCATTTACATTCGAGTTCTTTATAAATCCTTAAGGGTCCGTTTGGTAGCGGACCATTTCCAGCATTTGTATGGAATTAGCATTTGTTATTGCCCATTTCGTCGAATCCTTAGTTTGGCAGTGCAATATGAAAATTAACATCTTCCATCTTAAAAGGTGGAATTGGAATTTGACTAAATCTAATCCAGAATTCGGTGAAGGCGTAGTCCGAGATCGAATGTCTGTAGACTTCAATTTGTCTTGCACGAGCTGATCGCTGGTGCCACATGGGTTGAACTCTAAAGCCTCTCTCCCTCAATGATTGTCTATGGTTAAAAATATCGAACAACATAATTTAGTCAATTTTATAGAATAAATGTTTTTCAAAATGACTTAATGACACAAACGGTATTATATATAGTATACAAATAATAGAGTATACACTATACTAATAATTTTCTATTTTGAGGAGTAAAAATGAATTATTATGTAAATAGGGATACAAGATTTTTTAAAAATAAAGCAGAATTACATAAATAATAATATATTTATATATGAAATTAACTATGTAAATGGAATCTTGAATATATTATGAATTTTGAATATAAATCAATAGAAAAAAATAATTACAATAAATAGGAGGGATATATTAATACATTATACATTTTATAAAAGATAGATTAGACATTTGATGTATTGAATTAATTTGACAACTGCAAAGCTTGATATAATGTATTAAGTGAATTTAATATCAAAGTTTGCATATCTACAAGAAAAAATGGAATTTTGAGATATTTTAATGGAATAATAAATTTGCAACATTTGGTAAACTACGTGTGAAGTTTTTATTTGGTTAGGTATATTGATAGCAATTGAACATGTTAAATTGATGATAGGAAGAATAATTTTTCAAAAATATTTTATATTTTAAATTTAGAATATTTTGTTTGCATTATTAAGATAATAGATTATGATATTATCAACAACTAAAAAACTAATATATTATTACAATTTCAATATCATAAACATCAATCAAAATCAAATTTTGGTCAAAATTAAATACATAAACAAATAAATATATATATATATAAACCCAATATAAATTTATTTTAACAACTTTTCTAAATACATGCATCTAAAATATTCTATTTTCTATTAATATCACATATTTTGCATTTAATATTTTTTTTTTAACTAACCCTATTACATTAAAAACAATAGGTAAACAAAATATTTGAGAAATAAAATGAAAAGTAATTTTGGAACAATCTAAGTGTAATAAAATACAGAAATAATTGATGAAAATAGCACTTAGAAACTAGAATAGGCGAAATTTATGCTCGAAGTTTGAAATATATAGACATGTCCATTTTGAATAGTTATAATCGTTTACTTCATTTGACTTTGATGCAATTACTAAAATCTGCTCATCCACACAAGTTGAACTTTTCTCCTTATCGAATTCCACGTGATGTCATCTCCTTACACACAAAAAAAAATCTGGTTAATTTATTCCTTCAACTTCACGTGGGTGTTGAAAAGTATTCCCCCTTGGGAGGAAAAATCTCATTGATAATTCAGAGTCTTGGCTTCCTACATATTCCATGTCTTGTCTTATTCCTGAGACAAAGAAGCGAGACTAGCTATTAGACAAGTTGATACAATTACACATTTTTTCTATTTCCAATTTCATTTGGAATTAATAATTGTAGATATTTCAAAATCATTATTAATTATTTATACTAATTTTATCACAATATTATTATCTTATTTAATTTATATTATTCTTTAAGGTTAGGTAATTAAATCCAATAAAATGGAAGTAAATCTTTAAAGATCATCTTCAAATAAAAATTGGGCTTAACCTTGAAGGAAACTCTATGGTTAAGAACACTTGAGTTGGAGTAGTACTGAGATGGGTAACCTTCTAGGATGTTTTGGTGCTTCACTTTTGTAAGAATCACTTAGATGTAATGAGTTCTAAGTGTTCCATTCATTCTCATGAGAGATGTGTTCTTGTGAACTACTACTCATGAAACATGCATTGTTGAATTTTACTCAAAAAATACACAATTGAATCCTGAGAACATTATCACAATTTTACTTGATGCGGAAAATATCTTCTACTTAACAATAGATTTTGGTATTATCAACAACAAATAATCAAATGTATTTCTACAACTTCAATAATGTAAAAATCAATCAAAGTTAAAGTTGGATCAAACTTAAATAAATGAACAAGTTAAAAAATTTATTAAAAAAACAATATAAATTTATTTTAGAACATTTTTTAAATACACGCATCTAAAATATTTTATTTATCACATATTTTTGCATTTCATATTTTTTATAACTAATTCTATTATAATAAATTAGAACAATAGGTAAACATGACATTTGATAAATAGAATGAAAAGTAATTTTTTGTAGCTTCAACCTCTTCACTGTTAGGGTTTCCTTTGAGAAAGAGCTCTTCCAATTTCCTCCCATAAAGATTCAACTTTCCTTTTCAAGACTTTAAAATCTTCACAACATACAAAATATGAAGTATTTCCACCTCCACTCCTAACTCTACCTCTACCTCAACCACATGGTGCTCCTCTTGCATACATTATTCTCAAATTCCTACAAGCTAGATGCTAGAACAAACTGCATCCCTCCAAATATTTTGTTTTTACACTCATAATCACCTTGCTTTAAGACCATTGATGTATGAGAATGTAAACCCCCTCAATAACCACATCAAATTATCGAAGTAATCTAATTTGATGTAGAAAATAAGATGAATTCAACAACAAAATTAAGCAAGTGAAACTAGGGGCAATTATTATTAAAACTTGCAATATCATCACACAACAACATGTCACTCCTATTGGCTTCTTATTGTACCATTCCAAACTGATTTGGGTTCGATCATAGACCTACAAAATTTGTATTTGGTAAAAAAAATGACATCTAAAAATCCTTTGTTCTAGCTCTCATATAAAATTGCACCTCCCACCATCAAAAAAACTACTTCTAGGTCTCGCCCCTTTGAAAAATATAGAATTTTCTTCATTTATTTCTTAACAAACCCTTTTTTCAAAAAAAGGAAAAAAAAATGTAACTCTGAAACTGCTACTCCATAATTACTATTCCTAGCCACTACAAAAAAACACTCCAAAAAAAACTTAAATGTACTGATCCACTTTTATATGGCATTTTCAACTCTATTTCTGGATTTGCTAATTTTGGAGCCATTTTTGGACTTTACTTTATAAAATGTGTGGTTCTATTTTTTTTAAAAATCGTCATCATGCCTCTAGACTCACAACTCCTACAATTTGGGAACCTTAAAGAGCTAGTTAAAGCATACACACTCAAAATATAATGTCGACATTAGGAAAGTTTGAAATCTCCAATTTGAGTTTTCTTCATACATGTGGATTTCATTCATCATGCATAATTCATCTATTATCTATAGCTAAAAAAATAAAATCAAATAAAAAGAGTATTCTAACAAATATTTCCATGGATAGTTATTGTGAGACATTGTACAAGATTCTCCTAAACCTCTTGGATATAATTTTGGTAAACAAGAACAATCATCTAGCTCTCAAACATCTATTGAAATTCTAATCAATATTGTAGTTGTCATACTATTGTTTTGACTTTGCATTTCCATTTTAGCATAAACTATAAAGACTAAAATATTTGATTCGTGTTATTTTCATAAAGTAATGTTTCATGTTATTTTCATCAAACCTTTCGCAATTTTATGCTCTATGGAGTTGAACATAAAGATTTTGAGGCAAAGTTTACAACATAAAATATGTCAATGCAAATATTTGTAACGTATTAATTGTTATAGATTGTGCTATATGTCCTCTGCATGTGCTCTCTTGAAGACCTACAATTAAGATTAATCCTTACAAGATGCATTCAAGATGCTCTCGCATTGATTAGATAGAGAATATGAAAAATAAACAAATGTGCACCAAGTGTTATCATGTTTGTCAAAAGTAATATTGTGGTTATGAATATTTTTAAGTTTGTGATCAAGTACTCTAAGAAATACATGCTTGTGGATATTCATGTACTATAGATGTCAAATTGAATCATTTAAAATTTTCTAGTATACATTTATTATGTACCAATTTGGAATCTATGTAACAATACTGATATGGACTCTAAAAAACTAGTGTCTTTTAATCTTATATCTCTATAACAAATATCATTGTCAATATCCATGTGGACTCCAAGATATAATAGATGTATCTTGAGAGCAATAATCACATGGTATGGATAGGCAAGATATCTTTTTGATCTATTTGAAAGCATTCCTACATGAGACATGATAGCCTAGAATAGGATGATTGCAACATTTAACATAGAAGCGTTGAAATTTCTTGATGAAATGCCTTAATAAGATGTACTTTTGAGGAATGTATTTATTGTAGATCTATAGAGGAAAAATGCATCAAAACTCTTAATTATATTATTTGAGACTTAAAACTAGATTGGGAGTTTTATAGTAGCCATCATCAATTAGGTCATTTGCAGTAAATGACAAATATAGAGTTATTTAGTTTGACTAGAACAATGGGATGATACTATGAGGAGCAAAAAACTTTATTACATATATTTTAGAATGAAATATAATAAAACGAAAAAAAATGATAATGGTTGCCTCTATATTCCAAAAAATTAAATTCAATACAATCATAGTAAGTGACTTACCTCAAAATTCTGAGCAAATTTTGTTATGCTCTCAACAATGCCTTTAAAAAAATGGGAAGAGTTTACAAAAAAAATTGATGAAGTGCTACAACAACAACAACAATCGAGATGAACAAAAACTAATCTCCTTGTAGTAGTATCTTATATACCAATTCTTCTCTCCAATAAATGACATCTGAAAACAACAATTTTACCTTACTTTTTGATGGCAATAGGAATTGTTTCAAAGTAAGATTGATTTTGCAAAAATAATGTAGATTAAAGTCCACTTAAAAGAAGTTTATCCACTAACCAAAAAATAAAAAATAATTATTATTTATCATGCAATTTAAAATAGACAAATTAATATTAAAAATAATATAATTCAATCAATTTAATAACATAAAATGTAATTATTAATTAACCATGTCATAACTCCATATCAGATATTATTGAAACCTAGGTTTGTTGTAATTTTTCGCACCATTGAAAGACACCCTTCAACTTGTTATACGCCCTGGGCTTTGATTTTCAACCCGTGTAAACTTCACAATAAATAATTCTTTCGGTTTTGCTTTACTTCGTTATCCCTTGCTGTACTCTGTTTATATTCGAATAACTGGAGAGCTCTCGGGATTCGAATTACCAGACAACTTTCTTATATTATGCCGGAGGCTTGAGAAGAGTAAACACGAAAAAGAAATGGAAGTTTTGCAATACACAAAAAGGTAAATCTCTACCTTTTCGTAAGCTGGTTATATTCAATTTGTTTTTCCATCCAAAGGTGTATTTCTATTGCAGGAAGAATTATTGCAATATTAGCTATTTTCTTTAAGTTTTTCTAATTTTAAACAGGATATCGAAGTCGAGCTTGCGTTCGATAGTGGAAGGCGCGAGCGTGGTTCTTTTACTTTTCCTTCTCCCCACCTCGCTTATTGGACAAGCCCACACAAATTTTATCTTCAATCAGTTCAATGCGTCAACCCTCCAATTGTTTGGGAATGCTACAGTGCAGTCCAGTGCTATCTCCCTTAATGGTCGACTCCAATTCAGTATTGGCCGTGCTTTCTATCCACATCCTGTGCGTATGAAAAATCATGGGTCTCTAAATTCTACATTCTCTTTCAGCACAACTTTTGTGTTTAGCATTGTTCCTTGCCCAGATTCACAAAATGGGTTTGGACTGGCGTTTATTATGACGCCATCCAGATCTCCGGAGGGATTTTTAGCAGGTCCATACCTTGGCTTGATTAGCAATTTATCAGTCATGGGAGAGGCCTCTAATCATCTGTTTGCAATCGAGTTCCACACATCAAAGACCTTGGAATTTATGGATATCAACGACAATCACGTTGGTGTGGATCTCAACGGCCTCATCTCTGTAAACTCTACACCTGCAGGCTACTGGACTAACAGCGGCCAATTCCAGGAATTGGATCTCAATAGCGGACAGAAAATTCAAGCTTGGATTGATTTTGACAATCTTCACAAAGAGCTCAAAGTCACCATTGCGGAGGCTGGTCTTGATCGCCCGCAGAAACCACTGTTATTGATGAAAAATATATCCCTGTCCAACATTCTAGAAGAAGAAATCTACGTTGGTTTCTCGGCAGCTACGAGAGTCTTTTATGAAGAGAATTACATCCTGGCCTGGAGCTTTACTACAAACGGAACCGCCCCGTCCCTGAATACATCTTCTCTTCCATCCTTTGCACACAGAAAATCCAAGAGCTCAAAGTCCAAAATGGTAGCTGGTATTAGCACTGCTTGCATCGTCGTGATTCTCCTGGTGGTGGCAGCATCACTCGTGCGGTTGAAGAGAAATCGGTACACAGAAGTTATTGAAGAATGGGAAATGGAGTATTGGCCTCACAGGTTTAAGTACAAAGACCTACATACTGCAACCAAGGGTTTCCTAGAGGAAGAACTTTTGGGATCGGGAGGCTTCGGCAGGGTATACAGAGGAGTCCTTCCCACAAACGGCCTTCAAGTAGCGGTGAAATGTATCCTTAGAGAAACCGATGATGGGTTGAAGGAATTCATAGCAGAAATCTCCAGTCTTGGTCGCCTTCAACATCGAAACCTTGTGCAAATCAAAGGCTTCTGCAGGCGGGAGAAGCAGTTATTCATAGTTTACGACTACATGCCAAATGGGAGCCTGGACAAGATGATATTTGGAAACCCAAAGAAGATGCTCGACTGGGGAAAGAGGTACAGAGTGATCAGAGATGTGGCTGCAGGGTTGTTGTATCTTCACGAAGAGTGGGAGCAATGCGTAGTGCACAGAGACATTAAGTCCAGCAACATCTTGTTGGACTCGGAGCTGAATGCAAAGCTGGGAGATTTCGGGCTTGCCCGTTTGTACGAGCATAAGGAAAACTCACACACTACTCGTGTGATTGGAACGCTGGGGTACATCTCACCGGAGCTGGCACAGACAGGAAAAGCCAGTCCCGCCACAGATGTGTTCAGTTTTGGTATTTTTATGTTGGAGGTTGCATGCGGAAGGAAGCCTGTCGATCTTTCTCTCCAATCTGGAAAAATAGTTCTGGTGGAGTGGGTGAGAGAACTCCATTCTACAGGCAGTCTGATGGATGCAGCAGCCCCAAATCTTGGTGGGCAATATGTTGATGGTGAGATGGAGAGAGTGCTCAGTCTTGGTCTGATATGTTCCAATCCTCACCCAGAAAGTAGGCTTGGCATGAGAGAAGTAGTCCAAATGCTTGAAGAAGACGGTCCACTACCAGGTTTTGACTCTGCGTTTTATTCTGATGCGAGCTCACAATCTCTTCCATACTCCAGCTGCGGTACAGACGCTTCCATTTCGATGTCAAACACTTTTTCTGGTGGTGTCAATGTATAAGATCGATCTCTGTGTGGCTTCATTACGCTATTGTAACGATCTTGTTAGTCTAATACTCAAGGATGAAGTATTTGTACAGAACACATAATTACTATTCAGTATAGCTTTTAACGTTAGAATTTTTTTAAGAAAAATTCGTTGGTTCTATAGGTAACTGTTCTTGGGTAGGAATATTTATGTTTAATGAGTATGTTGCAATTGAATAATATGATTATATATAATTTTTATTTGAAATGATTTTTATTAGGAATAGTGAATAGAATTTTTTTTTTCTTATATCTATTTGATAAATTAGATTTGAATTTCATTAATGATTCTATATATATAAAGTCAATAGAATTGAAATCTATATATAAATAAAGTGTGCTAATAAAGTTGGAATTTCAAATATATTGGACATGCAAAGCAGATATATGAAAATGCACTCTCCCTCTTAAAAATAAAATAAAATAAAAAATTAAACAACAATCTTATATCATTCAGTTCATTTTATATAATAAATGTTTGTCAAAATGACTTGAATGACATAAATGTTATTATATACCGAAGTCACTGTACATCTACAATAGAAAATAGAATTTTGACCTATGTTAATGGAACAATAAGTTCATAGCATTTGGTTAACTACATGTGAAATTTTTACTTGGTTATGTATATTGATATCAATTGAGCATGCTAAATTCATGATATAAAGATCCCTTTAAAAAATATTTTATATTTTAAATTTAGAATCATTTCTTAGTATAATTAAGACTATAGACTATGATACTATCAACAACAAAAATATTAAAAATATATTACTATAACTTTAATATCATAAAAATAATCAAAAAATATTTTTTAAATTTAGAATCATTTTTTAGTATAATTAAGATTATAGACTATGATACTATCAACAACAAAAATATTAAATATATTACTATAACTTTAATATCAAAAAATAATCAAAATTAAATTTTAGTCAAACATAAATAAATAAGTAAAATAAAAATATGTAAAGCCAATATAAATTTATTTTGAAAACTTTTCTAAATATATGCATCTAATATATTTTATTTATATCAAATATTTTTTTATAACTACTTCTATTATATTAAAACAGAACAGTAGGTAAACAAAACATTTGATAAACAGAATAAAAATTAATTTTAAAAAATAGAATACACAAAATGTATACACAAGTTTTTATTAACCCTAACTTTAAATATATAGACATTTCCAATTTGAATAGTTATAATCGTTTACATCATTTGACTTTTGATGCTATAACTAAAATCTTCATCCACACATGTTGAAGTCTCCTCCTTATTGGATTCCACCTGATGTCATATCCTTCCACATACAACGAAAAAAACTTGTTAATTTATTTCTTTAACTTCACGTGGGCTCTGAAATGTATTCCCCCTTGGAATGAAAAATCTCATAGATAATTCGTAGTCTTGCCTTCCTATATATTCCATGTCTTGTCTTATTCCTTGACGCTACCCATGGTTGTATGTGCGTTTAGTTAACCATAGTTGTCATTTTTGGTATCTTGCTCGTCCTTGTCCCTTTACTGACGAATTCAACGTAAGTGAAAGCTTTAAGTCAGCGATAGTAATTAATTATTTTTATTATTTATCATTGCTTAATTTATATTTTTCTTTTAAGGCTAGGTAATTCCATCAAATAAAAACGGAAGTAAATCTTTAGGGATCATTTTAAAGAAATATTTTTTCTCTTGAAAGAGGATGAGTTACAAGACGAACAATAGTTAGAATTGTATTAGACATTTTGAGTACCACAAGAAATAAGGAGTTCTAACGACAATATGATATTAAATATCTTACGAGGTAGGTGCTATTGATTGCATGAAGATTGGTTATAGTGCTCGGAAATCTATGAAAGAATCAAAGATGCTGGTTGAAATAGAGGACGCTTAAGAGACAGAAGCAAGATATACTACAAATTATGATTGGTGATAACAACTACAACATGAGCAAGAACTACTATAAAAAATAGTGAAATATTTACCAGTAGGGAAATAGGGATGGATTTATCTATAGAGAATACAAAATGAAGATTAAGACTAAGTTTTTGGTTAGTAGGAGGGTGAGGAAATTATGGTTTATGCTTTATTCGAGGATGATGAGTATTGATGTCAATAGTTAGCAAGATATAAGACATTAGAAAAAAGTTGTTTTGAGTGCATTGGAAAGGGACAAGGGAATTGAGCATATGCTAGAGATATCAAGCTAAGATTTGGCACATCTAGATGCTCAAAGAAATGAGGCATATTAAGGATTCCAAGAAAAGGAGGGTCCATCAATGAGGTCAAAAGTATTTGAACCCTTTTATCACTCTTTTCAGTTTAGATTTGAAGAACAAAGGGAACCACATTAGAAAAACTAGTAATGGGAGATGAAGGTTAATGAATAATTACTAAGTCAGGAGGCCGCCATATGGGAAGGGGTGCTTGATATCTAGGACATAAAAGGTAGCTCTCTCTCTCTCTCTCTCTCTCTCTCTCTCTCCATAAAGTGCTACTAGTGTTTGTGATCTGTTACAAGTTGGCTCTACCTGATTTATACAAATTGAGTGAGAGAGGGGAGGGTATGATATCCTTTGTTTCTTTCCCTTTTTTGTACGAGGGACAAAAGGAGAGACAAAATAAATCACTAAATGTTGAGAGAATCTATGTCCACATAGTTGGTAAATACACTTGGATCTACGAATGGCTTGTAGTTTATGGGACTACACCACAATTCATGTAGGAGGCACCTTACTAAACTACAAACGAGATGTACACATCCTACTCCTTGTAGGTTTTGAACTTGTGATTGTTAGAAAATAAATTAATTATCACCCAACTACTTGTTTCGATAGAGACCAACCACACTGGTCAAGTAGGTCCTCCTCTAGCTCAGTCTTATCTTCTTGATCATCCCAACCACCTAACATTATCTCCAACTACATGTCGTGAATATTGCACCTAACCTGATGATCATCATTTATTATGTAATTGAATATAAGTTGAATAGATTGAGGATGTATTCTTCAGTGCTCCTTTGTAAGTATCTCCTTCGGTCTATGTTCTTAACACGGTATCAGAGCCAATGGAAGATGTTCCTGAAATTGTCGCAGATGCAGAAGAAGAGTGCTAGCAATGCACATACAACCCAAGCCTATTTGCATAAGCTACCTTGAAGAAATTGTTGTTTGCAGATCATTGAGAATGAACTACTTAGGAGGAGCTCTTCATAAATCTGAACTATTTGTGTCTAGAATTGTGAGCCATGAGCTAGATGATGGCATATCACTAAAGAGTTCTTAGCTAGTGATAGAACAAGGAGAATTCTAGAGAGATCATAATTTGTTGTGTTCTAAGGTGCCCAGAAAATAGTAACTTGAAGAGTTGCAGGAGTCCTATGTTGTGGTCAAAGCCAACATAGATAAAGGGCGAGTTCTATCGCCTCAATAATTTGAAGAAAATCATAGCCACCAAAAGGAAGTTGTAGTTGTAGCTATCTTCTATCATAGTGGTTTATGTTCTATGTTTAAGAGTGATAAAGATATTATTTCATAAAACATGTATGCTACTCTTGAATATTGTGGGATGAGTTTTTTGTTTGATGTCTATTATTAGAAAGAGGAATAGAATCCATTGAAAAATTATTGTGTTGAAATAAGTCCCTGTAAAGGCAAGGAAGTGTACAAGCACAAAAAGAATTGTTGAGTGTGTGAGATCCTTGCTACCATTAATGTCAAGGAAAATATCGATCTAATTTAGATTGTTGAAGTGTTTGGATCGGAGTTAGAGAGAAATTAATCAGTTGTAGTTGAAGTCAAAGAGATCATTAAAAAGATTAAAGTTGTGCAGACTTATTCTAGATCTTTCCTAAATCACCAAAGTATTGGTGAAATCACTACAGAGAAGAAAAGAGGTAGAACAATGATTCCCCATAGTATTGAGGTGTAAATGGGATTAAGTAATAGAATTGTATTTCTATGCAAACAAATAAGAAGTTATTATTTTGAATGTTGTGGCATTCTATTTTTTAATTTGCACAAGCAATGTATGAGGATGATAGAGCCCACAAAAGATAGGATCCTTGAGCACTAGCAATATGCCTCAATGGGAGGATGTTTATTGTACCTAAGTTATTGTAGGGGGTGCATGAACATTTGTACCTAACACCCCAAAGTGTTTTGGATTAACATATTGATGAACCATGTAGGTGAAAAGGGTTCCTATAGAAATAGTGAATACAATGGTTAGGTAGCCATGTATCGTGATAGATGGATCACTTTTTATAAGGACTCAATAATCAATATAGGTACAAATGAAGTAGCATAAAGCCAATGAAGAAAGCACAAAGTGATGATCAAAAAGTATTTGCATTATAAGATATGATCCCCATCATTTGAGGTTTGTGGTAATCTGAAACCATTTGAGAAGTTTTGTGGTCAGGAGTAACCACTTGTACGTGAGGTTTGTGGTAATCCAAAACCATCTTTGATGTTCATGGTCTATAGTAACCTCTTGTATGTGAGGTTTGTGGTTAGCCAAAACCACTCAAGTACAAAGTTTATGGTCATCTAGAAACCATTTGTGTGAAGAGTTTGTGGTCTATAAGAAACCACTTGAGAAGCATATTGGTTAGGGATAAGCTACAAAATCCCAAGGTGATTATGATGAGGGAAAGTAAAAAAAATGAAGTAGGACACTAAAGTCCAATTCTATGAAAGATAAATTTGTAAAACTGATTGTAAATGGGTACCTAACATGACATAAGACCAAGACCTAGAATTTCTAGTTTATAGAGGGATTTTCAAATTAATCAGCATAATTAATTTATGGGGGGATGTTAGAAAATAAATTAATTTTCAGTCAACTACTTGTGTTGATAGAGACCAACCACACTGGTCAAGCAAGTCCACCTCCAACTTGGTCTTATCTTCTTGATCATCCCAACCACCTAGCATTATCTCCAACTGCATGTCATGAATATTGCAACTAACCTATTAACCATCATTTATTATGTAATTGACTATAAATTAAATAGATTGAGGACGTATTCCTTAGTGCTCCTTTGTGAGTATCTCCTCTGATCTATGTTTTCAACAGTGATGTCTCTTTCATGAATACACATTCTCCAATATTAGATTAACTCAAATGTGCAATAATTATATCAACCATAAAACTAATGAATTTTAAATAAATATTAAAAATAAAGCTACGATTAACAATAATTATGTACTCATCCCTAAATAATAATTATTATGTATTTATCCATAATTATTCCGGACTAACAAGAATATTACAATTGTAAAAAGAAGCCACATCATTTTGAAATTATATAGACACTCGTCTTATGAAAAAACTAAACTCTCTATAGCTAAACTCCGGATTCCTCGTTAAAAAAACCCGCATAAGATCAATCTTGCACAGCCGCACCGTGAAAAAGCTAGTTTGACTTGGAAATGGAAGCATCTGTGTTGCGACTAGAATGCGGAAGAAAGCTCCGATTAGTGCTGGTTGAACCTCTATCCAAATAAAACGGAGGGTCAAAACCTGGTATTAGAGTTTCTTCTTCGAGTATTTGGAGAACCTGTCTCATGGAAAGCCTTCCTTCTGGGTGAGGATTAGAACAGATCAGCCCCAGTTTCAGCACTCTTTCCAGCTCCCCTTCAACATATTGCCCCCCAAGATTTGGGTCGGCTGCATCCATCAGACTGTTTGCCGCATGGAGTTGTCTTACCCACTCCACCATGATTACTTGAGGAGGTTGGAGTGAGGGGTCGACGGGTCTCCTTCCGCATGCAACCTCCAACATTAAAATACCAAAACTGAAAACGTCTGTGGCAGGGCTGGCCTTTCCTATCTGCACGAGCTCTGGTGCGATGAACCCAGGCGTTCCTACCACGCGAGTAGTGCGTGAGTTTTCATTATGCTCGTATAGACGAGCAAGCCCAAAATCCCCGAGCTTCCCATTCAGCTCCGAGTCCAGCAGAACGTTGCTGGACTTAATGTCTCTGTGCACTACGCATTGCTCCCACTCTTCGTGAAGATACAACAAACCTGCAGCCACATCTTTGAGCACTCTGTACCTGTGATCCCATTCCAGAATCTTCTTTGGGTTCCCAAATATCATCATATCCAGGCTACCATTTGGCATGTAGTCATAAACTACGAAAAACTGCTTCTCCCGCGTGCAGAAGCCTCTGATCTGCACAAGATTTCGATGTTGAAGGCGACCGAGACTGGATATTTCTGCTATGAATTCCCTCAGACCCTCATCGCTTTCTCGAATGATACATTTCACCGCTACCTGGAGGCCGGTTTTGGAGAGGACTCCTCTGTATACCCGACTGAAGCCTCCGGATCCCAAAAGTTGTTCGTGTCGGAAGCCCTTGGTTGCAATACTTAGCTCTTTGTAGTTAAATCTGTGAGGCCAATACTCCGTCTCCCATTTTTCGATAAGATCTCTGAACTGCTTTCTCTTCAAATGGATAAGTGATGCTGCCACAACTACCAGGAGCGGGACGACGGAAGCTGTGCTTATGACGGCTATTAGTGTTGAATTTGAACTTTTCAATTTTCTCTGCGCAAAAGACGGAAGATTAGATGTTTTCAGGGGTAGAGCAGTTCCGTTTATAGTAAAGCTCCAGGCCAGGATGTAATTCAATTCATAAATGACTCTCGTAGCTGCTGAGAAACCAACGTACATCTCCTCTTCTAGAATGTTGGATAGGGATATATTCTTCACATATAACAGTGGTTTGTGTGGGCGATCAAGACCAACCTCCACTATGGTGACATTGAGTTCTTTTTGAAGATGATCATAATCAATCCAAGCTTGAATATTCTGTCCGCTTTTGAGATCTAACTCCTGGAATTGAGTGCTGTTAATCCAGTAGCCCGCAGCCTTAGAGTTTACAGATCTGAGGTCGTTGAGATCCACACCAACATGATTATCGTTAATGTCATTAACTTCCTCGGTCTTCACTGTGTCAAACTCCACCGCAAACAGATGATTAGAATCCTTTCCCATAGCCGACAAATTACTAATGAGGCCAAAGTAGGGACCTGGTAAAAACCCCTCCGGAGATCTGTGGGGCGTCATTATAAACGCCATTCCGTGCCCGCTGTTTGTATCGGAAGAAGGAACAATGCTAAACACAAAAGTTGTGCTGAAAGAAAAAGAAGAATTCAGAGATCCGTGATCTTTCATCCGCACAGGATGTTGATAGAAAGCGCGGCCAATACTCTCTTCAGATGGTTGATTGAGGGAGATGACACTGGACTTCAGTGAAGCATACCGAACAATTGGACGGTCGACGCGTTGAATTGGTTGAAGATAAAATTTGTATGCGAGTCTGCAGTAAGCGACGGAATGAGGAGGAAAAGTACAAGGACGAAGATCACGCCATCCTCTGTCGACTTCGATATCCTATTCGAGCAGGATGAGCAACTTACATCAAAAATCAAAAAGAAAAAATTCAAGGCAGATGGCCAGCAGGTTGAAGTAACTCTTCCCGTAGGGACAAAATTGCAAAATAAATTTGAGTAAAACAAGCTTACAAAATGATGTAGATTTACCTTATCGTGTACTGCAAAGTTTTCATTGTTTAAAGCTGTTTCCCTTCTCACGCTTCTAGGATAATACACGAGATCTTTTTGTTATTCGAATCCCGAAAGCCCTCTGGTACTTATGGGAAGATAATATGTGGAGAGATATTATAAGAAGAATTAATCTTTATTATAATCAAATTAGAATTGCATCTATTATTTCTATTTCTTTGAATAAATCAAAGCACAATGACAAAGGACAGCATTTATCAAGATCGTTTGAATTAAATAGTCACAATACATACCTTTCATCTTAAACATGTTATAAATAAAATTGTGGAAATGTTCTCTTAAACAGACATATTTGATTCTCAACTTCAAATAGTCATCCTTAGATCTAGAGGAAGACAAATATATGGTTTCAATCTTTCAAACATATCTTATTGTGCATGGTAATTCAATTTAATAATCAATCATTTAAAAGATACTGCCACTTCTCACCCATCTTGCAAAGATCTATTTATTCATTTTCTATGCTACAAATTTATCAACCAAATAGGGAGTTGATCTTACTAATAGTTCCAAGTTTTGAAACCCTCGGAGTAATTTCATCTCCAACAATTTTATGTGTATGATATTAAAAGTCATGGTAGAAATAACTCATTGTATAATATAATGCTTGGGTTTTAGCTGGCATGCAAATATCATAAGTAAAATTATTCTCTACCTATTATAAAATTCCTAAATGTTGCATTAGCATTTTGTTACCCATGTTAAAAGTTATGAAATCAATTATTGTAAAACCCAGGAGATGTCAAATGAGATTTAAAACAAGATGACTATGACCCATCAACTTTAGGTTTCCATGATTGAAAAGTCAACTAGTTTCTTTGAGCTACCATGGATGGATTTTCTACAATTGTGAGTGTTGTGATTTCTATTAAAAAATAGTGATTAATCAAAATGAAAAATAAATCAATTCATGGCTGCATACAAAATCACATAAATTAGTAAATTGATATTTGAATTAATTGAACAAAAATCACATTACAAAGAGTTTCTTATAAAGCCTAAGTTTCTCATTACCAACTAACCTATGAGAACGTAACTTTCCAAGTAACGATTATTAAAACAAATTATTAGGTCTAGTCCTTAGTCACTAGAGTGACTTTATTATAAATGTAAACCTTAATTTTCTAACACTCTCCTTCAATGTTTATATTTCAAAAATAAAGAAAAATAATATAGATTGATTGTAGTAATCAAACTGGAAATCTATAGAAGTGTCTCCACTTTATCTCCATAGAATACCCCAAACTGCTCATATCAAGAAAAATGTCCTAGATAATCCTCAAAAGCTCCATAGAACACCCTAAAGTGCTCATGTGCAGACAAATGTCTTGATTATCCAACAATACATGTGAATTGAGATGGACTCTATAATAAAAAAGTATACCATTCTTCCTAGAAAAAAGCTATCATTCACAATGAGATGTCTACAAAACTATGAACCAAGATAATAGTAATGATCCATAGGTAGCACTTACCATGTCTATAAATTGATACAAAATTATTTTTTGCAAACCAAAATAATTGCCATGCCTCCCTTGCTTACTATGAAGGGACTCAAACACTAAAATAAGACTAGTGTTGTTTCTCTTTCTATATATCATTGATGAGTGAGAAGCTAACTTATTTTGGTAGTGTTGATATGATGAAAAGATTGAGAGGTGGGGGGAGGGGTGAATCAGTCTTATACATATACTTTAACTTTTTCAAACCTAAATCCACATCAATTGAGTTTAATTTGCTTAAATAGAAAAGAAAGATAAAGCAATCAACAACATACACATGAATGCTATATTTTTATGTGGATTCTAACCCACTATATAAAAAACCAATGAGAATAGTTTTAGGCTCATTACCAAGGAAGCTCACTAGTCCTAATTTGAATAGAAGGACAAGGTGCACGTCCTTTGGGCAAGATACATGGGACAAGCAAAATATAGAGAACTTCTCCAAGTAAAGATACAATATGATTTAATTATAATAAAATATATTTTCCGAAATATGGTACAAAATGCATCCTCTAAAATGCTAGTTACAGTTTGGCACATCATACATCAAAATATTGACTTCATCACTAATCTTTTGCATTTTTGAACTCTTCTACTCAAACCATACACCATACACACACTCATCCAACTCATAAAATATATGAAAAGACATGATCATACACACACACACACACACACACACACACACACACACAGATATATATATATATATAGATATATATATATATATATATATATATATATATATATATCCATCAGAACAACTAATTACATTAATTAAGTCAGTCTAGTTAGATGCAATGTGTAGTACATAATATGTCACCTGAAACTCCATCTCCAATGCCTTGCAAAAGGATAACAAAATGTGTAAAGCATCAAACCATTTTGGTACACCACCCAATCATTCTCAAAAAATTTCTTTACCATCATACACTACCACACTATCCCATATTAGTTAGGTCATCTTTGAAAGATAAAACTAGTAAAGAAATCTAACAAGAAAAACTTAGGTCAATGTGTGCATCATTACAACACCTTGTATTCATAAGATATTATCATCTACCCTCAAAAGAGTTTATGTAATAATCAAAATACAAAATCATTAAAGATAGAGGAATACAAAGCATTTCATCAACAAGTACTTATCTCTGTATAGTATGACACACAAAACTTCACCAATTAACGTATAGAGGGTACTAGCACTTGAGACCTAAAAAAAATCTTCTCCATGCACCCACAATTAGCTCACTAGAACCATAGACCAAAATGTTACACTATAAAACAATGTGAACCAAAATACTAACACTCCATCAATCATACTATCTACCAAAATAGTCATACTTAAACACAATTTGATTTATGGACTTGAATATCACTTCATCATTCTAATATAGACATTAATCATCTAGACACTACATCTCCAATTAAATCTAACATCAATGAAAACAAATTACACGCCATTTGAATATTGCCAATGGATAGATTTCCTTCTAGATCCATTTCTTACAACCTCCAATAACTTATATTTACCCTCTAGCCAATAGAAGTATCATGTGAGTTTGGAAAAACTTTAAAACTTTTGTTATGTGTAGCACATATAACCTTGAGAGTACAACCATAAAGTAGCATTATAAAATCTTCCTACAATAAAACATGAGAGGAAACCATACCAATCATATGTCCAAAGGATAATGAAAAAATAATCACAAAACTACTCATTAAATGTTGTGAATATTTTCTAAACATTTTTTAATTTAGTTTCTCTCTTCACCCCCTTTCTATAATATTTGGAATTTTCAAATTTTGTTGAGAAATAAAAAAGTTAATTCTATTTAGTATGACTAAAATCTACAACTTAATAAAAAATCAAAACATCTTAGCAAATATTAACACCTATCAATTTCTCCTTTTTATTCATGCTCTATCATTATATATTGTCCCAAATATATTAATGTCGTCTAATAATATGTTAAATAATGGGTGAAAGAAAGAAGTTGAGTTCACTTTTTGGCAAAAAAGTGGAACTTTTTTCCATATTTTTTAGAATTCATCCTAATTGACCTAAAAATTTTAAGCACTTAAATATGGAATCTTTAAAAAAGTCTAGTTTCTAAATATGTAATTTATAAAAATACCCAGATAATAAAAATTAACTTTCACTACATGTTTTAGAAAACCACTATTTAAAAGTCACTTTTTCAGGAACTTCCATGCCTGTATATGAAAATCATCATTTGACCTAAATGAAATTATTTTTTTGAGCCTTTTCGGGATATGATTTTTAAGACACATAAGATTGATGAGCATATTTTTTTTGTATTTTTTTTTAATGTATTTTTTCTACTACTTTTTATTGGAGGTGATTTCTATTTTGAAAACCCCCATGTACAACAAACATTAGTTGACCTAAATCCATCATTTTTCAATTTTTCTTTCTTTGAAAGTGAAAAGAACTATCTTTGGTTTGATGTCATCTATTTTTTTTTAAAAAAAAATTTATAAAAATTAAAGTTATTTTTAAAATCAGAAAACCTATTATTTCATGCTTAGGTACATGTTTTATTAGAAATTGTCTAAAAAATAGAAAAATAAGTCCAACTAAACCAAAATTTAACTGTAAATTTATTTAATCATATCTATAATGGGTTATAATTTTTTGAAAAAAATCACTAGAAACCATCTTCCACCAAAAGAAGGTTTTGTGTGCAAAAAGTTCCCCTACAAGTGTACTCAACTTCTTGCACTTACCTAATGGTGAACACTCAAAATGAAAAATAAATTAATTCATGGTTACAAATAAAGGCACATAAAATAATGGGTATGTGCAAGATCATGAAGGGCCAAACTATGCCCTTAAGTGGCAATGAAAAATCAGCAAATCAAGATTAGTCAACTTGACGTGAAAATTTCAACTAGCTATCAACCTAATATCAAAAACTTGTAAGAATAGAATCTGTAGAAAATTGAATGTAGTTTCTAAATTGCTAGGCCGTTTTTGAAAAAAAGTTAGTATTATTGGTGAAAAGTATAGATTTCAATGTAGTAGTACAAAAATTTCTGAAAAAAAATAAGAAGTAGGTGTATGTCTGACCACCTTAATCATAATCAAATGATAATATTTTATTATAAGATTATATATATAAGTAGTAGACTCATGCCCAGATGTGACGCATAATTTTTTGTAATTTTATTCCAAAAAATAATTAATTATGATTTTTTTGCTACAACATTTTCAGAATAAAAAAACTCCCGTGTCTGACCACCTTAACTCATTCAAAACTTTACAAAATTCAAATTTTATTTTTTTCCTTATAGTAGGCGAAGCATAGAATGTGACGCATTTTTCGGATTTCAAAACTGTTATACCTGTGTGTGTGAATTTTGTACCTAACTGTAGACACTACACTTCAGTAAAACATTAGAGGTTAGCAAAAATCAAAATTGTGCAAGTAATTGAAAGCTAAACTAACCAAGCGATTTACTGTCTTCTAGTAGATGCGAGTATGTATTCTCAGATTATATCGAGATCAGTGACCTTGACGACACCTAGATGAAGGATTTGAATGCAAGATCTAGATATGGAATGATGTAATTAATCTTTTTTTTTAATTTTAGATGCAATAATATGAGAAATCCGATATGAATCTATGCTAATATGAAAATTGATATGCTAAAATGATCTAACAATAATATTCTAAATGATATGGATACTATGCAAAAATACTGAAAAATCTCACAACAACTTGAATTCTCAAGATCGATTCTTCAGTCTCCAATTCGATAGCATGAGTGTGCAATTCATGGATTGATTATAAATCAGGAGCCAAAGCCTTAATTTATAGAATCTAAGGCTTTGGAGGTGCATGAAAAAAAGTCATAAATCACTCAAATAACTCAGGTTGATTTTTGAGTTATTTTTAAATAAAAGATAATTAACTCACAAAAACATGCAAAAGCAGAGTTTAACTCAAAATAGAGTTTAGATTTAATTGATAATTGATAGTTGTTTGCTTTTCTGATTGTGCATGATTTATTTATGGATTAATTTAATAATAAAGTGATTTATTTCCAACTTAACTGATTTTGAAAAATTAAAACAATTGATTTATGGGTTAATCAATTATTTTTCAAACTTTTATTCAAAAACAATATTATTAAAAATTGACAACTTGCTTTAATTAATTAAATAAGAATTTAATCAATTATTCATAGGATTTTGGATTTATTGTCAAAATTAAATAATACAATTTAGGAATAAATAGAATTAACTTCAACTAAGCAATTAAGTGGCAGAATTAAATCTAATTGATTAAATATTTAGAATATTCAATTAATCAAACTTTAGGATAAATAAGATTTATTGCCAAATAATCATTAAATCAAAGATAATTATGATAAATAGGAATATCACTAGGAATATTCCCCGATGCAGAATTTGAGATAATCAATTAGGATTCGATGATGTTCAAATGTGCCTTAGGTTAGGACTTTGATGTCGATTTCATTCGATGTGTTGATGTAGGAGGTTAATGAACCTATAGCCCATTTTTGGGGTATTACATTTTGCCCCTCTTTGAATTGTTGTGCGAAGCATAGTGGTTCAAAGACAATCTGTGTATGATGTTGAAACTGATTGTTTAAATTGGAAATTGATATGAGATAGAAGCTGATCGAAGTTGATATGAAGATAATAGGTCCTGAATGACCAAAGATAATGTTAACTATAACAGCAATGAACCGATGATTGTGAAAAAGTGTCAAAATGCCTGATTTTGAACCTTATGATTGTGAAAAAGTGAGTGACCGATTCCAAACCTGATTATCAATAAGAATCACATTGGTATCACATTTGAACCCTTTAGTTACGAAGAACCAAGGAAATAACACTAATGAACCAATGCTTACGAAAAATTGATATAGTTTACAAGATTAGGAGAATACCAGATTGATATAGATCTTGATGAATCTGATATGCCTCAAGCGATGATTGCTTTTCCCTAAGCGATGAGGTCTTTTTGATGAATCAGCAGTTAGATGTAGTTGTTGTCTTGATTACTGAGGAAAGATATGATTTTGAATTTAGATTACTGTCTTTGAATGATGTGCAATACCATGCCCCCTTTGGGATGAAAATTGAAATCTGACAAGAAAAGTCAGCATTGATAGTTTAGAAGCATGTTAATTGATGTGAGAAGTGGTTATACATGTTCGAGAATGCATTCTGCATAGTTTGGGAGTCCAAAAGACCAAGTTTGACTAGGTTAAACCATTAGTTGACCATGGGTGACCCAGTTGAAATTTTGATAGTTTGATGTAAGATAATCAGTTAAGTTGAATACCTAATTCATGTGATGATTGAAGGTTTATTATGCAAGTAGTTAATAATATGAATGATCTCAGATTTCAATTTTGATCCCAAAAAAGGATTCTACTTGTTGTTTCATTGGAGGAACCTTCATGTAGGATTCAACTCTTGTTAGATTTGAGGATGCGATTGAAGAATCATTTAAGCATTGAAGTTTATCCAACCATTGTGAGATCATGCAAACATGCAAAATGCAAAGAAACATGTAGAATGAAATGCAACCTAAGACCTAGGACCTAGTCACTGATCATGTGTCGGTCATTTTTCATCATTGAATTTTTTAGGTAATTGGATAAATCAATACAATGCCTACTAGTTATGAAACTATAGACATATGAATATCAATTTGTATGTGCAGGAATCAATACAACACCCACTAATTAGGCAACGATGGATGTATGAATATTGATTTTATTTTTCAGAATGTCAGATTAGATATAAGCACCAAGGCACAAATGCCAAGATGACCTGAATATCATGTCCATTTTGATATAGTAATTTGTATAAGTAATAAAACATAAACGTCATGATGACCTGAATATGCCTTGCGTTACAAACACATCAAACAGTCATAGGATAGACTGAATGCCTTAGGCATAGAATTTATTCAGATGGAGAACATTGATTGGTTCTCGGAGCTATTCTCCTTTAGTCATTGAGAGTTTATAGGCACCATAGCCAAAAGTAGCAGTGATTACAAAGGGACCCAGCCAGTTGGGTTCAAACTTCCCCTTGCACTCTCTATGTGATTAATTTTTAGGATTCTCTCTCAAGACTAGATCAACAACCTAAAATTCTCTATGTCAGACTTTCTTGTTGTAACCTCTAGACATTCTCTTCTGATATACTCTAAGATGATCATATGCTTTTTGTCTGCACTCATCCAGTAGTTCAAGTTCTTGCAACCTAGACACTCTTTAGTCATCATCAGTTACTAGACCATGCATTCTGATTCTTAGTGATAGGATTTCAACCTTAATAGGTAGTACCGCTTCAGACCTATAAACTAAAGCGAAAGGAGTAGCCCCAGTGGGCATTCTGATACTTATTCTGTAGGCTCAAAGAGCTAGATTGATCATGAGATGTCAGTCTCTTCCTATTTTATTAACTGTACGGTGCAAGATTTTCAATAGATTCTTATTAGAAGCCTCTACTTGTCCATTCCCTTGAGGATAGTAGATAGATTACCAATGTTGTGTAATCTTGAATTTGGCACATAAATCATCTAGATCTTTGTTCTTGAATTGTCCACCATTATCTGTGATGATGGAATGAGGTATCCCATATCTGCATATGATATAGTTCAATATGAACATAGATATTTGCTTTCCAGTCGCTTGTGTAAAAGGGACTGCTTCTACCCATTTTGTAAAATAATCTATAGATATGATTATATGGGTATGGCCATTAGAAGAATGAGGATGTATAACACCTATAAGATCAAATTCCCATTGGTGAAAAGGCCATTATGTAGTGAAGGGAATTAGATCTCTCCCTGGAGCATGAATTAAGTTTCCATGCACTTGACATTTTTTACAGTTCTTAGCAAACTTGATAGACTCTTTCTCCATTTCAGGCCAATAATACCTAGCCCTAATAAGTTTTTGAGCTAGTGTTAAACTGTTTGAGTGTGACCCACAAATACCATCATGGACTTCCTCTAATGCACGTTGAGACTCTTCCAGTTCTAAACATCTAAGTAGCATACCATCTATACCTTGTTTGTATAGATCACAACCAATGATGACATATTAGGAGGCATTATGAATAAGGTATCTCTTTTCATGGCGGTTGAAGGTATCAGGAATGATTTGGTCTTGGAGATAGGAAAATAGGTTTTTGTATTGAGATGAATCATGACCAACAATGATGCAGATCATGCGGGTTTTAGGGGAATCATATGTAGGATAAGATAGTGCTTCCACCAGGAACTTGTAGCATAGCTCATGTTCAGGCTGCTATAATAAAGTGGATAATATTGCCATTGCATCAGCAGCCTTGTTCTCCATTCTAGGTATTTGCTCAAATGTGATAGATATGAAATACTTCTTTAGATCATCTACCATTATTTTGTATGGAATGAGCTTTTCATCTTTAGTTTGGTACGCATCATTGACTTGATGGATAACAAGTTTTGAGTCTCCATGAATGTGTAATTCTGTTACTCTCCACTCGATTGCTATTTTCATACCATTCAAAAGGGCTTCATTTTCTGCAATATTGTTTGTGCAAGGGAACTTTAATCTGAATGTTTTTGGGATTGAGTATCCTTGAGGAGTTATGAACAATATGCCTACTCCTGATCCATTCTATGTATAGGATCTATCAAAGAATAACTGCCATTCTCTAGAAGAAAGAGTCATGATAGAGGAATCCAAAAATTCCATCTGCATTGGTGTATCATCAATCATAGGTGCATCTGCTAATTGATCAACAATAACCTATCCTTTAATAGCTTTTCTCTCAACATATTCAATGTTAGATTCACTTAAGAGCATGACCCATTTAGATAATCTACCTGTGAGGGTAGCTTTGCTTAGTAGGTATTTGAGTGGATCAATCTTGGCTACCAAATGTGTGGTATGAGATAACATGTAATGTCTTAGTTTCTGTGATGCAAAGATCACAACTATACAAGCTTTCTCAATCATTTAATAGTTCTTCTCATATGCAACCAATGTTCTATTGATATAGTATATAGCTCTTTCCTTTTTATTCTCATCATGTTGTGCTAGCAATGCCCCCAGTGATGTATCTGTAGTAGAGACATACAAGATCAAAGGCTTCCCTGGAATGGGAGGCATCGAGATAGGTGGATTTGATAGATACTTCTTGATATGGTTAAAGTTGTTCTCACATTCTTCATTCCATGCAAAGGTCACACCTTTATGTAATGTTTTTGTAAAAGGTTGTGATATGTCTGCTAGCTGTGATATGAACCTTCCGATAGATTGAACTCTTCCTTTCCATGTCCTCATTTGACTAATATTCTTTGGAGGTTGCATTTCCATGATAGCCTTTACTTTAGCCGGATCAACTTCAATACCCTTCTTTGAGACTATGTATCCTAAGAGCTTTCCAGAAGTGACACCAAAAGCACACTTCTTAGGGTTTAGTCCGAGACTAAATTTTTCCATTATGTCTAGTTACTTGCTCAAGTCATCTAGATGTGCAGCCCTAATCATAGATTTTGCTAAAGTATCATCAACATAATCCTCCATAGTCCCATGCATCATGTCATGAAAAATAGATGTCATGGCTCTTTGATATGTAGCACCAGCATTTTTAAGCCCAAATGGCATGACATTCCAATAGAAGGTGCCCCATGCACATGTGAAATCAATTTTCTCTTGATCCTCTGGAGCAATTTTTATTTGATTATATCCAGAAAAACCATCCATTAAAGAGTACATCTCAAAGCCCACAGTCATGTCCACTATCATATCAATGTTAGGTAATGGAAAATCATCCTTAGGGAATGCTCTATTTACATCTCTAAAATATGTGCATACTCTGATTGATTTATCTAGTTTTTAAATAGGTACAATATTAGATATCCACTCTACATAGTCAATAACTCGGATGAATCTGACTTTCAGGAGCTTCTCTAATTCAGCTTTTACCAAGAGTGCAACATGAGGATGCATCTTTCTCAATTTTTGCTTGACAGGTTTGACATTTGGAGCTATAGATAAATGATGCATTATAAGATTAGGGTCCAACCATAGCATATTTGAATATTTCCATGCAAAGTTGATCTTCTTTTCTATGAGGAATGTTGTAAATTTTTGCTTCTCTTATTTTGATAAAGATTGTGCTACATGAATCAATTGTGGTTCTTCTGCTATTCCCAAATTTATAGATTGAGTGGGCTCAATTAGAACTGGAGATCTGTCCTGTAAATGAATCAGAAGGATATCAAATATCTCATCCTTAGGTGCCTCAGAGAGGTTTTCACTGTCAGATATGTCTTTTATTTTTACTTTTGTAGGTTCTGAGATTGCCAGAAAGTGGTTTTCACCCTCAGAACTCTTTTTCTTTTTCTTTTTATTCTTATTTTTCTAACTAAGATATTTGATGTCTGGCTCTGTCATGCTAATGCTCAATTCACTGATGGAAGTACTCATAGGCTCCACTGTATTGAGGTAGCAAGAAAGGGCATAGTCATTCAGGAAGGTATAAATACCATGGCTCAAATTTGTGGAGGTTTGATCAATAAGGTCTGGGTATAGGATAGTCAAAGTGGGGAAGGATTGGGAGATAGTGTTTATGGATATGGATCTGTCATCATTGGTCCTAACTTGATGCTTGAGTTCAAAGGTGATATTACAACTTAAGACATTCAATTCATGAATAGGCTCAATGTCATTGTGGGAGTCCAATTCAACCATAGGTGGATCAGACTCGATAGGTTCATCATTTTGCTCTAGACTTATGTTGGGTTCGGGTGCATATTGGTGAATGACATCAACATGTTTCTCTGTAATAAGCTCATCTTCTTCTGGAATGGCTCCCCATTCATAGTCATTAGATTCTTCAACTATGCCTCTAGGAAATCTGAGAACATGAGTAAAGTCAGGGTGAATACCCCAAGAAGGGTTACCCTCAGATTCTGATTTGAATTCATACTCATGAGAATCTATCTCAGAATAACTACCACCTTCCTCTTCTTGATTATTTTCGAGATTAGCTGGTTCTTGTGTTGCAACTATCTCTTGATTGATAGTAGGTTCTTGTGTTTCTACTACATTAATTCTTTTGATTGGATCATCTTTATCATCAAGAAGGTCTTTGATTTCTTTAGGAAAATGCTCATAAGGGATAAGTTTAGTGCTACCTGAATCACTATCTGATGGTTTAGTTTGTTCTTTCTAAAGAAGAGGATCTCCTGGTGCAATCTGTTCTATGACATGAGAACAATTACCTTTGAGGTGGAAGGGTTTCTTTTTAAAGCCTAGGCCAACAGTATCCTTGTTTTCCCTACCAGTATGTGAAAGAGGTGTTATAAGACCTTCTCCTCTGACTCCTAGAGGTCCTTTACCTAAATATCCCATCTTAGCTATTAATTTATCTCCTGGACCATATGCCTTAGAAGGGATCTTGGATATTGTAGAATCACTAGTTTGGACAACTTGGGATCCAGATTCATCTTTGTAAAGCCATGCAAGAACAGCTTCATCCTCTTCAAATTCTTTCTTGGAGACTTGTTCTGTTACAAAATTCTTTTTATATGCCTCAAGAGGTTCTTTAGAATATGGTTTGGACTGTTTTAAAGATTGTCCATAAGACTTAGGTGAGATAGGGAGAGATGTCAAAGATAAGACTAGCTCTATAATAAATTCTCCCATACCATTTTCTTTGATATTGACCTCTTTTGCAATGTCTTCCATTTTAGATGTTGATGCTTCTTTAGTTGGCTCAATGGAAGATTCTTTGTTATTAGGCACAAGTTTATCTACATTTTCCTTCAATGTATTGCAAGTGGTGGATGTGTCTACTAGAATGGTGATCTCTACTCCTTCATAAGGGAATTTCAAGCATTGGTGAAATGTAGAAGGGATAGCCTTCATCTCATGTATCCATGGTCTCCCTGGAAGAATGTTGTAAGCCAAAGATAAGTCAAGAACTTGACATATAGTATCTCTGATAACTGGACCTTCTTTGATAGGTAATACAATGGTGCCTTTAGAAGATCTTTCTTGTTCATCATAGGCTTTTATAGTTATCTTCTTTCTAGGATCAATAGACAATTCTAAAAATCCCAATTGTGTGACCAAGCTGTAAGAACAAATGTTTAGGCCAGCGCCCCCATCTATCAACACATGTTTGACTCTATGGTTTTGGATCAAGACTTCTATATGCAAGGGCTAATTATGTGGGTGACTCAAGGAGTTTTCATCTTCCTCTGAAAAGGAGATATATTGCAGAGATGTAAGATGTCCAACCATAGTCTAGAACCTGTCTAAATCAAGGTCATCAGGAACATTGGATCCCAGCAAAGCTTTGTCTAGAATAGCTCCATGAGCTGGAGATATTCGAAGAAACTCAAACATGGATAGTTTTGCATTAGTGTGTTGGAGTTTGTTGAACAATGCTATAAGATGTCGACCTCATATCTTTAGGATTGGAAGATTTGGAAGCAGCCTTCTGTTTGGAAGCGGAAGAAAGATTGAAGGGCATCTTAGGGACACTTGATGAATCTGGAATTTGTCTGTTTAGATGTGCCTGAGCTTGTGATCGAGTAACTGCATTAGCTAAGGTATGATCTCTATCTCTTCACACAATTGTGATGACATTGCAATGCTCAGAGAGACAAGGTTCAACCATATTGATAACAACATTATTTCCAAGGTAAGCATAATTGACCTTTGCCCCCATATTAGGCTGAGAAGATGAAACTTCTTGACCATGTTTTGGAAATGGTTCTATGAATGTTGTATGATCATTATTGCTCTTATGATTGTCAATTGTGATGTCTCCCTTATCAATCAAATCTTGAATAGTATATTTCAAGCATAAGCAGTTATTGGTTTTGTGACCTTTACCTCGATGGAAATCACATAATTCATTCTCTCTCCACCATTTTGGTTTAGGATCATAATCAGATTGTCAGATCTCAAGCAAAGAGATGATGTTATTAGCTAGCAGAGTTCTCATAGCTGGTTCTAAAGATTCTCCAAGCGGAGTGAATGTTCATTTATTATCAACAGACCACTTTTTACACTCTGGCTTCTTTTGAGATGATTTAGGCACCTTTTGTTCTAAAGCTTTTATGACTTGGGTACCAATAGTTAGATTGAAAGTTGGTGCCTTTGATGGGGCACGGATAGTATCAACAACACCATTGGTGACAATGCCTTTATTCTTGTTCCAATTTTTGTTCTTATCTTTAGAACTGGACCGTAATTCATACTTGTCCTTTTGAAGTGTGATTTCTCCTTTTTTCATAAGAACTTTTTTTATTTTGATAGAATTGTCCACCATTTTATCAAAAGATGTATGATCTTGCATTTGTAAGGGGTAGTTGATCTCTGGAACAAGATTATTGATGAAGATTTCCAGTTTCTTAGTTTCTGGAATAGGCCTAGCATATAGAGAGAATTTCTTCCTCCATCTCTTAAGAAATGTTAGGAATGGTTCTCCTAGATATTGCTTGAGATTACAGATATCAATCATGGTGGCTAGATGTTGAATGTTGTAGGAGTATTATTGATAGAACAATTTGATCAACTCCAAAAAAGTTTTGATAGTAGAAGGCAATCTAGAGAACCAATGAATGGCTGCTCCCCCAAGGGATTGAGGGAAGAGACGCATCAGATAGGTTGGTTTGTGCATGAACTCCATAGATTATGTACAGAATTCTCTGACGTGATCTTGGGGATCTGAGTGTCCATCATACTTATCATATTTAGGCATCTCCACTCTTTTTGGGAATGGTGGCATGTACAAGTCTTTGTAAAATGGAAAAGGACATAGGGCTTCCATGGAGAACTCCTTGGGTTCCTTTTTTTTCTCAAGGTTATTAAGATTGACTTGCATGGCATGCATCTATTTCATCATAGCTGTGAGTGGAGTTTCTTCCTCATGCGTAATGATATCTTCAACATTAAAGTTGGGAGGAAGTTTAGCTCCTTGATGAGCCAATTGTAAAAAGTATGCCTCTCTGTCTTCTTTCAAGAAATGCTTCATCATTCATTTGAAGTTATCATCATTTTGATATTGAGCAATTTCTTCAGGTGTGGGTTCTTGATCTGCACCATGTTGAGATTGAGCTCTTTGAGAGCCAAAGTTTGTCCCTGCTTGAGACATGGTGGGAGTTCTACCTGGGGTAGATTGATGAGGATTTTGTTGATTACTTCCATGAGTTGATGGAGGAGGAATGTAACCAGATTTCAATCAAAAGTTTCCAAGATCGTCATCTTCATAAAGACCAGAATTGTAGAGTTTCTCAAGAGTTAGACCTACATGAGTAGACAAAGTGTCAGTGTTAAGTGCTTCTCCTAATTTCTTGTGAGAGGAAGCTCAAGTCTCCACCATTAACCTTGGGTGAAGCAAAAGAATAAGATGAAGACAACTGAAGAATGAATTGAATCAAGATGATTAGATGATGCAACCTTGTTAAGGTTTGATTGATTGAAGCATAGATTTGACTTAGATGAGGGAGATGGTGCCCTAAATGTATGGGTAGATGCCCAAAAGATAGTGGACAAGATATCACAAAACTTAGTCTTTTTGATGATTGATTGAAGATTGATAGTTATGACAAGATTTTGACACAAGATGATAAAGACTCAAATCGATTAAAAAAAAAGCTAAATCAGATTCAAAAGGCAATTTTAGGAGAATGATTGGATTCTCAGTAATTGCTGCTCTATTCCTGACACGGTGATTTTCTTGACAGACTTTGGAAATAGGCCGGAAAAGCTAGATATCTAGCAATTTTGACAACTTTCTGGCAAATTTTTCAAAATTTCTCAAACGACTTTCTACAGGCTCATACGATAGTGGGTATAGCATGAAACGATGATTGAAAAACTTGTACGATAGTTGAAAAACTTGCATGATAGTTAATAACAAGAAAATTGACTTTTGAAAAATGACTGGTAGCAACACTCATATGATAATGTACTAGTTACCATACGAAAATCAGGGGGTAATGAAATGACTCTTGACCAAAACTCATATGACTTTATGACCTAATGAAATGAATTTTGACTCCAAAAAGGAATTTCACTTCAATTTTTGCAAAGTTTTGGGTTAGATTAGTTTCAAATTGTTTGCAAATTTCAATGTCCAAATTTGAGGATTGTAATAGATTTGTTCATTTTTAGTAACCAGATAGATAAGAAAGCACGCAAAATAGCAAGCAAGTGATTTCAAGCATGTTTGAAAATAATGAGCAGGGGAAAAAGCAACCTTGTGCATGAAAAATCAAATGAATTATTTGTACTAATCCTTAGAAGTGCTAATTGCGTATGTTCCAAAAAGTTTTGCAATAATGCACATATTCCTAAAAAATGAAAATTTGGCCTCACTAGGGTTTTTAGTAATGGTTTGACTCTGCAACTTTTATGATCCAAGAGGGCAAACTCCAATCCAGGCGCACTGGGATTTTGAAATAGTTTGAAAACTTAATCTTCAGGATCTGCTAGGGAGATCTGACAGCCCAACAAGAGACCAAACCTGTGGAGATTTCTTCCAACATGACATTTATATAGAAGTTGTCACTACTACGATGAAAATGGCTATTACCTCTTGAGATTTTGTCAATGTGGTTGACCCAATTAAGGGAATGTCTACTATGGTTAACCCTCTCTAAAGGTGACTCACAAGATATACCACATGGAGACTAGATCAAATTCAAGGATTTGGGTTTCTGGTACTATCCAAAAAGGAAGTAGAGCATAATCCCCTAGCCTCTTCACTTCACCAAAACAAAGTAGACAGATAAATCCGACACACTAAGACTAAGATTATCTCACAAAGATCTATGACATCAACCCCTTATGATCTATCAACCTCCCTAAAGAGAGAATGCATTGATCAAAAGTTGAAGACACACGGATCTAGTAGAATGTGAGACTCCCTCAGTATCCTCCCTACCTACAAGGGTTCCTTCATTGAGAAGAGTTTCACTGGAAACCCACTCTCTCAAGAGCCATGAATAGTGTTCATAGGGCCTATTTACTATGTGTAACAAAGATGCTGGAAGAAAATCTATGTTCATTTTTAGAGCCCAAATGAAATGTGTGATATGAAAAAGAAAGGCACTCAAGCTAGACATGCTAGATGTTCATTTTAACCCAAATTGAAATGTTATCAGCTAAGAAGGTTACCTTAATTCCTCACAACATGCTTAGTATATTTTTACCCGCTTTTAGTAATTCTTGCACTCTTTCCAATCAAAACCAGTGAAAATCAATAAAAAATAGAGAATTTCAATTGTTAGGGTTAGCTGTTAGTTGAAATCTGAAAACCAAATCTGACAAACTGCCTAAAAAAGTGAAACGACAATTGAACCCTGGCACTGAAACTCATACGATAGTGGGTTACCTCCCAGACGATAATCTAGAAGCTCATACGACAATAGGTATCAGATCAAATGACAATTGAGCTCCCAGATGACTGTGGGTTTCTGCTTGTGTGATCCTCAATCAAATCAACTATCGTATGACAGTGGGTCTCTCCTAGTATGAGTTTCTAACAAAACTCGTATGAAAATTGTACGAATAGAAAATAAAAATCATGGCTTGGAATAGAAAAAGATAAGAAAATGATAGAAATTGATAGGAAATGATGGGAAACCCATTTCAAGGCCCCATGGTGGGTGCCATAAATGTGTGCATGAATTTTGTACCTAACTGTAGACACAACACTTCAATAAAATATTAGAGGTTAGCAATAATCAAAATCATGCAAGTAATTGAAAGCTAAACTAACCAGGTGATTTACTGACTTCTAGTAGATGTGAGTATGTATTCTTAGATTATACTGAGATCAGTGACCTTGACGACACCTAGATGAAGGATTTGAATGGAAGATCTAGATATGGAATGATGTAATTAATCTCTTTTTTTTGGATTTTAGATGCAATAATATGAGAAATATGATATGAATCTATGCTAATATGAAAATTGATATGCTAAAATGATCTAAAAATAATATTCTAAATGATATGGATGCTATGCAAAAACAATGAAAATCGCACAACAACTTGAATTCTCAAGATTGATTCTTCAGTCTCCAATTCGACAGCATGAGTGTGCAATTCATGGATCGATTATAAATGAGGAGCTGAAGCCTTAATTTATAGAAATCTAGGGCTTCAGAGGTGCATGAAAAAAATTCATAAATCACTCAAATAACTCAAGTTAATTTTTGAGTTATTTTTAAATAAAAGACAATTAACTCACAAAAACATGCAAAAGTAGAGTTTAACTCAAAATAGAGTTTAGATTTAATTGATAATTGATAGTTGTCCGCATTTCTGATTGTGCATGATTTATTTATGGATTAATTTAATAATAAAGTGATTTATTTCCAACTTAACTGATTTTGAAAATTTAAAACAATTGATTTATGGGTTAATCAATTATTTTTCAAAATTTTATTCAAAAACAATATTATTAAAAATTGACAACTTGCTTTAATTAATTAAATAAGAATTTAATCAATTATTCATAGGATGTTGGATTTATTGTCAAAATTAAATAATACAATTTAGGAATAAATAGAATTAACTTCAATTAAACAATTAAGTGGCATAATTAAATCTAATTAATTAAATGTTCAGAATATTCAATTAATCAAACTTTAGGATAAATAAGATTTATCGCCAAATAATCATTAAATCAAAGATATTTATGATAAATAGGAATATCACTAGGAATATTCCCCGATGCAGAATTTGAGATAATCAATTAGGATTCGATGATGTTCAGACGTTCCTTAGGTTAGGACTTTGATGTCAATTTTGTTCGATGTGTCGATGTAGGAGGTTAATGAACCTATAGCCCATTTTTGGGGTATTACAGTACTGTCTGAAAGTTATAGTCATTTTTCAATCAATATATAAATCAACACTTTAGAGGTAACTCAATTAGAAAATAACTAATAATTACTTACCGAATTCAAAATTTGACAGCAATTATATCGATAGAAAGTTGATAATCTCCTTAAGATACCCTTTTCGTTTCATCAAATTCAGGTGAAAAAAAGTCGTCAGCTACATGGTCGAAGTCTAGAACTCAGAGAAATAGTGGAAAACATGTTTTTGAGACATTTCAATAGTTGAACATGTAGGTTTGGTGCACAAAGCAATACCGAGCCTAATCAGGTACCCAAAAAGGCCGACAAAATTTTGATTTTTCACTTTTCCCTCCCCTTTCTCCCTCCCATTTCTCCATCCTTCATATGATTATATATATTAGATTTTATCACAATCAAAAACTATATATTAGATTATATATTATATATATTAAATATTATATAATATACATTTTACAATAAATATTATTTAATATATATTAATATTAAATGTTACATTATATATCATATATTATATATTATATTATATGTATAATATATATTAATATGTATTTTGCAACTATGTACGAAAGGTTGGAAGATTGCAGAAAAATAATGGATGGCCATTGAAAGAAGAAAAGGAAATCAATTAGCCATTTAAAAAATTCATGGGTGGCCATTGAGGAAGAGAGAGAGTGAGAAGGTGGTGCGGGATGAGAGAGGAAAAGAGTGACAAGGTGAGGAGAGAGAGAGAGAGAGAGAGAAGGGGAAGGATAACTAATTCATTACAATATTAATCGGTAAGGAGCAAGGCAAACATAAATAATATCACAGCATGCATTAGAAATCTAAATTCTAGTTACTTGAGTTTTAAGAAAAGTGAGTAAGGTCCTGGATAGGGACATTACAAATCCACACATTGTTCAGTAGACTCCAAGAACCCACATACACGAGAGTAGGTTTGAAGTAAGACTAAGATTGTTTATCGGTTCAAAAATATTACTGTGTTGTACTTTTGATTAACATCCAATGATTGGATGTGAAATTCAAAAATTTGATTATATTACCACTGATTCTATTTCAAGTAGCGGTGAAATGTATCCTTAGAGAAACCGATGATGGGTTGAAGGAATTCATAGCAGAAATCTCCAGTCTTGGTCGCCTTCAACATCGAAACCTTGTGCAAATCAAAGGCTTCTGCAGGCGGGAGAAGCAGTTATTCATAGTTTACGACTACATGCCAAATGGGAGCCTGGACAAGATGATATTTGGAAACCCAAAGAAGATGCTCGACTGGGGAAAGAGGTACAGAGTGATCAGAGATGTGGCTGCAAGGTTGTTGTATCTTCACGAAGAGAGGGAGCAATGCGTAGTGCACAGAGACATTAAGTCCAGCAACATCTTGTTGGACTCGGAGCTGAATGCAAAGCTGGGAGATTTCAGGCTTGCCCGTTTGTACGAGCATAAGGAAAACTCACACACTACTCGTGTGATTGGAATGCTGGGGTACATCTCACCGGAGCTGGCACAGACAGGAAAAGCCAGTCCCGCCACAGATGTGTTCAGTTTTGGTATTTTTATGTTGGAGGTTGCATGCGGAAGGAAGCCTGTCGATCTATCTCTCCAATCTGGAAAAATAGTTCTGGTGGAGTGGGTGAGAGAACTCCATTCAACAGGCAGTCTGATGGATGCAGCAGACCCAAATTTTGGTGGGCAATATGTTGATGGTGAGATGGAGAGAGTGCTCAGTCTGGGTCTGATATGTTCCAATCCTCACCCAGAAAGTAGGCTTGGCATGAGAGAAGTAGTCCAAATACTTGAAGAAGACGCTCCACTACCAGGTTTTGAATCTACGTTTTATTCTGATGCGAGCTCACCCAGCACTACTTTGAAATCTCTTCCATACTCCAGCTGCGGTACAGACGCTTCCATTTCGATGTCAAACACTTTTTCTGGTGGTGTCAATGTATAAGATCGATCTCTGTGTGGCTTCATTACGCTATTGTAACGATCTTGTTAGTCTAATACTCAAGGATGAAGTATTTGTACAGAACACATAATTACTATTCAGTATAGCTTTTAACGTTAGGATTTTTTGAAGAAAAATTCATTGGTTCTATAGGTAGCTGTTCTTGGGTAGGAATATTTATGTTTAATGAGTATGTTGCAATTGAATAATATGATTATATATAATTTTTATTTGAAATCACTAAAAAAATGGTATTTATCTTTGTGATTTTTATTAGGAATAGTGAATAGAATTTTTTTTTTCTTATATCTATTTGTTAAATTAGATTTGAATTTCATTAATGATTCTATATATATAAAGTCAATAGAATTGAAATCTATATATAAATAAATTGTGTGTTAATAAAGTTGGAATCTTAAATACATTGGACATGTAATTTGCAAAGCAGATATACAAAAATGCACTCTCCTTCTTAAAAATAAAATAAAATAAAAAATTAAACAACAATCTTATATCATTCAGTTCATTTTATATAATAAATGTTTGTCAAAATAACTTGAATAACATAAATGTTATTATATATAGTATACTAATAACAGAATATACATTGTAGTAATAATTTTTTGTTTTGAGGAGGAAAAATAAATTACTATGTATATAGTGATATAAAACTTTAAATAAAATAGGAGGAATGACAAATAATAATATATTTATGTATCAAATTAAATAAGTAAATGGAGTCTTGAAGAGATCACGAATTCCGAATATAAATCAATAGAAATGACAATTACAATAGATAGGAGGAATATATAAATCTTTCATACATTTTATAGAAGATAGATTAGACATTTGATGTATTTGAATCTATTTGACAACTCCAAGGTTTGACATAATAGATGGAGTGAATTTAATACCGAAGTCGCTGTACATCTACAATAGAAAATAGAATTTTAACCTATGTTAATGGAACAATAAGTTCATAGCATTTGGTGAACTACATGTGAAATTTTTAGTTGGTTATGTATATTGATATCAATTGAGCATGCTAAATTCATGATAGAAAGATCCCTTTTTAAAATATTTTATATTTTAAATTTAGAATCATTTCTTAGTATCATTAAGACTATAGACTATGATACTATCAACAACAAAAATATTAAATATAAAACTATAACTTTAATATCATAAAAAAAATCAAAATTAAATTTTAGTCAAACATAAATAAATAAGTAAAATAAAAATATGTAAAGCCAATATAAATTTATTTTGAAAACTTTTCTAAATATATGCATCTAATATATTTTATTTATATCAAATATTTTTTTATAACTAATTCTATTATATTAAAACAGAACAGTAGGTAAACAAAACATTTGATAAACAAATAAAAAGTAATTTAAAAAAATAGAATACACAAAATGTATACTCAAGTTTTTATTAACCCTAACTTTATATATATAGACATTTCCAATTTGAATAGTTATAATCGTTTACATCATTTGACTTTTGATGCTATAACTAAAATCTTCATCACACATGTTGAAGTCTCCTCCTTATCGGATTCCACCTGATGTCATATCCTTCCACATACAACGAAAAAAACTTGTTAATTTATTTCTTTAACTTCACGTGGGCTCTGAAATGTATTCCCCCTGGGAACGAAAAATCTCATAGATAATTCGTAGTCTTGCCTTCCTATATATTCCATGTCTTGTCTTATTCCTTGACGCTACCCATGGTTGTATGTGCGTTTAGTTAACCATAGTTGTCATTTTTGGTATCTTGCTCGTCCTTGTCCCTTTACTGACGAATTCAACGTAAGTGAAAGCTTTAAGTCAGCGATAGTAATTAATTATTTTTATTATTTATCATTGCTTAATTTATATTTTTCTTTTAAGGCTAGGTAATTCCATCCAATAAAAACGGAAGTAAATCTTTAGGGATCATTTTAAAGAAATATTTTTTCTCTTGAAAGAGGATGAGTTACAAGAGGAACAATAGTTAGAATTGTATTAGACATTTTGAATATCACAAGAAATAAGGAGTTCTAACGACAATATGATGTTAAATATCTTATGAGGTAGATGCTATTGATTGCATGAAGATTGGTTATAGTGCTCAGAAATCTATGAAAGAATCAAAGATGCTAGTTGAAATAGAGGACGCTTAAGAGACACAAGCAAGATATACTACAAATTATGATTGGTGATAACAACTACAACATGAGCAAGAACTACTATAAAAAATAGTGAAATATTTACCAGTAGGGAAATAGGGATGGATTTATCTATAGAGAATACAAAATGAAGATTAAGACTAAGTTTTTGGTTAGTAGGAGGCTGAGGAAATTATGGTTTATGCTTTATTCGAGGATGATGAGTATTGATGTCAATAGTTAGCAAGATATAAGACATTAGAAAAAAGTTGTCTTGAGTGCATTGGAAAGGGACAAGGGAATTGAGCATATGCTAGAGATATCATGCTAAGATTTGGCACATCTAGATGCTCAAAGAAATGAGGCATATTAAGGATTCCAAGAAAAGGAGGGTCCATCAATGAGGTCAAAAGTATTTGAACCCTTTTATCACTCTTTTCAGTTTAGATTTGAAGAACAAAGGGAACCACATTAGAAAAACTAGTAATGGGAGATGAAGGTTAATGAGTAATTACTAAGTCAAGACGCCGCCATATGGGAAGGGGTGCTTGATATCTAGGACATAAAAGGTAGCTCTCTCTCTCTCTCTCTCTCTCTCTCTCTCTCTCTCCATAAAGTGCTACTAGTGTTTGTGATCTGTTACAAGTTGGCTCTACCTAATTTATACAAATTGAGTGAGAGAGGGGAGGGTATGATATCCTTTGTTTCTTTCCCTTTTTTGTACGAGGGACAAAAGGAGAGCCAAATAAATCACTAAAGGTTGAGAGAATCTATGTCCACATAGTTGGTAAATACACTTGGATCTACGAATGGCTTGTAGTTTATGGGACGACACCACAATTCATGTAGGAGGCACCTTACTAAACTACAAATGAGATGTACACATCCTACTCCTTGTAGGTTTTGAACTTGTGATTGTTAGAAAATAAATTAATTATCAGCCAACTACTTGTTTTGATCGAGACCAACCACACTAGTCAAGTAGGTCCTCCTCTAGCTCAGTCTTATCTTCTTGATCATCCCAACCACCTAACATTATCTCCAACTACATGTCGTGAATATTGCACCTAACCTGATGATCATCATTTATTATGTAATTGACTATAAGTTGAATAGATTGAGGATGTATTCTTCAGTGCTCCTTTGTAAGTATCTCCTTCGGTCTATGTTCTTAACACGGTATCAGAGCCAATGGAAGATGTTCCTGAAATTGTCGCAGATGCAGAAGAAGAGTGCTAGCAATGCACATACAACCCAAGCCTATTTGCATAAGCTACCTTGAAGAAATTGTTGTTTGCAGATCATTGAGAATGAACTACTTAGGAGGAGCTCTTCATAAATCTGAGCTATTTGCGTCTAGAATTGTGAGCCATGAGCTAGATGATGGCATATCACTAAAGAGTTCTTAGCCAATGATAGAACAAGGAGAATTCTAGAGAGATCATAATTTGTTGTGTTGTAAGGTGCCCAGAAAATAGTAACTTGAAGAGTTGCAGGAGTGCTATGTTGTGGTCAAAGCCCACATAGATAAAAGGGCGAGTTCTGTCACCTCAATAATTTGAAGAAAATCATAGCCACCAAAAGGAAGTTGTAGTTGTAGCTATCTTCTATCATAGTGGTTTATGTTCTATGTTTAAGAGTGATAAAGATATTATTTCATAAAACATGTATGCTACTCTTGAATATTGTGGGATGAGTTTTTTGTTTGATGTCTATTATTAGAAAGAGGAATAGAATCCATTGAAAAATTGTTGTGTTGAAATAAGTCCCTGTAAAGGCAAGGAAGTGTACAAGCACAAAAAGAATTGTTGAGTGTGTGAGATCCTTGCTACCATTAATGTCAAGGAAAATATCGATCTAATTTAGATTGTTGAAGTGTTTGGATCGGAGTTAGAGAGAAATTAATCAGTTGTAGTTGAAGTCAAAGAGATCGTTAAAAAGATTAAAGTTGTGTAGACTTATTCTAGATCTTTCCTAAATCACCAAAGTATTGGTGAAATCACTATAGAGAAGAAAAGAGGTAGAACAATGATTCCCCATAGTATTGAGGTGTAAATGGGATTAAGTAATAGAATTGTATTTCTATGCAAACAAATAAGAAGTGATTATTTTGAATGTTGCGGCATTCTATTTTTTAATTTGCACAAGCAATGTATGAGGATGATAGAGGCCACAAAAGATAGGATCCTTGAGCACTAGCAATATGCCTCAATGGGAGGATGTTTATTGTACCTAAGTTATTGTAGGGGGTGCATGAACATTTGTACCTAACACCCCAAAGTGTTTTGGATTAACATATTGATGAACCATGTAGGTGAAAAGGATTCCTATAGAAATAGTGAATATAATGGTTAGGTAGCCATGTATCGTGATAGATGGATCACTTTTTATAAGGACTCAATAATCAATATAGGTACAAATGAAGTAGCATAAAGCCAATGAAGAAAGCACAAAGTGATGATCAAAAAGCATTTGCATTATAAGATATGATCCCCATCATTTGAGGTTTGTGGTAATCTGAAACCATTTGAGAAGTTTTGTGGTCAGGAGTAACCACTTGTACGTGAGGTTTGTGGTAATCCAAAACCATCTTTGATGTTCATGGTCTATAGTAACCTCTTGTATGTGAGGTTTGTGGTTAGCCAAAACCACTCAAGTACAAAGTTTATGGTCATCTAGAAACCATTTGTGTGAAGAGTTTGTGGTCTGTAAGAAACCACTTGAGAAGCATATTGGTTAGGGATAAGCTGCAAAATCCCAAGGTGATTATGATGAGGGAAAGTAAAAAAAATGAAGTAGGACACTAAAGTCCAATTCTATGAAAGATAAATTTGTAAAACTGATTGTAAATGGGTAACTAACATGACATAAGACCAAGACCTAGAATTTCTAGTTTATAGAGGGATTTTCAAATTAATCAACATAATTAATTTATGGGGGGATGTTAGAAAATAAATTAATTTTCAGTCAACTACTTGTGTTGATAGAGACCAACCACACCGGTCAAGCAAGTCCACCTCCAACTTGGTCTTATCTTCTTGATCATCCCAACCACCTAGCATTATCTCCAACTGCATGTCATGAATATTGCAACTAACCTATTGACCATCATTTATTATGTAATTGTCTATAAATTAAATAGATTGAGGACGTATTCCTTAGTGCTCCTTTGTGAGTATTTCCTTTGATCTATGTTTGGTGATGTCTCTTTCATGAATACACATTCTCCAATATTAGATTAACTCAAATGTGCAATAATTATATCAACCATAAAACTAATGAATTTTAAATAAATATTAAAAATAAAGCTACGATTAACAATAATTATGTACTCATCCCTAAATAATAATTATTATGTATTTATCCATAATTATTCCGGACTAACAAGAAGATTACAATTGTAAAAAGAAGCCACATCATTTTGAAATTATATAGACACTCGTCTTATGAAAAAACTAAACTCTCTATAGCTAAACTCCGGATTCCTCGTTAAAAAAACCCGCATAAGATCAATCTTGCACAGCCGCACCGTGAAAAAGCTAGTTTGACTTGGAAATGGAAGCATCTGTGTTGCGACTAGAATGCGGAAGAAAGCTCCGATTAGTGCTGGTTGAACCTCTATCCAAATAAAACGGAGGGTCAAAACCTGGTATTAGAGTTTCTTCTTCGAGTATTTGAGAACCTGTCTCATGGAAAGCCTTCCTTCTGGGTGAGGATTAGAACAGATCAGCCCCAGTTTCAGCACTCTTTCCAGCTCCCCTTCAACATATTGCCCCCCAAGATTTGGGTCGGCTGCATCCATCAGACTGTTTGCCGCATGGAGTTGTCTTACCCACTCCACCATGATTACTTGAGGAGGTTGGAGTGAGGGGTCGACGGGTCTCCTTCCGCATGTAACCTCCAACATTAAAATACCAAAACTGAAAACGTCTGTGGCAGGGCTGGCCTTTCCTATCTGCACGAGCTCTGGTGCGATGAACCCAGGCGTTCCTACCCACGCGAGTAGTGCGTGAGTTTTCATTATGCTCGTATAGACGAGCAAGCCCAAAATCCCCGAGCTTCCCATTCAGCTCCGAGTCCAGCAGAACGTTGCTGGACTTAATGTCTCTGTGCACTACGCATTGCTCCCACTCTTCGTGAAGATACAACAAACCTGCAGCCACATCTTTGAGCACTCTGTACCTGTGATCCCATTCCAGAATCTTCTTTGGGTTCCCAAATATCATCATATCCAGGCTACCATTTGGCATGTAGTCATAAACTACGAAAAACTGCTTCTCCCGCGTGCAGAAGCCTCTGATCTGCACAAGATTTCGATTTTGAAGGCGACCTAGACTGGATATTTCTGCTATGAATTCCCTCAGACCCTCATCGCTTTCTCGAATGATACATTTCATCGCTACCTGGAGGCCGGTTTTGGAGAGGACTCCTCTGTATACCCGACTGAAGCCTCCGGATCCCAAAAGTTGGTCGTGTCGGAAGCCCTTGGTTGCAATACTTAGCTCTTTGTAGTTAAATCTGTGAGGCCAATACTCCGTCTCCCATTGTTCGATAAGATCTCTGAACTGCTTTCTCTTCAAATGGATAAGTGATGCTGCCACAACTACCAGGAGCGGGACGACGGAAGCTGTGCTTATGACGGCTATTAGTGTTGAATTTGAACTTTTCAATTTTCTCTGCGCAAAAGACGGAAGATTAGATGTTTTCAGGGGTAGAGCAGTTCCGTTTATAGTAAAACTCCAGGCCAGGATGTAATTCAATTCATAAATGACTCTCGTAGCTGCTGAGAAACCAACGTACATCTCCTCTTCTAGAATGTTGGATAGGGATATATTCTTCACATATAACAGTGGTTTGTGTGGGCGATCAAGACCAGCCTCCATTATGGTGACATTGAGTTCTTTTTGAAGATGATCATAATTAATCCAAGCTTGAATATTCTGTCCGCTTTTGAGATCTAACTCCTGGAATTGAGTGCTGTTAATCCAGTAGCCCGGAGCCTTAGAGTTTACAGATCTGAGGTCGTTGAGATCCACACCAACATGATTATCGTTAATGTCATTAACTTCCTCGGTCTTCACTGTGTCAAACTCCACCGCAAACAGATGATTAGAATCCTTTCCCATAGCCGACAAATTACTAATGAGGCCAAAGTAGGGACCTGGTAAAAACCCCTCCGGAGATCTGTGGGGCGTCATTATAAACGCCATTCCGTGCCCGCTGTTTGTATCGGAAGAAGGAACAATGCTAAACACAAAAGTTGTGCTGAAAGAAAAAGAAGAATTCAGAGATCCGTGATCTTTCATCCGCACAGGATGTTGATAGAAAGCGCGGCCAATACTCTCTTCAGATGGTTGATTGAGGGAGATGACACTGGACTTCAGTGAAGCATTACCGAACAATTGGACGGTCGACGCGTTGAATTGGTTGAAGATAAAATTTGTATGCGAGTCTGCAGTAAGCGACGGAATGAGGAGGAAAAGTACAAGGACGAAGATCACGCCATCCTCTGTCGACCTCAAGCTCGACTTCGATATCCTATTCGAACAGGATGAGCAACTTACATCAAAAATCAAAAAGAAAAGATTCAAGGCAGATGGCCAGCAGGTTGAAGTAACTCTTCCCGCAGGGACAAAATTGCAAAATAAATTTGAGTAAAACAAGCTTACAAAATGATGTAGATTTACCTTATCGTGTACTGCAAAGTTTTCATTGTTTAAAGCTGTTTCCCATCTCACGTTTCTAGGATAATACACGAGAGATCTTTGGTTATTCGAATCCCGAAAGCCCTCTGGTACTTATGCGAAGATAATATGTGGAGAGATATTATAAGAAGAATTAATCTTTATTATAATCAAATTAGAATTGCATCTATTATTTCTATTTCTTTGAATAAATCAAAGCACAATGACAAAGGACAGCATTTATCAAGATCGTTTGAATTAAATCTAGTCACAATACATACCTTTCATCTTAAACATGTCATAAATAAAATTGTGGAAATGTTCTCTTAAACAGACATATTTGATTCTCAACTTCAAATAGTCATCCTTAGATCTAGAGGAAGACAAATATATGGTTTCAATCTTTCAAACATATCTTATTGTGCATGGTAATTCAATTTAATAATCAATCATTTAAAAGATACTGCCACTTCTCACCTATCTTGCAAAGATCTATTTATTCATTTTCTAGGCTACAAATTTATCAACCAAATAGGGAGTTGATCTTACTAATAGTTCCAAGTTTTGAAACCCTCGGAGTAATTTCATCTCAACCAATTTTATGTATATGATATTAAAAGTCATGGTAGAAATAACTCATTGTATAATATAATGCTTGGGTTTTAGCTGGCATGCAAATATCATAAGTAAAATTATTCTCTACCTATTATAAAATCCCTAAATGTTGCATTAGCATTTTGTTACCCATGTTAAAAGTTATGAAATCAATTATTGTAAAACCCAGGAGATGTCAAATGAGATTTAAAACAAGATGACTATGACCCATCAACTTTAGGTTTCCATGATTTCAACTTTAGGTTTCCATGATTGAAAAGTCAACTAGTTTCTTCGAGCTACCATGGATGGATTTTCTACAATTGTGAGTGTTGTGATTTCTATTAAAAAATAGTGATTAATCAAAATGAAAAATAAATCAATTCATGGCTGCATACAAAATCACATAAATTAGTAAATTGATATTCAAATTAATTGAACAAAAATCGCATTACAAAGAGTTTCTTATAAAGCCTAAGTTTCTCATTACCAACTAACCTATGAGAACGTAACTTCCCAAGTAACGATTATTAAAACAAATTATTAGGTCTAGTCCTTAGTCACTAGAGTGATTTTATTATAAATGTAAACCTTAATTTACTAACACTCTCCTTCAATGTTTATATTTCAAAAATAAAGAAAAATAATATGGATTGATTGTAGTAATCAAACTGGAAATCTATAGAAGTGTCTCCACTTTATCTCCATAGAATACCCCAAACTGCTCATATCAAGAAAAATGTCCTAGATAATCCTCAAAAGCTCCATAGAACACCCTAAACTGCTCATGTGTAGACAAATGTCTTGATTATCCAACAATACATGTGAATTGAGATGGACTCTATAATAAAAAAGTATACCATTCTTCCTAGAAAAAATCTATCATTCACAATGAGATGTCTACAAAACTATGAACCAAGATAATACTAATGATCCATAGGTAGCACTTACCATGTCTAT
>BSBK01001213.1:115000-222854 GCA_027943335.1 Chamaecyparis obtusa | reverse complement strand
TATACTTAGGTCGTTTAAATTGATATTATCAAATATATAATATAAATAAATAATATATATAATATATATTATAAGATATATTAGATATTATATTTAATATATATTAGACATTATATTATATACGTGCAATAATATATATATATATATATATATATATATATATATATATATATATATATATATATATATATATTGTATATATATATATGTATATATGTATATATATATATATATATATATGTATGTATATATGTATATATATATATATATATATGTATGTATATATATATATATATATATATATATATATATATATGTATGTATGTATATAATATATATACACATATATGTATATATATACATATATACATATATATATACATATATACATATATATATATACATATATACATATATATATACATATATATATATATATACATATGTATATATACATATATATATATATATATATATATATATATATACAGATATATATATATATATATATATATATATATATATATATATTATGTAACATTTATATATAATATAAAAATATTGCATTTAATATAAATTTGAATAGACTATATACTTAGGTTGTTTAAATTGATATTATCAAATATATAATATAAATAAATAATATATATAATATATATACTATATAATATAAAATATAAAACATTAAAATATAAAATATATAAATTATTGATTGTGAGGGTGAAAGAAAAAAACATCAAAATTAAAGGGAAATAAAAAAAGAGTGGGAGGGGGAACTTTTCAAAATTCAAATTCAAACAAAATCGGGTACATGGTACCTGATTAGGCTTGGTAATAGCTTTGGAAACCAAAGCCCCATGGTCAACGCTGAAGGTGTGCAAAAAATGTGTTTTTTTTTTTTTTTTCTTATATCGACACTTCGACCATTAGGTTGACGACTTTTTTCCACCCGATTTTGATAAAATGAAAAGGGTTTTTTTGGATGATTGTCATCTTTCCTTCATATAGTGCTGTTAGATTTTGAATTCGTTAAGTACTTATTAGTTATTTTCTAGTTCACTTACGTCTAAAGTCCTGATTGACATACTGATGAAAAAATAGCTATAACTTTCAAACCGTATAACATTTTTTAAATCCGAAAGATGTGTCACATTCTATGCTTCATCTAGTATAAGAAAAAATTAAAAAAATTGAATTATGATAAGTTTTCAATGAGTAAAGGTGGTCAGACATGAGAGTTTTTAAATTCTAAAAGCGCTGTAGAAAAAAAATCATAATTAATTATTTGTTTGGAATAAAAATACCAAAAAATACGCGTCACATCTAGGCATGAGTCAGCTACTTATATATTGAATATTATAAAAAAATATTATCATTTTCTTTGATTAGGGTGGTCAGACATACACATACTTCTTATTTTTTTGCTGAAATGTTTGTAGTGCTGCATTGCAATCTATACTTTTTACCAATCATATTAATGTTTTTTCAAAAAAGGCTTAGTATTTTAGAAACTACATTCAATTTCCTACAAATTATGTTGTTACAACTTTTTGATATTAGGTAGATAACTAGTTCATTTTTTCACGTCAAGTTGACTAATCTTGATTTTCTGATTTTTCATTGCCACTTAAGGGCATAGTTTGGCCCCTCATGATCCTACACATACCCATTTTCATGACAACATATATTATTTAAGTTGACATTGCATGAATTTATCTACTTCATGCACTTTTAGACTATTAGGATGGCGATAAAGAAGCATCTCATCCCATGGCCATGCTTCTTTATCACCATCCTCATAGTCTACAAGTGCGCCAAGTAGATAAATTCATGCAACTTCAACTTAAATAATATATGTTGTCATGAAAATATTCTATTAAATTCTTTCAAATCCCCAGATTTGATGAGCTAATGAAAGGTAAAACATTCTATCAATAATATAGACCGAAGAAAGAGACAACTTATGATGGTCTCTTGAGCTGTGTTATTTTTAATGTGCATATCTGTCAATTTTTTGACACTTTATAATTCATTCTGACGATAGTGCTCTACATCCAACATCATTTCCCGTCAGAATATAGGGCAACACATCACCTATCTGATAGATAAAATGTTGGAGAAAATACTTTATGACAATTATTATGACAGTAATGCTATACATCTGATAGCGAAACCTATCAGAGATATGTTGCGTTACTGTCTCTCTTTCGACAGTTAAAATGTCGTAGATATGCAATTTTTGACAAACAGTTCTAACATTAATGCTACATCACCAATGAGTTTATCTGTTAGAAATTGGTTTCATATCTGTCGCTATACCAACAGTTGTAATGTCGAAAAGGATATATTTTTGACTGTTAGTTCCAACAGAGATTGTGTATTTTTGATACGTCGTTGTGTCAAAATTCTGATAGATGGTCCTGTTATACAATAAGTTTGCACCCTTGTCTCAAGCTCTCATAGTCTTGATAACCTAGTATAACATGGGAATCATCTCTAGGTTGTGGGACCTATGCTAACTAAGATGAGACCTCCAAGTTCTAGGCTGGTTCCTCTTGGATAATCACCTTAATTTGCTTCTAGACATGAAAGTAAATCTTTTGAGGGAAAGGGATAGAAGGAATTCTTGAAAGGGAAATGACTGAAAGCAAACTATCCTACTAGGTGATACATCGAAAATAAAGGGTTTGAATCTCAGTATAGAGGATGAAAATAATGAACAACCCAGGTCTAGGAGATCACAACTCACTAAATAAGCCTGCGTAAATATTTCATAGAAGGGTCTACAATAGGAAAGAGACTATTCGTGGAAAGAGAGAGAGCTTTCACAAACAATAGTATTCCTAAAATCTTAGACACAATCTACAACTTGCAGACAAATATTCACCTCTGCAACTCGGCATAGGAATGAGACAAGATTGTTAAGGGGTTGAGGTAAACCCACAAAAGCATTCACATCAAATCATCCACAATAACACACAATAATTGCAGAAAGAGAGAGGGATCAAGAATCCTGAGATATCACTCAAAACATACATATACTTCGATTCAATAAGAGATAATTCAGGCAAGGAAGCATAGGGACATGAAGAATTGTCACAAAATACCTCTGCAATATCTAAATCATCAATGGGAGATTACAAAATGTAGAAAACCAGAGGGCAAAAAAATGCCACAGATAGCCTTCTAAGAAAGAGACCTTCTTCTTTACAAAATGTGAACTCTGAGCTTCAAAAGCTCCAAAAACATTATATACATACTCAACTCCACGCAGGTAGGAGTCAAAAAGACCTAACTAGGGTTACATAGTTTTAAAATACAATAATCAAACCTTAGCTCAATCAAGTCTGATCATAAATGTTATTTCTACAAAATTATGGCTGATCAAACCTCAAGTTTGCATGCCCATCCCTGTACTACATCAACCTACGGACAAGCAATCTGGACTTATCTACCTTTCTTCAAAAGTCTTGCCATAAATGCATAATTGGTACCTTTTTGAGACAAGAAATGACCCATGATGGCCACCCAGATATTCCCGTCATCCTCCTTTAATTGCAAAATGTCTTGGAATGATAAATTTTTTGAGCTACCTCGCCCCTTGCGGCCTGCAAATCAAATACTGGCAAAAATCCTCTTAGACACATTTGAATTTGAAAACTAATGGCTAGCTGATCATTTTAAAATGCAATCATCGATATCCTTTATTTCTCGGCAGATGAACGGCTCGGATCTATCCTGAAACGGTTGCGAAAACCCTTAAAAGTTCAAATCCACCTCAGCACACTGTAGCCAATAGGAATTATGTCAGCACCTCTGTCATTTTTGGACCCACCTCGAGCCTTTCCTTTTTTAAGTCTTTTAGCAACTACGTGACTGAAGAATTGTAAGTTGTGAGATCCTTTGGCTTACCATGCTCTGGTTAAGCGATTCAGCGAACAAAGCTTTTTGCTGAATCGCTAGGTCTTTTAACTAACCCTGGTTCCATTAAGCGAATGCAAGAATCATTCAGTCGCCAAGTCGCTTAATACTTTATTAACCCTAGGCCCAAACTGCCACATGGTACTCTCCTATTCATTCTGTTCACCTCATCAGCAAACACCTCGGCACCTCCTTGACATCGGACCCACTTAAGACAAGATCTAATCCAACGGTAGGTGCAAGATCTCACACCCTTTGAATATTCCTTCAGATCATACACCTGTCATAGATCTGCATTAAATTGTGACCCCACTGACACATCAGTCCACCTAGAAGTCCTCATCAACATGCGGTAACCAATCACAAACCTCCAAATCACTTTGACCTGGCATCAAACCCACTTAACAGAGGCTTGAACACTTGGAAAAATGGACGGCTGGTGTGAAATCTCATGGCTCTGACACCATTCATGAGAACACATGCCAGCTATCGATCTCTATCCTTCTGACATTTCTGTAGGCATTCCGACATGGACCCACTGACATATGCCTAATCACCGTTATGTGGACCAATTAGAAGCTACCATTTGTATACACGTAGCAGTGGACCCGCCTGAATGAAGAGTTACATCACCAAGAGGAATCAATAACAGTCTTAAGTTCGCAAGCTTCTGATACTTTTCATGAGAAAACATGCCAGCCGTTAGATCAAAAGAGGACTAACAAATGGGCCTGCTGACAAATTACAAGTCATCTCCTTTTGACCAATGAAATACCTCCACATAGGACACTGTGGCAATGGACCCACAAGGCATGAAGTACTGAGAAAATGGGGAAGATCGATGGCTATCGCAAGATCGCATGCTCTGACACAAAGCCTCGTGAACTCACGACAACCATCAAATCCTATAGAACTAGGACCCCTATAAGCTGAGACTACCAAACACTTGGTGACTACATGACTAAAGAGAGGTTAACCATTTCACTGAGTTGCTCGTTGGGAAAAGGTAACCGCCAAATAATATGTGACTAAGAGGAATGTTGTAGTCGCTGAATCATCAAAAGGAAAAGATAACCACTGGAAGACTTAAAGAACCAACGATCGAAGAAAAATAAAGCACACGTGGGTATTGGGATCTTTAAGTGGCCTGAAAAGTAACACAAAAATAGAACAGGACCAAGGGTTTAGGGCTTTTGGCCAAAATGGTAGATTTTCAAATAAAAAGGCTTGTAGACCAGGGATTAAACAATTACAAAGACTAGGGGAAAAAAACAAGGCCATAAAAACTTCTCAGGGTATTCAATATGGTTTAAATTGTAGACCTCTGCATGAAGCCCAGCCTATAGCCAAAATTAAATAGATAGGGAACTTTGGGTAACATTTTGGCAATTTTTGCTGGATGTCAGCCTACTAGACATGGAAACCAGTGGCCTTGAGCAATCCATTGGGCATGGGGGTGTTATAGGAACACAAAACTTCGACAGAGAGACAAAACTAAAAACCAGAAAGACAACCTTGTGCACAGGCACTTCTTGGAAAGTAGGAAACTAAGCTAGAAAATAGGGACAGAAAGTAGGAAAACCTAACCTATCCTAAACTAACCAGTTATAGAAACCTGGTCAAACAAAACCATTCACTAGTTGTGAAAAATAGCTACCTTTCCTCATTAGGACATTTTGCATTGGACACATGAGTATAGCTACAAAGATATGAGGCACACAAAAATTTGTCAAATAATTATTAACTGCCTCTGCAAAAATAGGATCAAGTTTACCTTCCTCTAATTGATCATATGGAGGGGCCTCGGTAAACTCCCTCTATGCCAAGTATCTGATAGGGCAGCCTCTTAAAAGTCTAAAAGCAGGACTCTCCTTGATGGTTTCTTCTTTATCTTTGTGGTTTCCCTCCATCATGGATAGCCATGTCAACTCCTCATCTATGGATAGGGGACTATCATCCTCTACTTTTAAACAAACCAAGAGCTCATCAAAGTTGTCAATATCTTGAAGATCTGGAGCCGGCCCCAACCTTTGCTTATGTAGCAGTCTCTTAGAAAGAGAGCAATCCAAAACTAGGCCTCCTTCTATAGGCACATAACCTTGAACCTCCACTCCAAGGAATAGGGATTCATCATTCAATTTGTTACAAAAGACCTCTATGATATTGGAAAAATCATACTCTTCAAGGCTTTTGTCTATGTTCTTTTGTTGGAAAAGCTCTTCCATAACTTTATCATTTTGCTCAACAAAACTAGGTAGCTCATCTAATAAAAGCACAACATCCTCCTCTATATCAACCTCCTGTTGATGGTGAACCTTTTTTTCTGATTTATCTTCAGCCATAGGTAATGGCATGGTCTCCTCTTCATCATGAACAAAGAGGGGAAGCTCATTCAACAAATGAACCAAGAGTTCAGGTTGAGCATCAATCTCCACCTTGTCACCTTACTGTCCCATTCCACCACAGTCATCACTCTGCACCGATACCTCAGATTTTCTCTCCTCCTCTTCAAATGAAAGCTCATTTATCATAGGTCCTTGCTTAGACACTAGACTAGTATCTTTGAAAAGATCTGGCATCTGACAGCCAGGAAGCAGAGTCCATTGGGGAATCCACAATACTTCATCATCTTGAGAGATGAGAGGGGCCTCTTGGGATAATTTTTTTTTTTGAATAGGCTGCTCTTGCAGAGTGGTAGGCTACATCTCAAGTATAGGCTCTTGGAAGGAATTTTTTGCCTTAAAACTTGCGATATGAAATTGAGGGGGCTCAAAGGGAGACATAGAAGGCATACCTATCTTAAAGCTTGGAAAACTGAAGGCCCTAACATCTTGATGTTGGTCTCTTGTAGTTGGCTCTGTCTCAATATAGTCTTTAAGCCATTGCAGACCACAATAAGGTTGCAACTGCTCCAAAACAGGCTCAGATTTTTGAAGGGTGCTCCTAAAAATTGGAAATGAGCACTTTTTATGCTCTTCAAGTGTAGGCTCCTGAGGCAAATGGATCCTCCAACTTGGAATTTTAGGTCTAGGAGCCTCTTGTTGGGCAATTTGTGATCTCAACCTTGCTGTCTCAATGTCAGCTCAGTGTCTGATCTCTTCTTGGAATTTTTTTATTTGTTTCTCATCAACAAGAGTTTCTATCACTTGGTAAGGAATGAACCCTTTCGCATAGCTTTGAGCCTCCATTTCCTGCTGCTCTCTGATCTCAGACACTTTCTTAATCAAATCAAGCAACACATTCTTTGTCTTCGCTTGCTCTTTCATGAAGTCTGAGCTTAGAGTCTGCTACCAATTAGGCTGGGAAGGGGCAGGTGAGTGGTAAGCATGATAGGGGAGCTAGCCCTGCAACTTTTTTTGTGCCATTTGTGCCCATGATCCTTCCTGGTGGAGGGCTCTTTCATAATCTTGCAAAAGGGAAAAATCATTTGGGGCATGCTGGATATAATGATAGCCTTGTATTGTATGGAAGCTTGGGATAAAAGCAGGCTTTAGGTGGCTTTGATAAGGCTGATAACTAGCCCATTGAGCACTATTCTCATCATAAGATGGTGAGTAACCTCACTATCCATAATAACATGACATGTCTACTCATGCAATTAGCTGGGGTTTGAATATGAAACATTTCAAACATACTGGCACTTGATCCTTTAAACTAGTAGACTTTTCAGAGTCACCAGATATGCAGTAAAATGACCTCTCCTAGGTCTGTAGCAGCTATCATCATATTAGAGATAGCATATCTTCTACAATGAACTTCTTTTGTGATCCCACCGGGCATGCCAGAATTGTTATACACTAAGTTTGCACCCTTGTCTCAAGCTTTCCTAGTCTTGATAACCTAGTATAACATGGGAATCATCTCCAGGTTCTGGGACCTGTGCTAACTGAGATGAGACCTCCAGGTTCTAGGTTGGTTCCTCTTGGATAATCACCTTAATTTTCTTCTAGACATGAAAGTAAATCTTTTGAGGGAAAGGGATAGATGGAATGCTTGAAAGGGAAATGACTGAAAGGAAACTATCCTACTAGGTGATACACTGAAAATAAAGGGTTTGAATCTCAATATAGAGGATGAAAATAATGAACAACTCAAGTCTAGAAGATCACAACTCACTAAATAGGCCTGCATAAATATTTCATAGAAGGGTCTGCAATAGAAAAGAGACTATTCAGGGAAAGAGAGAGAGCTTTCACAAACAATAGTATTCCTAAAATTTTAGACACAATCTACAACCTGCAGACAAACATTCACCTCTGCAACTCAGCATAGGAATGAGACAAGATTGTTAAGGGATTGAGGTATACCCACAAAAGCATTCACATCAAGTCATCCACAATAACACACAATAATTGCAGAAAGAGAGAGGGATTAGGAACCCTGAGATATCACTCAAAACATACATATAATTCAATTCAATAAGAGATAATTTAGGCAAGGAAGCATAGGGACATGAAGAATTGTCACAAAATACCTCTGCAATATTTGAATCATCAATGAGAGATTACATAATGTAGAAAACCAGAGGGCATAAAAATGGAACAGATAGCCTTCTAAGAAAGAGACCTTCTTCTTTACAAAATGTGAACTTTGAGCTTCAAAAGCTCCAAAAACATTATATACAGACTCAACTGCACGCAGGCAGGAGTCAAAAAGACCTAACTAGGGTTACATAGTTTTACAATACAATAATCAAACCTTAGCTCCATCAAGTCTAATCATAAATGTTATTTCTACAAAATTATGGCTGATCAGACCTCAAGTTTACGTGCCCATGCCTGTACTACATCAACCTGCGGACAAGCAATCTAGACTTATCTACCTGTCTGTAAAAGTCTCACCATGAATGCATAACTGGTACCTTTTTGAGACAAGAAATGACCCATGACAGCTGCCTAGATATTCCCATCATCCTCCTTAATTGCAAAATGTCCTGGAACCATAAATTTTTTGAGCTACATCGCCCCTTGCGGCCTGCAAATCAAATACTGGCAAAAATCCTCTTAGACACATGAATTTGAAAACTAATAGCTAGCCGGTCATTTTAAAATGTGACCGTCGATATCCTTTGTTTCTCGGCAGATGAACAGCTCAAATCTATCTTAAAATGGTCGCGAAACCTCTTAAAATTTCAAATCCACCTCGGCACACTGCAACCAATAGGAATTGAGCATGTCAGTACCTCTGTCATTTTTGGACCCACCTCGAGCCTTTCCTTTTTTAATTCTTTCAGGGACTACACGACTGAAGAATTCTAAGTCATGAGATCCTTAGGCTTACCCTAGTTTGGTTAAGTGATTCAGCGAACAAGGATTTTCACTGAATCACTGGGTCTTTTAACTAACCCTGGTTCCATTAAGCAAACACAAGAATCCTTCAATCACCGAGTTGCTTAATACTTTACTAACCCTGGGCCCAGACTACCACATGGCACTCTCCTATTCATTCTGTTCACCTCATCAGCAAACACCTTGGCACCTCCCTAACATCGGACCCACTTAAGACAAGATCTAATCCAACGATAGGCGCAAGATCACACACCCTTCGAATATTCCTTCAGATCATACGCCTATCATAGATCTGCATTAAACTGTGACCCCACTGACACATCGGTCCACCTAGAAGTCCTCATCAACACGTGGCAACCAATCACAAACCTCCAAATCACTTTGACCTGGCATCGAACCCACTTAATAGAGCCTTGAACACTTGGAAAAATAGATGGTTGGCATGAAATCTCATGGCTCTGACACCATTCATGAGAACACATGCCAGCCGTCGATCTCTATCCTTCTGACATTTTTCTAGGTGTTCCAACATGGCCCCACTGACATATGCCTAATCACCATTATGTGGACCAATCAGAAGTCACCATTTATATACACGTAGTAGTGGACCCACCTAAATGAAGAGTTACGTCACCAGGAGGAATCAAAGACAGTCTTAAGTTCGCAAGCTTCTGACACTTTTCATGAGAAAACATGCCAGCTGTTAGATCAAAAGAGGACTGACAATCGAGCCCGCTGAAAAATTATAAGTCATCTCCTTTCGACCAATGAAATACCTCCACATAGGACACCGTGGCAATGGACCCACAAGGCATGAAGTGCTGAGAAAAGGGTGAAGATCGACGACTATCACAAGATCGCATGCTCTAACACAAAGCCTCACGAACTCACAACAACCGTCAAATCATGTAGAATTGGGACCCCCGCAAGCTGAGACTGCCAAACACTTAGCAACTACATGACTGAAGAGAGGTTAACCGTTTCACTGAGTCGCTAGTTGGGAAAAGGTAACCGCCAGATAATATGTGACCAAGAGGAATGTTGTAGTCGTTGAATTGCCGAAAGGAAAAGATAACTGATGAGAGCAGTTATCTTTTAGTTTAAATATTTTAATTTATATAATTATACATAATTATAATTGATTCTTATTTTTTTAGTTTTAATTATTAATTTAGATTTATTTGGTTTGTTATTTATTATAGATTAAATGTTTTCTAATTTTTAGAATAGTTTTATTTAAGAGTTTGAGCTTACCTCCTGTCGCTAGGAAGTAATAGTTCCTGTCGCCAGTTTTATTTTGGCTTGTTGTAGGCTTCTTTTCATGTGTTCTAGTTGCACTCATTCTCTTGGCTTTCTATCTTCATCCCTTGAGCTTATAGCTACTATACCTTTCATTAGTCTACGACCCCGGATTGACATTAGATGCAAGATGAACTGGCTACTAAATTTTGTCAATTATTCTTAATGTTGAAACCACAGTTTGTCCCTACAATAACTGTCGGAAGACTTAGAGAACCAGTGACCAAAGAAAAATAAAGCGTATGTGGGTATTGGGATCTTTAAGTGGCTTGAAAAGTAACATAAAAATAGAATAGGACCAAGGGTTTAGGGATTTTGGCCAAAATGGTATATTTTCAAATAAAAAGGCTTGTAGACCAGGGATTAAACAATTGTAGAGACCAGAGGAAAAACACAAGGCCATAAAAACTTCTCAGGGTATTCAATATGGTTTAAATTGCAGACCTCTGCATGAAGCCCAGCTTGTAGCCAAAATTAAATAGATAGGGAATTTTGGGTAACAGGTCTGTAGGAAATGCCATAACATAGTTGTTATCATGTGCAAGTTTTCAACATAATTGGGTGTCGGTAAACCGACAAATATCTCTTCCGTCACAATTTCCAACACAAAAACTATGACGGACACATGTGTCAAAATGCCGACAAATGACCGTTGCAAATTTGACAAATGGTCGTTGGAATTTGACCTCAAATGTATTAGTGTGGTATTAGTTATCTTTTACACCACCATTCCAAGAGTGATTCTTCTTATAATTTAGTAACAATTAACAACTTTCTTCTTGGAGAGTTCAAATAAAAATTGTCTTATTCATTCCTAATTATTTTATTTAGTTATTTCCCATACTATTTAGCTAATTAAGATACACCTTATGTAGGTTAACAAAAACATTACATGTATAGATAATATCAAGATTTTCTGAAACAAAAATCAAAAGAATAATTTGCAACAAAAACAAATGGTTGTAGGGAATTGCAAAAATGTAGTACCTTGAGAAATTACAAGGAACAAATTAGAAGGTGATGCTACTATGTATTGCAACTTCATTTTTTATTTCCTATTGAGCCAGAAAGCCCATTCCTAGACCATAAAAATTAATAATAGTAATCAAAGTTAATTTTATAATCAACATTTGCAAAACCCATTACTGAACAATAAGATAAAAATGGTACCATTGAAAGTAAGTTTCACTATTCAATACCCTCAAACCCCTAAATGTATGCATAAAAGGTGAATCATGATTTCCCATTGTATTTTGATGAATACAAGTGAAAATTCTGATAAAAGTTAAGTATACATGCCTTGTGGTAAAATCCTAGGATGGTAACATCATGGTCAATAGACCACTCCTCATCATCAAGACTAGGTGGACTCTGGAACCCATACAATCTAGGATCTGGGGCTAGTTCACAATTTTTTACTTGTAAAGCCACGAGGAGAGAAATAAAACACAATGGATTATATAAAGTAAACATACATCCCATTATATGAGTCTCCCCCAAAATATCCCAATCCAAAAGGATCTTTTGAAAATACTTACAGAGATGCTTTGCACAAACAAATTATTGGCTTTTACAAGCTGAGAATAATTGAGGCCCATTTCCAAATGTTCAGAATATAAACCAAAAAACATCCACAAGGATCCTAGTGATCAGTCAAAGGTTATATCAGTATGACATTAGTCATGAATAAAGAAGCTAAATAAATAGACAACATAGATCCTCCTTTAACAATATTTTCTCTACAAGGTACAAATAATAACAATTGTCTGATTCAGAAATGCACGTAAAACAAGATAGCAATCAAATACTTATTTTTTCCTCCTAACTTCAAGAAAATATTAGTTTATGCTAGAATCACCCAGGATATACCCAAGCGATAGAAGTTTTAGTATAATGTTTCCATCTCCTCAAGGGAAGAACTTTATATTAAACAAACAGAGCCCTTTCAAAGGAATTTCAACACTTTCAGGCAATCTGCCAAATATGACAAATGAAATTATCATAGTTCAAAACCCATGACTCAACCAATTCAATTGCTTGGACTTGACAAAAGTAAAAACTCAGTAAATTGAAAATAAATAAAGAATAAAAAAATGCAAGACTTCATGAAAGTCACATTCTAGCCAAGTACTCACCATAAGTTGCTATATAAAATAATAAAACTTGTCAAGACTCACCCAAGCATAAATGGGCAAGTTTCTTGGCTGTGAATAAATTTGATGAGTAATTTTTTTATACAAAGGAAAATTAAATCACATATACAGGTTTGTTCCTGAGTATTTTCTTTATTTTAAAATTCTTGAATTTTCTTTTTTAATGTTATTGTAAGAATCATGTTCTTGACTTCTATTTAATGTATACAAAGTTACAAAGTACCGACATTGAGTAATTTTATCCATTTTTTGGTCACTTGTTGAGTTTGCGATCATGATACAGCTTAGTTCTTACCAAGGGTAAGTGTAAAAATTATTAACCATCATAATCTTTACTCCATACTTATATCTATTAGTAACCGAAGATGAGCACAACAATATCAATTTATTCTGCTCTAGTTTTAAAATCTATGGTTGTGGTCTCTTTTATAACACACAGACCAAGTTAATCTAATTAAAAAACCACATTTGACATATATATCATATTCAATGGTTATGACTCTAGACTTACTAATAGAACAAATACTTAGTAGCCATCAAGATATTTTGTACTTGAGAGTAATAAAACTACACTTCAGGTCATCAGTTTGTTGTATTCCAAGAACAAACAAAAATCAAAGGTCAATATTTGGGATTCAAAAAATTTAGTGTACTTTTCCAATGGTTTATTGGTCACTGAGAATCAAAGCTTCTAATAGACATATTTTCTACTGATAATCCTCTTTATAAATCTAGGTTGGTATTACTTTTTAAATTTTAAACATGGGTTTTACTGAACTTGCACTATATCATCATATGGTATTCTAATCCTAGAGATTCTAGAACTTTGTTCATATTGTGCCAAAGCTGCAGCACTGGATATTACTTGTTGTCTTCACCACTAGCCTTAGCATCATTCCAATCACACATAATTAAATCGCAGAGCCCATATTTGGCATATCCAAAACCACTTCACTTGGAGAGTATAAGTCATGTCGTACAACCTCATTTAGAAGTACATGAATAACCCAATAAAGTACAGAACATGAATTGATCACACACAAGATGTGCTATTTGTAACTTTCCAAGGTGTGTCCTCATTTTCTACTCTTGCAAATTAATATAATGCAACATTTCATCAAATAAGATGATAGTTGTAAGCCTTCGAACTAATATACCCAGATTCTGAGTATAGTTCGATGGGCCTTGTGGAGTTGGTGAAGATGGACATCGCTTGATTGTCATTAGGCTCTCCCAACTCACTTCCTATCATCATTTCTTTGGAAATAAAAGTAATTTATTGAAAGTGACCATATTTTTCCAACCCTATACATTGCCTTTGTCGAAGCTTCTTGTGACATGGCTGTTCCAAAGAAGCAATAGCCTACAAAAAATTGCAATTGTACATAATTGTACATAATTAATCATGGATTAATGTTCTCAATCTCCTTAATAAACAAGCTATACTTTGGGTGCCAATGATGAGGCTTGCTTTCAATATAGTTGCATGAACAAACACAACACTTTCATTATAAAACAAGCCATTGAAATATTTATCTAATGAATAGAATAAGTTGAGCTAACTTTATTGACCTTTAGGGTAAATTGGATCAAAGGACCTATGATAGTTTGCTTATTATTTCTATCACTGCTTAGTTTTAAGTTTAAAGGGTAACTGTGCCACATATTCTTACCATTGCTAAAGAGAACAATCACAAATAATTGGACCTGCATATTCTCTCAAGTGAAGCAATTCTTTCTACAATAATAGTTGCATCTACAAAGAAACTAATGCTCTCTCCCATATATGGACTCCTATAATAGTTACTAATTGTTTTTGTAGATAATATAGAGTTGGGGTAATATATTTTTCCGTTGTCATTATGCAAAAACTAATGGAAAATTGGCTATACTAATGTATATGACTTAATATAGTGTTGTCATTATGGCAACAAAGTCATATAACAGTTTGGAGTCAGCACACTTGATGAGGAGATAAAAAATTAGTTAAGTGTTGAAGACTGGACAGTGTATAGAGTTCCTACAACTCAGAGCATCAACACACGTGCGTACGACCGAGTTATGGTATGTTCCTTGGAAGTTAAGTTAGTTAGACTATATTCATGCTTAGCCTATGAGTGCATGATCAGATATGCAAGTATGAGAAAGATATAAGTAGATGAAGTTGCACATCTAGTGTGTGCCAGTGAAGAACAGAGTAAGCAACAGACTGTTAGCATTTTGAGTTGCGGTTATAATCTAATGATGTAAAGGATATGCACCTATTGTAATTAGGTTACCGAAATATGTATATGTTTGTTTGTAAACACGCTTGAGCCAATTCATTTGGAAGCATTGTATGTAATAGGTCTAAGGGCCGAACTAGTTGTTTATTTTGTATGCGCATATAAATATGAGATGCACCCATTGTATTTAGTATGGAAGTTGATACAGAGTTGTAATAAGAAGAGAAGAAGTGTGCAAAGAGTCTATAAGATGTATTAGAGCTTTGAAAGAGGTCAAAGTATTAGCGCATCAAAGGAACTGATCTGAAAAGTAGTGTCATAGTGACAGTTCATCCAGCAGATATAGTGTGTATCTAAGATCAGAAGGTTGTAGCCTTCACCACTCGAGAAGTGAGCTCTAGGACACTGTATCCACTCCCCTAACAAGGACTATTGTAAAAGACTCCTAACAGGGTCTGACCCTTCACAAGGTCTATTATACTTAATACATTGTAAAGAAACTCCTAACAGGGTTAAGTATCTTCTAACAAGGATCACTAAACACTAGTACATAATATTAATGGGTGTCAATTCCCACTAGAGTTTTTACCTATTTGGGATTCCCCATAGCCACATTGGTGTTATGTGTCGATTTCATGTTTCATGTTTATGTGGATGTTCATTTCAGTACTTAAGCATTTAAGTTCAGTTTAAAGATTAAAGTAAAAAGATAAATACGCAGTGAACACTGATTCACCCCCCCTCTTAGTGTTCCCAATCCTAACAAAAACACTACTATAAGGATGTTCATTTCTTCCACAAGCATCTGTATCATTCAAAAACCAAATCACTTGCATGGTGTAGAATCAAAAACTTACATTGATTAGCTGACACAACTTTAAAAATTAAAAATGATTGTTTCAGCCATATATTTGTATCTAAGCCCTCTTTATAGAGTTAAGCCATGTATTAATTATTGTTGTCACTAGCTCCCTTAGCCTAGGTCATTTTTTAGATGACATTTTTGGACTTTATTGGGATATCCTTCGCCTGACATATGGTTGAGAGTAGTATAACATACATGGGTTGTATTTTCTATGTCATGGGAAAAATATTTTCTACTTTTCTATTTTTTCTTCTATGGTTCACTAGTGAATCTTGAGCCTCCTCTTGACTACTTTAGCTAAATATATTTTTTTTACCCATTCAACCATTTTAGTCATCTGTCAAAATTATTAATTTCTACGAATATGTCTTACAAATAACTATTGACATTTAGCTGTTCATATACTTTTCAATTAAAATATGTTTAGAAATAATGTTGATACTTGATACTCAAACTAAAGACAACAAATTTGATATATTAGCTTCCGTTTCTTGTGCAACAAGAGGTTCCCTGCGTAGCTTCTAAAGATGCCAACTGTTGTGTTCCTTGAAAATAATCCCACTATTTATGGAAGTTATTTTCTACTATTCATTAGTTAAACTCTCAACTTCATTTTCTCTCTATATCTATATGCTATAGAATTACCCTTGAATTTTTAAATAGCAATAGTTTTTGTCTCTTTTTCTACAACATTTGAAATTTTCTTAAAACTAAATTATTAAATAGCAGTAGTTTTGTGTCTTTTTCTGCAACAGATTGACTATCTCTAGTGGCTTAATATATTTGGCTATTTATACATTGTGTAAATTGTGTACGAAGCATTTTCTTTTCTTGATTATCTAGCATGCACCATATTACTTCTTAATAATTTAATGTCTTTTGCTAAGTTTTCTAGTAATTGGTACTGAATGAACGTTTCATCTTACAAGAATGTATTATTGAGGAGGTATTAGATGATGGGACTTATGATTCTCCAACTCTAGCTAAATCAAGTTCTGAAGACTCAAAAAAGGTAAATGGAAGTCTTGCATTCAAAATCACCAACAAATAGAGATTAATAATGATAAATAACAATGAATTACACAAATAATAGTATTATAGCTAGCTGATCAACTTCATCAATATGGAATTGAATACATTCACAAATCTTTGATTTAATCACAGTCAACATAAAGCTTTAAAAATAATTAGTTACAAGTTCAACAACATTACATAGTTTGCATACCAAGAAATCATTGTGCTATTAGTGTCATGGTCCTTAGAATATGTCAACATCAAGTGTACTCCTAATGCTAAAAAACACTTTTAGGTGCTGCTATGGTTCACTCTATGCTAGCATGATAGACCACCATCACCTCCAAACTCATATGATTCAGTTCTGATGTGTTCCATGACAGTCAGTTTTAAGACTGTTACAATCAGTTTTTAGACAGTTAGTGGGTTACAATTGGGTTTTTGGGGAGTAAGAAGTCTATATTATTGAAGATCCACAAGTTTGGATGGATTTTGAGTTGGATATGTAATGAATTAGTAATGTAAAGATTCCAATCAATAAACAATATTATCTCTGCACACTGTGAATCTTTGTCCCGTGGGTACAATCCTCATAATAGGGAATTCATATTTTTGGAAAAAATGTGATTTTTTTTGGATGATAATGTAAGGTCATGTCTTGGGTGAATTTTACCTTTCCATGCATTTATTTCATTTTTTTTACCACTAATAAGAACATGGAATTAATTGGTGTCCTTGACTATTCCTTATGTGGAGTCACAGTCAATATTTAGGAGTTGAAACCTTCACAATGAAGTCACTCTCCCACCCCTATGGCTATTGTGATTGGTGGGAGAGGTATAATGGTGTATCATATCTTTGTACATAATGGTTTTAATATAGGGATAGGTGAAATGAGTTTGGGAAAACCACAGAATGGTGGTAGGTTACTGATTGAAGGGTGCCTGGTTTGACACCAGTCATTAATGTGAATGAATACTCTTAAGGATGGGCATGTTTTGTGATGGATCTAGTGTTTCAAGGTCCATAGGGATGTGTTAGATCCATAGGGATGTGTTAGATTTGCAAGTGTCCTTGTGAACATGCCCTAGCCCAGGGACCCTAGAAGGGGGGGTTTGATGCCTAGAAGAATAGGTCAGTGATAGTGCCTTAAAAAATTTATAATCCTTAGATATTTTCCATTTACTAAGATTTTTTCAAGGTTAGTAGTCAAGGGAGAAAGTCCTTTTATAGGTTGCTTTGTAAATGGGTGCAAATTAGGCCTATTTGGTTGCTGCAAAGGTAGTGGATCTAGTAGTTGGTCCAAAGTAACATACCTTGGGTTTGGGATATGTTTAGTAGCATTGTAAAGGGTGTTTGGAACTATCAATGGTTTCCCTAGTTGTTTGGAAGGTTTGTGAGTTAAAGGCAGATTACTGACTGGACAAGGCTACAAGGAGATTATGCTCTTGGAGTGAGTTGCATTGCAGATCTCTCAACTAGACTTGGAGGGCTAGTGGAACATGGTATGTTGGCCATGTTATGATTTTATAAGGTGCTAGAACAAGGGTGGAAGCTTTTCTTGAAGATTGGACAAGTTGGAGGCTCTAGGTGCATGGTAATGGTCTAGAAAGTGAATTTTTGGATTAAGGATTGGATTAGTCTAAAGTTGGGTACTTAGTCCAATTACAGTCATTAGGAAGAGTTCTATGGTACTTAGTCCAATTAGAGTCATTAGGAATATTTGTAATCTCTTAGTTTTTCTCCTTTATTCATGAAATTGCATGGAGGTTGCTACTCTATTTTTTTGCCATTTTGTTTCCCCTTAGATCAAGAAATTTACATATTATTTCAAGTATAGAATGTGATTCTCACTAAGATGGAACTTGTGATTCTTCCTCTTTACATGAAAATCACAAACTTTTCCTCATAATAGTCTTTGACATGCTTTGTTTTGAATGATTCTCATAACCATTTACTATCATAACCCTTGAACTATAGATGGAAAAACTTGAAATCATGTTTAATGAAAAGTACTAGTATACATGGTATCATTATTCTTTAAAGGGTACTAGCTCAATGGAAGAGCACCTACTTTACAAGTAGGAGGATGGTGGTTCGATTTCATCATGCCCTAATATGATTAAATAAATGACTAAATAAATGACTAAATAAATGAGTAAATATATGACTAAATATATGAGTAAATATATGACTAAATAAATGACTAAATCAATGACCAAATCAATGAGCAAATAAATGAGCAAATAAATGATCAAATCAACAACTAAATCAACGACCAAATAAACAACCAAATCAATGACCAAATCAATGACCAAATCAATGACAAAATCAATGACCAAATAAATGACCAATCAATGACCAAATAAATGACCAAATAAATGACTAAATAAATGACCAAATCAATGACTAAAATAGTTTAGTCATAAATTTGGTCATGAGGTAAATGACCGACAATAAACTACTACTGGTCACGTGACCAAAATTAGTCATTTATCTACAATTTTTAGTAGTTTATTTAGTCATATATTGTTGTTTTTGTACTAGTGTATGATGTCTTAAGTAAATTGTTATTACCTTGAGACTAGTACACCATGGGAATAGAGGATGGTTGTTATAATAGAAACTATGTGTCTATGGGATACTTTTATATTTTGTATTAAATGATGATACATATGTGTTTCTTCCTTTTACAACAGTTTATATTCTAATATTTATATCTTGAATTGTCAAATGACCAATGTGTGATAATTTCAAAAGTGTATCATAATTAAAGGCATGTGAATTCATATTGTACTTAATCTGAATGCCACTATGTAATGTTTTCACTTATGATATTAATATTAATATATCCCTATTAAGATATCCCTATTTTATTATGGATGTCCTGTCATGCCCACAATTTAACCAACCAAAAACACAATAATTTTTTTTTATAATGAAATGTTAAAGAGTAGTGTTCGATGGTTAAGTGTAAGTTGACATCAGTTATGTCGGGTGCCATCTATGATCAAGTTTATAACTAATGTTGTAAGAGTCATATTTTGAAAGGCGGGGACCATAGAGTATACAGTTTCCAATAAGAACTTATGTTCAAGATGTATTCAATGTACCTAGGGTATTTTATCATTCTTCCAATCTCATACCAATCAATTCGATAACCTAATGATGTTAACTAGGGTCCAATTGCTACCTGCACCTTGGGAATGGTTATAACATCTTCTAATAACTCCTATCACCCGCTTAAACATTATACAGTGTAGGGAAGGATGATTCGATAGTTCATAACTGTATTCGCCATTGACATGTTAACAATTAAACTTAGCCAATAATTTCTATTGATACTCTTGTGTTAATCATTTAGGAATTGCATACAATGAACTATAACATTAAGTGGATCTATCGAGGATAAGTCTAACACATTACACTTTCATCTAACTAATGTTGGAGACCTTGTTAGCTAATTAACCTCTAATTAAATTGACTATTAGCTTATCAAGAAGTTTCATTACTAGATTTGGTTGTACATATAATCGATAATACTACTAATTTAATAATTTGATTCATTTCTATTTAGGTTTGAACAATAATACCACTAGCTAATAATCTATTTCATTAATTACCAAAATAAAAATTAATGGCTAAAAGCTATAATTATCATCTAAAAGGGCTAATGTCATACCCAAATAACCGTAATCTAACAATTCACCAATCCTATTACTTACTAACCAATTGATTAAATTAATGGGTCTATCATAATAACATTATGTTCTCTTCTCTTATTAACTAATTGATTTAACAATAACTAAATCTAAATACATTATCAATGAATCTTTTAATTAATAATAAGTTTATAACAATGTGACAAGTCATCTAATACAATTTATATTTAAAAATTAAAATTAAATAGAAAACAAAGGCCAATACAAATTCCTAAAAGCTAACCTACTACCTAGCCTAGCCTAATCACCTACTAACCCATTTCCTACTAATCTAGCAATCTACCCTTCTAAACTATCTAGCCCTATCCCATCATGGGTTCCACGTGCCAAGTGGGTGAAGGCCCATGTCAAGACAAGACCCCAAGGATTTCAAAATCATGAGGGGGATAAAGTAAAAAGAACAAGTTTAAAAAAAGAACATAGGCGATTAGGAGGGCCCACCAGCAAATACCACATCCCAAAACATAGAACTACGCATGGGAAGGGAAATTGCATGGTAAAAGTCTAAAATTTAATGTTGACAAAAAATTAAAAAGGTGCATAGATCCACGCATAAGAAGGGAGACTTTCTTGTCAAAAGGGATGTGCATGATCTTCTATGTCAGACCAAGTACACAACAAGGAGGAGGGGAGACATTTCCCTAGGGAACATAATAAATGCTAATTCAGCCCAAATGCAAAGGAAATCCCAAGGATAAGGTAAGGTGGCATGGGTTTTGGGAGAAGCATTAGCCCTATGCATACTCTAGGTCACCCTAAAATGCAGACAAGACATGTGGCCCCTTCCCCAAGGTTTCAAATGGAAGTTTTTTTTTGCTTTTTTTTATCATAAAGTTTGAAGAGGCTAGCTTGAAAACCAACACATGGGTGTAATAACCCAAAATTGGCACCTATTTAATTTCATCAATTTTGGTGCATTATCTCAGTTTTACATCACCAAAGTCCTAGTTCCCTAGGCAATTTTCTCTCTCCTACCTGACTTAATTTGACTTGATGTCAATTGCAAAGACCATAAATTGCAATAATCAAATATTAATATTAATTCCTAAAGTCCTTGACTTTAATTAGCTAAATTATCTCTATGATACATTAATTTAATTGTAAAGTCCTATGTGCTTTAAATTAAATTAAATCAAACCACCCCCTTTGGCTAATACACATAAAAAAGGAATTAATTAATTGCTTGTTATTTGAATGGACACCTTTTCTTGAATTAATAATTTGAGATATTCGGAAGGTCCTCATGTGGCATTTTCCATTCTTTTAATAAAGTAATTCATGCTTATTTGTCCCAAAAGGGATATGAAGGGTCAGGAGTTTCGAATCAAGAAACTCTTCCTCCTCCTCTTGGCTCTTCTATTTATTTGGGCTCTTTTTCTTCAAAAGAAGGCAATTTTTGAGAGCATCCTTACTATAGCATTTTTTAGTCTCATATCTCATTATTTTCAAAGCTTTTATTGCATTTATTAGATTAATATCTCATTACTAGTATAATCTTTGCATCACATTTTAGACTAAATTTGCTTATTTGTTCTTAGTTTAATATCATATTTGTTTCAAGTTCTTAGATTAAGTTGCATCTCATCTTTATTTTCAAGCTCTTAGATTAATTGCATCCTCATTCTTAGATTAAATTGCACTTCATCTTAGATTAATTTTATCTTGCTCATCTTTATTACTTCTTGGAAATCCTCCATTGTTGAATTGGTCTCCCAGCTGTTGGCTCTCATTCTGAGAGTATTCAAACACCCCATTCACATAGGAGGCAACAGGTCACCTCACCATAGAATTTGGATTGAGTTCTTCATAATCTCTCCCAAATTCTATCAAGTGAATAATGACCATGTTGTGTTGTGCCTGATTTAGAGGTCACATTCAGTCACATACAATGGGGAGGAGTATTTTAAGTTGATAAATATTAAAATGAATAAGATGAGTTAGCAAGGAAGGCTATGGGGCCCACTAGCCTTTAAGTTATAAGGTAAGCTATTATGACATTGTTTTATGAAACTTTATTTAAGTAAGGGTTAGTTGAGAATAGCATGGGTAAGATAGGGGGTTTAGGTTACTAAATTTAATTAGGAGAGTATAATGAAAAGGGAAGAGAATATTCTCTATGGTAAGAGAATAAGTTCCTTACCATACAAAATCCAGAGAGCATTTTGCTCTTAAAAATTTGGGAAGTGTTATTTCTCATGTTTTGCCATAGCTCTTTTTTTTTTCCAATTTATTTGCTTGTTGTGAGATATCTACTAGTTTGAATTTGATTATTTATTTAGTTCTTTTCAATAGGAAGGCTAAGATTAGAATATTAATTATATGTGATCTATACATAGAATTATACATGCTCATCTAATCATTGATAACATGCTTTAATTTAGAGATTTGGAATATTGTTTTCCAAGGATAGATAGTTATTCTATTGAAATGGAGTTTGGTTCAAGAGAGAAAATGAATATATTGAACTTGTAAAGAAATTACCATCAACATTAAAGAGATTACTAAATTCATACATCAACTAGATTTTAGGTGTTATTGAAACTATTACATTTCTTATGCTATCAACTTTGAATATCATTTCACAAAGAAAGAATAACTTCACTATCTCAAGAAGTAGAATACAATAGATATGAAAGAAATGATTCATCATTTTCATTATAGTTATCTCATCAAATACAATACATATTCTTTATGATGGAGAAGTATTCACATTTACAACAGGATAATAAAAATTGGTAAGGACACTTAATGAGAGCTCAAAATAGAATAAGCAAACTTCTCTTCATCACAAATCACTTACAACTTCACAATGGTGAAAAGGCATGAAAATAACATTACAATATGCAACAAGAGGGGGATCTTCTACAAAGTTCAACAATACAACAACATAGGGTATTTACACACAGTCACAGCAAAGAGTGAAATCCTTCCAAGCTTCATCCACATGAGTCTTGACATCAATACCTGCAATGAAAGGGGGAGAACCATGGGATGCTCACCTCCCAACCTAGGTCTCCATGAGACCACCCCTGAGCTAGGAGAATCAATAACCAATGGGTGACAAATCACATATTCAAAAACATGATTACAACAACAAGAACACCCTCCCAAGGCTTGCACAAATGGATTCAACATGAACCCATACAAAGGGTGAAGGTGGAATTTCCATGTAGGAGAAGGCCACTAATAATACATACAAATAACATGCCTCTTCAAGGATAAAATCTCATACATTCTTCCAACCAATCTTCTCCTTATCTCTTCCAAGATTAGGATCAATACAATGGCTTGCAAGGGCCCATACAACTTGCATTTTCCCCTCTTCTCTCCATGAGAAGATACTCTACACTATCATGGAATTCCAACTAACCCCTTCCCCCATACATGGCCACTTCTTCCCTATCCAAGCGTGAGTAATGCCATCACACCCTTCACTAAACTCCCATATTCAAAATAAGATAAAACCATAAACAAGTATTCAAACCCAAATTCCCCTTCCCATACATAATAAAAACACAAATACATGAACATATGCAAGAAAATGAAGAACATACAAATCTACTTGCAACAAGAAATAAAGGTCTTTCATGGCAATGGAGACCAACCTTCACAATGTGTTATGGAAAATAAAGTTTGAGAAGAGCCTAATCCCTTTTTCCTTTCTTTCTCAGAAACCCTAATGTCTCTAAAGATAGAGAGTGGGTGAACACCCACTAACTCTACCAAGGGCCTCTAAAAAGGCCTCTAACTTCTACCCACACCTAGCGTTAATTACAGAATTGACTCTCATGTCCTTTGGCTTTTCCTTGTCCCCTAACTTAGATGCCTGATTGGAAGGAAGAGTGGGGTTGAGTAAGGGTCAAGACTTCTTCAAATTTCGAAGCTTATGGTAAATGTGTTATAAAATGGGTTACCTAGGCCACTAGGGGTTTCTAGTTGTGTTAAAAACATCCCTAACCCATACCCCTAACACTTAGGCAATTAGATTTTGTTAAATTTGACCCTTAGGACCTCTTTTTGGCCTCTAGAAATGGTTATAGAGAATTTTGAATTTAAATAATTAAATTGGTTGGGTTTACAAGTATCTCCAACAAGGAAACTAATTAGGTTCCAAAAGTCAGTTAGGTTTAGGTTTACATTGCCAGCCTTAGTAAACATGTTGTTACATAAACACATAACAAGTGTTAAGTGACACTATAAAATGACATAACACCACATTGACATGTCACTAATTGCATAGAGAGACATCAATACATACATACAATTTTATGATTATGAATTAAGTCACTTTACAACGAGGTTCGAACCTCTTCATTAGGTTCAACCTTGGCTTTACAATTTGGACAATGGTTAGTTACTGATTCTCTGACTAATTCCATGGTTCTCTTGCCTACACACCTAAACATCGAGCATCAGTAGTTCAAGGTGATAAAAAAAAAACACATGAAATATACATTTTCAATTCCTACTTAGCAACATTAGTCAATACGTAGAATTTAATTCCTAATTACAATTTCCATTCAGACATGTTTAAAACATAATAATTTCGTAAACATCATGACATAACAGTCATGAAATAATCCAGTCTAATCATGATCTGCTCTTCTCATCAATTCATATTTCTAAACATGTATAATCACAACCAACATTATATCCTAGATCCTAGTCCACATCAGAATGTAATTCATGCAATATAATCATCATCATCAACCATAATATCTTGAGTTTCTGGTAGGATAATCCAAAGTCCATCAATTCATCAAATTATAAAGTGTCAAAGTGTGAACAAATCAGAAATGCTATGATAGGTTGGGGTGAGGCCTCACATCCTCCCCCCCTAGGCATGAACTTCCTCCTGGAAGTTACCGAACTTAGGGCCAAAGTCCAAGTATTGACCTCTTTTTCATTTTTTTTGTTCATTGAATAATTTTCTTTAAAAATATTTAATCTCGTACAATGTATACATCTAATGATAGTACAAGTTAAGGATATGTTGTTCCTTGATTTGAGAACTTCTAAAATTTAGAAGCAAGATATTGTACAACTGAACTGTCTATCGAAACTTCATGATTATTAATATTTTATATGGTGAGCATATCTCACCAAGAACAAGATTACGTAAGGTAGTACTATACTAAATGGGATATATGGTCACAAGAAAATTTACTAATACATGGGACATCTTCCCATCAAGTTGACTCAACTACATGCTAACACCACTCTTGATGTTGGTTCCTATAATTTCAATATCTGGAGTGTAGTCCCAATATTAAGCTAAATATATCTTTTACCACTATGATAATCCTTAGTTTATACCAACTTAATATTGTATTTATTGATAGCATCGTGATATATAGGCAATAAGATCATACAAATAGTCTTACAAGGTCTATACATATTGCAACTAGCAAAAGACTCTCACCAAGGCTACAAATATGGTCATCGATACGCTGATGACAAGGGTGGACATAGGGTGATGGAAAGCTTCTCTAAAGTTTCTCCTCATTTATAATAATAACATATATTGGATTTCCCCAATAGATCTTTTCCCTCATACAACCTACCACAAGAGAACTTGCCAACAATTCCAATCAAAAGAGCCTCATCAAATAATCTTGAAATCCATAATTTAAATTTTGAAAAGAATTTTTCAACAAAGTAAGATTAAAAAAAAAAGTGGCCACATTGGTAAAAAATAAATAAAAAAATAATTACAAAATAAGTAAAGACAAGTCCTTGAGGCAAATAAGGACATCAAAATAAAGTTTGGCTAAGAAACTCAACACCTAATTTAAGTACTTTTACATAGCTGGCAATCACCAAAATAAACTTGCAAAACAAGGTAAAATAAAAGAAGAATAAATTAGCAATCCATACTCTACCACAACATTACATGAACTATGTGACCTTTTGAGGTCACTTAGAGGGAGATGGGGAAATTTCAATCATACATTTATTATGGCATTATTTAATATAGGCTAGTTATGCCTTGACCAAGATAAAGCATTAAGGTTTTACTTACTCTATAAGTTTCTTTCACTATCTCAAAGCATATAATCAGGGTATTCACATCACCCCATCCTCCTCTCCTCGAGAGAAGTTTCCACTACATCATGTTTCATGAAATACATCATCATACTTACACAACATTTGATGGTCAACACACTTAGGCTGATAAGGCATAAAACAACACTATTACAACATCTACTAGAGTATTTATTTCATGAACATAGGAATGAATAGAGACATAGCTACTGACGTAATAATACCATGAGAACAACAACTAACATAATTAATTCATACAAATATTTTCAATCATCATAATTACACAAAACTCCTCAAGTGGCTCTTATTTGGTGATTTGACATTTGATGTCCACCAAAAACTTCCTTAGGTTAGGTGAACTAATCACAAACTCAGGATACTTCACACATAACTTCACTCAACACAAAAGGCATTATGTTAATTAATTTATGCTGCTATGCATATGTTCTATCATTCCACTTGATATATATATTATTATTTTTTTACCATACGCCCAAGCATACTACATTAGATCACGAGGAGGGTTGCTTCAAAGTTTATATACAGTGTAAAGACATATTAGTATTTTATACTTTAATAGGTTTGATGTCTATCCACTAGGATTTAATGTATCACACTCACAATTATGTCCTATGGTTCGTTAGGTCAAATCTCTCCATCAACTTTAGTCCTTATTCATTTCGATATGGGACATCTATCCTAAGGATTTATATTCTCATAACATATTTCCCATACCATGGAATAAGAAATTCCACATACTTGTGGTAGTTTCCTACCCTACTCATTTATATCATAGAAGGATTCAATGATGTTCTCACACTAAGGTAAAAAGATATGTTACAACTCCTCTTAATTTACACACACTTAATTGCATCTTTATTCCTTAGAGGTGGATCGAAGTGCGAGAAGGTTCTGTAATTTTTTTTTTTTTTAGCTAACTTCTCAAGGCACAAGGAACTACCATAACATAAAATTTCTTATAAGATATATTACATTCTTCTATTAATAATCACATTACCAAGGCTCCATCACTTGTGCACTAACAATTAACACAACATAGAATAGTCTAGTTATTTATGCTAGATTAAATGTATACTATCCCTGTAAGTTCTATTTTAGTCTCCAAAATCATCATTGAATGTCCATAGTTTCCTTACAATAAATATTAATTACTTTTAATACACTAACAAACAAGGTCATTGATTCTTAGCTAACATTCACCTTCGGTTAATTTATAAATACTTGACAACATATTAGGACACAAAAGGTTTATATGTTACATATCCACCTTGTCCTTTGTATTAACTTGGGAGTGGATCTCAATGAGGGTCTCCATATTTAATTACCAAAATGACTCTATTTGCATGTGCATTTTACTATCATATTATAGTCATAGGCAATAAGATTGGTTGGTAATTTGACATTATATTCTTAAAAATCCTCTCTAAGTTGTATTCATGAAATTTGAAGGAATTCCTAGGTAGTTGAATTTCCCATTACTTGTATTAGTCTTATCTTTCCTATATCAGAGGTGGGGTCCTCATGAGTTGATTGATCATTTATCCAAGTAACGACTTACATTTTTACTTCTTCACAAAAATCACTGGTGCACCCAAAGGTGATTCACTAGGTCAGATGTGCCCTTTCTCCAAGAGTCCTTCTAACTAAAATTTGAGCCCATTGAGCTCATGTGTGGTCGTCCTGTAAGGTGCTCTAGATACGAGCTCATCTCTTGGCACAAGGTCTACATAAAAATCAACTACCCTAGGTGGAGGCATACCAGGTAGCTCAGTAGGAAATACATATGAAAACTCTTGAAGCATATGGTAATCCTAGAGTGAAGGCTCCCCCCCAGAATCCTCCTATCTGTCACAAGTGGTGATGGACAATATTCACATCCCTTTTGCACACACTGCCTAAGCTACATAGCAAAAATCATGCAAAGGGATATGGGTCTCTGTACCCCAATATCACCATAGAAGTACTATGATCTCCAACACTCTCAAACCTCTTCTGACGACAATCCATCTTGGCATTGTGGCCATATAGCCAATCCATGCCAAGAACTACATCATAAGAACCTAGAGGGGTCATGTGGAGATCGGTCATCATGATTAAGTCTTCAATCTGAATCTAACAACTGTGAACTAAGGAACTAACAGACACCCTAGTTCCTGAGGTGTACTCAACCTCCCAAATGATATCATGTCTAACTGCAACCAAGTGGAAGCTTTCCCCATAGGAGATAAACCACAAGTCATGCCTTTAGATTACTCCTGTAAGGGCATAATCTAAAGCATCATTGTAAATGTTGTAACCAAACCTCTGCTATTGACCTGTTAGTGGATCCTAAAACAAGGGTGGCTAGAGTTGTATTAAATCTTAGATCTCACCTTCAACATCTCTAGGGTTTCTCTCTCTACCTTTGATCCTATGCTCGAGTGATATCTATAGCTGATGAACTGACTCACCCTCTTGATCACCATAGCCCTCCAACAACCCTGGGTGGTATCCTCTTCTAAATTACCCCAATCAAGTTCTGAAGGACATCCATAATATTTTGGTTAAGGCTTTGAGGTGGTGAAGGTGGTGGTGGTGGAGGTGGTGGTAGTCCACCCCCTATCCTGCACTAGTATGTGCATCTCTATGACCTCTACCTCATCGGATGATTCATTTAATGATAGGCATCCTACAGAATAGATTAAGTTAGGTGAGTTGAAATGTAATGGGTCTAAAGGTTCCAATGTTGAAACCTAGGCTCTGATACCAAATGTCATGCCCACAATTTAACCAACCAAAAATGCAACAATTTTTTTTTATAATGAAATGTTAAAGAGTAGTGTTCAATGGTTAAGTGTAAGTTGACAATAGTTATGTCAGGTGCCATTTGTGATCAAGTTTATAACTAATGTTGTAAGAGTCAGATTTTGAAAGGTGGGGACCCTAGAGTATACAGTTTCCAATAAGAACTTATGTTCAAGATGTATTCAATGTACCTAGGGTATTAATCATTCTTCCAATCTCATACCAATCAATTCGATAACCTAATGATGTTAACTAGGGTCCAATTGCTACCTGCACCTTGGGAATGGTTATAACATCTTTTAATAACTCCTATCGCCCGCTTAAACATTATACAGTGTAGGGAAGGATGATTTGATAGTTCATAACTCTATTAGCCATTGACATGTTAAAAATTAAACTTAGCCAATAATTGCTATTGATACACTTGTGTTAATCATTTAGGAATTGCATACAATGAACTATAACATTAAGTGAATCTATCGAGGATAAGTCTAACACATTAGACTTTCATCTAACTAATGTTGGAGACTGTGTTAGCTAATTAACCTCTAATTAAATTGACTATTAGCTTATCAAGAAGTTTCATTAGTACATATAATCGATAATACTACTAATTTAATAATTTGATTCATTTCTATTTAGGTCTGAACAATAATACCACTAGCTAATAATCTATTTCATTAATTACCAAAATAAAAATTAATGGATAAAAGCTATAATTATCATCTAAAAGGGCTAATGTCATACCCAAATAACCGTAATCTAACAATTCACCAATCCTATTACTTACTAACCAATTGATTAAATTAATGGGTCTAGCATAATAACATTATGTTCTCTTCTCTTATTAACTAATTGATTTAACAATAACTAAATCTAAATACATTGTCAATGAATCTTTTAATTAATAATAAGTTTATAACAATGTGACAAGTCATCTAATACAATTTATATTTAACAATTAAAATTAAATAGAAAACAAAGGCCAATACAAATTCCTAAAAGCTAACCTACTACCTAGCCTAGCCTAATCACCTACGAACCCATTTCCTACTCATATAGCAATCTACCCTACTAAACTATCTAGTCCTATCCCATCATGGGTCCCACGTGCCACTTGGGTGAATGCCCATGTCAAGACAAGACCCCAAGGATTTCAAAATCATGAGGGAGATAAAGTAAAAAGAACAAGTTTAAAAAAAGAACATAGGGGATTAGGAGGGCCCACCAGCAAATACCACATCCCAAAACATAGAACTATGCATGGGAAGGGAAAGTGCATGGTAAGAGTCTGAAATTTAATGTTGACGACAAGTTAAAAAGGTGCATAGATCCACACATAAGAAGGGAGACTTTCTTGTCAAAAGGGATTTGCATGATCTTCTATTCAGACCAAGTACACAACAAGGAGGAGGGGAGACATTTCCCTAGGGAACATAATAAATGCCAAGTCAGCCCAAATACAAAGGAAAGCCCAAGGATAAGGTAAGGTGGCATGGGTTTTGGGAGAATCATTAGCCCTATGCATACTCTAGGCCACCCTAAAATGCTGACAAGACATGTGGCCCCTTCCCCAAGGTTTCAAATGCAAGTTTTTTTTTGTTTTTTTTTTATCATCAAGTTTGAAGAGGCTATCTTGAAAACCAACGCTTATAAAGTTTAGGTTACTAAATTTAATTAGGAGAGTATAATGTGTTGGTGTTCAAAATCGATGCTTATGCTCCTAGGCTGCCAATATACCCTCAGTTTGATTTTAGGATTGGTTAATTCCAAAATGTATATGGATCTTAGGGTAACTAGACCAACTATAGGGACAAGACTGCCCTCTTCACTTCTGGCTCTACAAAACCAAGGTGGGTGCACCTAACCCAGTGAAAACTATACTTCACACACCAAAGACTGGGTCTAAACAACAGATTGATAGTAAGAAAGTACTAAATGATAACCTCACATTCATTAACTCTCCATTACTATAAGGTAACACAACCATACAACCAAAGACCTAAAGGTAAGAAAGGTTATTGATTTCAATTTTTTGGAATGCAATAGCTTCAACCAGTGTATATTAACAAGGGGAATACTCACTTATGCCAGTGCCTCATACATTGGGCAAGAGTTCTTAGACTCAAAGACACACAAACTTGAGAATACCTGAGAATTCATAGCCATAAACACATTTCTCCTAATCCTTACTGCTTATAAAAAATCCTTACATAGACAAGGGAAAACTCATATCTCATTTAGAGATTTGTTTAATCCAATCCTAGATCAGAACTCATGAATGATGATACATACATAAAAACCATATGTAATGAGATAGAAAACTCAAAGCTTACTTGACTTGACACAAAGGAGAGATAAGAATCAGATATTTGTATTAAGTATGATGAATTCCTTTTGTGTACACAATGAATCACAAGACACCTTGCTTGCAAATTACAGACTAGACATGAAACTTTCTTCTTTCATTAACAAACACTGAGTAAAAAAAAAAAAAACTATTACAAAACCTTGGGACCAGAAACTAGGGACTGATTTTGAACTTTGAAACTAGAACCCCTTCAAAATCAACAATTCAACACTATATACCACTGGTTACCTTGGAATCCTACACAAGTTAGGATGCAACAAGCTACAGATAACCAGGGTAAGGGTTAGGGTTTCCACCCACCAAGCAATTCAAACAGACCAAAAATTAATACAACGAAGTGAAAATCAGGCAACCTCGAGTAATCAGATCTAAAATTAATCTTCACTTATGGTAACTCTTTTGGAACTATACTGAAGATTAAGAAATTCTTGCAAATCCATCTGATTTGACCCCTGCAACATGCTTCAAGAAAGTAAACCCATCCCCTATGGTACAAAACTCTCCTACAAGTAATCATCAGACACACTGGACCACACCACAACAACTGTAAATCATTTCTATTAGGTTAGGTCATCGAAACATTCAATTTTGGTCCTTTCTATCGCTGGAAAACATTCACATTTTCAAATCTGCAGAGAACAACTACTTTATGGTGCTTACTGACATATCAACAGCCCATATTGAAATCTGATCTTGGTTTATATCATGACTGTTAGATTCATTTCCTTTTCTCGGGTTATGTTCTTTACTTTATAATAATCTAGCGAATATGCGAATGAAAAACCTTCGCCCATTCGTGAGAACTTTGAGAGCACCACTAAATCATTTGGCTACTACGTGAACACTATTTTTGAAATTGCTAATTCATTAGACCCCTCGCCAAAACATCACGTGAACTAGCAAACAAAGAAAACATTTGTCAGAATTACCAGAATTTTATTCAAACCACCAAAAGATTGAGAAAATTTAACTAGGCCCACATCAAGAAGATCGATGGTTGTCTCATCTTTGCATAGACCTCCGAGATTCTTCCAGATCATGAGACAACCTTCGGATGAAGAATCTTACCCTACTCTGACAACCCCTTGACACCAGAAGAGATCAATGGCTATCTTAAGTTCACATGTGTCAGAAAAAACCCATCAGATTACATGCTGACTGTGGATGCTTTGCAAGTGTCAGAACCCACTGAACCTCAAAAAACCTAGCCCCAATGACAACATGCCCAATCACACAACATGGACCAATCAGACAATGACAAATTAGCACACTGTGGCACATAAAAACCATCTAGCAATCGGACCCACCTTTATACTGCCGCCTGAGAATAAGGTAACATCGACGGCTGGCGTAAGACTTCAAAGCTCTGACACATCTCATGAGAACTTACACCAATCGTTGATCAACTGATAATGTTAGGACCCTCTGACAAACTCAAAAACTAGGTCCCACTGACAACTGTCACCGCATTAATACATGGACCCATCACAGATCGCCATTTGTGCATACGTGTCACCTTGCACCCATGGTCTGAAACGTTGTGTCATAAAGTAAGATCAATGACCGTCTTAACATCGCATAGCTTTGACAAATCCTTTGCACTTTAATGACAACCGTCGGATTAAAAAATTGTTAGAAAGACTGGGCCTGGGAAATATTAAGCTAAAACATAGGAAATACTAAGGCACTGACTTAGGAAAAATTAAAGCACCGCTGGGCTCCAAACTTAGGAAAAATTAACTTGGGAGACCTAGGCAAATTGACAAATATTAAAAGGGGCCCAAAAACCTTTAGTCACAAGATCGCATGACATGAAAAAGGTTCATATGATCATGCGAAAAAGGGTAAATAATTTAGCACATGTGTTTAAGAGTTTAAGTGGCCTAAATAAAGTAACACAAAATTAGAACAAGGCCAGGGTATTTAGGGCTTTTTCACTACAATGGCTAGTTTTTCAAAAATTTCACCTAGGGTTTGAGCTAGAAACCTAAAAACAACTACAGAGACTAGCAAAAAAATGCTAGAGCCATGAAAATTTTATAGGTGCTAACAATGGCTCATACTCGGGGACGTGTATCTCCTGCAGATACAACGGGCAAGCTAGAATCTCCTGGAAGAGCAGACCAACTCAAAATTTCAACCCAAAAAGAAAAGACAGATGACTGTATAGGGGAAAACCTAAACTACTACTCATGGAAAAGATACTTCAAGAGAAGTAAAACTTTAAGAATTATCCATGAATACGCAATTGCAAAGTACCACTAGTTAAATCCTTCAGGACATAAGAGTCTGTCCCCCATTTGCTTTCAATAAGATAAGGGCCCAACCAAATTGGATCAAACTTTCCATGCTTCCCCTTATCTTCTAACCTTGCATTCCACATCAGGACTAGGTCATCAACTTTAAAACTCCTATGAGTAGCCCTTTTATTAAAAAATTTCTTACATTGTCTCTGCAATGTCTCATTTCTTTCATGTGCATCTCTCCTTACCTCCTCCAATTGGATCAATTCATCCATTCTCAATCTCATCTCATCATTCAAATCTTCAACATATGCCTAGATGAACTTTAACATCTGCAATAGATTATTTTGAGGCAATCTAGCACTTATTCCATATACCAAATCAAATGGAGCACAACCTATGGCCTTCTTAATAGTTACCCTGTTAGCGCATAGTGCCCACCATAACTTTGAGTCCTAGGCTTTCTTATTCTTGTCCAACACTCTCTTGAGAATCTGAATCAGACTTTTGTTACTGGACTCAGCTTGACCATTTCCTTGTGGATGATATGGGGAAGAAAATGAAATGTGTATCCCATATTGCTGACAAAAATCACTAAATTCCTATGATCTAAAACACATTGCATTATCAACCAAAATTACCTCTGGGCAACCAAATCTGGTAAGGATGTTCTGCATCACAAAGTTTGCTACCACTTTTATAGTAGCCTTTCTAGTGGGGATAGCTTCAACCCACTTGGTAAAATAGTCTATTGCCACTAGTATGTAAGAATGTCCACCACTAGACTTGTTGGGAATTTCTCCCATAAAGTCAATACCCCACTTCTAGAAAGGAGCCTGAACTGTAACAGGTCAGAGTGGCAAATTTCCATTAAATTTCAACTTTCCAGCAAATCTTTGACATGCATCACATTTTCTTACAAACTGGTGTGTATCCTTAAAAACTGTAGGCCACCAAAATCTAGACCTAAGGATCTTGTGAGCTGTGGTCTTTTCCATATAGTGTCCTTTGCAAACACCTTGGTGCATTTCCTTTAACAGAACTTCAAATCTCTCATGATCTATGCACTTTAGCAATACTTCTTCATTGCTTCTCCACCACAACTCACCATGTATGATGGCATACCTTGTAGATTGCAACTTGATAGTTCTTCTTCTATTTTCATCCATCTCAGGGGGAAAGACCACTTTCTGCAAGTAACCAATAACATCTTTGTACCAATCACAATAATCCACATCACAAACATATGGCCTTTGCTCTTCTTCTAACACATTTATATGATTTTCAATCAAATTGCTTTGTGTCATTAATTTTGCAAGACCTAAGCCTCTTACCAACTTTGTAATCTAGATATCAATATTAAATTCTTGGATCCTATTGATCAATCTACATCTTTTCCCTGAAACTTCTTGTTGCACCAATATATCCTTAACTGTAGCACTAGGAACATAAGCAACCACCTTAGCTCCCACAAGATAACATCTAAAAGCCTTGATTGCTTTAACTAAGGCATAACCCTATTTCTCAATAATATCATATTTCAATTCTGCTGCTTGTAGGGATTTACTAAAAAATGATAGGGGTTGTTCATATCCATCTGAATTCTTCTACAATAAAACTACTACAACTGTATGACAAGAAGCAAAAGAAAATATCTGCATGGGCTTACCATAATTAGGTGTCCTCAAAACTGGAGCATCCTTGATGGCCTTTTTGATACTTCTAAAAGATTCATCTGCTTCTTCATTCCATTCAATCTTTGCTTCTTTTTTCAACATTCTAGAGATAGGGATACTGATTTTTGCAAAATTTGTAACAAATCTCCTTAGAAAATTCACCTACCCAAAGAAGGACTATATTCCTTTAACATTTCTAGGTGGTGAAAGCTTGTCTATAGCCATAACCCTTTCAAGGTCAATCCTCACTCCATCCTTGGACATAATGTGTCCTAAGAGCTTGCCTTCCACAACACCAAAAGAACACTTCTTTGGATTCAAAGAAATTCCATACTCCAAGGCCCTAAGAAAAATTTTCTCAAGATGTTCACAGTGTTGAATTTCCTTATCTGAATATGCTATGAGATCATCCTGATACACCACTAGGAATTTGTTTATGAAGTCTGCAAAGGCCACATCCATAGCTCTCTAAAAAGTAGCTCCTGCATTTTTCAGACCAAAGGGCATTCTAACATAAACATATGGTCCCCAAGGGGTAGTGAATGCAGTCTTGAACTATTTTGACTCCTTGACCATGACCTGATTATATCCAGAGAAACCATCCATCATGGACATTAACTCTGATCCAGTAACCTTCTGTAGCATATTCTCCATATTAGGAAAACCATAATTATCCTTCAAAGAATTGACATTCAAGTTCCTAAAATCAATGCATAATCTAATGTCACCATTCTTTTTTTTTACTGGAACCAAGTTTGACACCCAAGTAGAATGTCTGATAGGCTTGATGATGCCAGCATCCATCATCCTTTTGAGTTCATCTTGCATTTTTGGTGCCAAGGTAGGGTTCACAGGCCTTAATTTCTACCTAAAAGGTTTAGTTCCTTCCTTCAATGGTATTTCATGCTAGAATAGATCTTCTCTATAGGCTTTCAAATCATCATAAGACCATGCAAAGACATCCCTAAATTTTTTGAGAAGATCAATCAGATTATTCCTAGTTTTTTGAGACAAACATTTACCTATATAAATTTTTTTAGGTATTTGACTTGTTCCTAAATTTATTTCCTCCAAATCATTGACCTTATCAACAAATTTAGGAAAAAAAGTCCTTTCTTTATCATTAAATGCCCTCTCAAGAGAAACCAATCCCCTTGGGATCCTATTTGATTTTAATTGCAAAACTTCCTTCCCAAGAACATTTTCTTTTCCATCTTTGATGTCAACATAAGTGCTGAAATCCATCTCTTGACCATGAAAATGAGATTCACACTGCAAAAACCTTAGTATATCCCGATCATCAGAAAATACTTGTCAATTCTCAACATTGTCTGGGATAGAAGGCCTAGACTTACACTCAATCCTAGATATCCCTGTAAAGGTAATATCCTCTAGCCTCAAAGCTATGTTTTCCAGTAAGTCAGCCATCCTATTTTTGCTTCTATCCACCCAATTAATACCAAAGGCATTGAAACCTTCATTTTCATCCCAAACAACATTTCTATATTGTTTCATCCTTTGATTATTTGATGCATACTTTGATCTAATCTAAGAGATTATTAACTCAGAATCACCAATCACCCTAAGGTGTTTAATTCCATGTTTTGATGCTTTTCTCAAACCAATCAGTAAAGCCTCATATTCAGCAACATTATTTGTGCAAAGGAATAAGAGAGTGATAGAAAACTTGATAGTCTTACCACTTGGGGATATCAATAGAACTCTTGCTCTGGCACCTTCCTTAGAAATTTCTCCATCAAAATATAGAGTCCATAAGACATTACCTTCTGCCATATTATTTTTGTCATCATCCATAAGGACAGGCTTGACTTTTTCTTGCACTTCTCTCTCCTGAACTTGGAAAGAGCCAATGTCAGTGTCAACAAAACAATTCATATTGTCATCTTCATCCTCCTCAATCATATGTGGAGTCCTAGCTTCCCTTGAAACTTTCACACTTTCTCCTTCAATGTTAAAAGTAGCAAATGACAAGTCACATTGAATACTTCCTCCCATAGAAGCACTCCATTTTCTAGATAATAGAATTCCATATTGAGGAGGAATATCAACTACAAGAACACTCATAGTTATTTGTTTGTCAGGAAATGCCACTAATTTATAAGGCAAAGCCTTAATGGTACCAATAACTGGTACTTCTCTTGAGTCCATAGCTTGGCATCTCCCATGAGGTGTATCAACCTTTAGTCCCAGTGACTTCATGATCTCTGTTGGCATGATAGTGTTTGATGCTCTAGAATCAATCATGCAATTCTTCAAAAGTTTTCCATTTATCAGAAGGGACAAGAAAAAAGGGTCAACTGTCCCTGATGCACCATTTACAACATTTGCATTCAAAAATATCTGAGGGATCTTAGAGACAATTTCTTCATTTTTAATGTCAGGTGTGTCATCTAAGGAAGCCACATGCTTGTCACCTCTATTCATTCCTTGGACCTTTATAGAAGAGGCACCATTTACCCAATCCAAGGCCTTGACCTTGTGCTCTTCTATTCTCATCATTTCCAAAAGTGGAACCTTGACAATTATTTATGAAAGAAATTTAGTCATATTAATGGGAACATATGTATGGTTGCCCATGTCTTCCTTAATCATAGTGACATCTTTATCTTATACTTTGATAGTCAAGTCAGATTTACCTTTGTCTAGAAACTCATCATCCTTCCAAATTGTAGGAAGAACTATTTTTGATGTCTTTTCTTTACCTTGAGGTATTGCAGTAGATCCCATCTTCTTTTTTACTTTAACCTTATTGAAAAAAACAACATCTTTCTCCTTTTCCTCATGTTGTTGTGTACTCTTTTCTGATTTCTTGATAAACATGCTACCTGGTTTACCAGCTGTGCTTCCAACTATCCTATTTCTCAAATTGTAATTGCTCCTAGCTTGAGTGACCATGTCTGTAGTGATTTGAGCAATTTCCTCATTAGAGGGTCTCCTTAATGAAACATGTTCCTCACACTTAAAGCACCACATCCAAAATCACCAAATTCTTCTTCCTCATCATCAAAGTCAACCTCATCCCATGCATGTGAAGAAGTCATTGCACAACCACTCCTATCATACTGCTCATCCTGGTCCTGGTTCTCAGATAAATTCAGAGCAATAACACAATGTTCTGGACTATGAGGAGATTGACAAGTAGTACACAATGGGACATCATCATTCATGTTAACTTAATTTCTTTGCAAAGGATCAGGAATCCTATCATCATGCCTATCCCTTTTAACTAGAAAAATGGGCTTGCCATCCTTCCATTGAGTATTGTATGGGTAATTCTGCATTCTTGGTTGCCTGCTAAAAATACTTGAAACAGGCCAGTCATTTGTTGCAACCCTATTGTTTCTTTTTTCATCAGGCTTTAGATCCTCTAAAGCATTTAGAATCTACTTTAGATTATCCTCTTCTTTTGGTTTCAAGTTAGCAGACCTTCCCATCTCTTTCTTATTTTGCATTTGAGGCCTATAATCATATCTTCTCCCTAATTTTCTTGATATTCTTCTATTACTTTCTATGTTAATAGAAAACTTGTAAGCCTCCCCAAGATTTCTAGGGTTCTTATCCCTTAAAAGGTAACCCATCTTTGCATCAAAAGCATTTAAGTATGTCACAAGACACACTCTATCATCTAGTCTGATAACTTGCAAGAGCCTATGCATAGCCTTTTGGAATCTTATATTAAATTCAAGGACCTCTTCATTCTAATTTTTCTTTATGTTATTGAATTCATTCAAAATAAAACCCTCATTTGTTTTATCTCCATAATGCTCCTTGAAACAATTCTTAAATTCATTCCAAGACCCTATACTAGCATGGGGCAATCCTCTAAACCAATCCCTAGCATCCTCAGTTAGAGATTGTATAAATAACTTCATTACAACATCATCAGGCTCAACATTATAATCATCTATTACATCCATAAAAAATTTTAGATGTTCCTCACATATGATGACATTGTTCCCAACAAACTTTGGGAGCTTCTTTCTAATTTCATCAGGAATTACATTAGGATAACTAGGAATACCAAAAAAGATAAGTTGTTTGTACCTTTCATGAACAAGAACTCCTTGACGTGGGTCCATTCCTTGAGATGTAGATGTCCTTGTGTTTGAACCAACAAGAATTTTAGCAGCACCCAGAATGCCATTTGTCTGAGTTGCAAGGTTACCATGATTTCCACCTTGCCCCAAAAAGGAAGCAGCAACATTTGAAGGTCCTGAGGTATGTTTGAGAAAATCAATATTTTTTCTTATTTCTACAGTAGTAGCCTCCAATTATTCTTTCTCTAATTCTTTATCTAATATTTCTTTTTCCTTTCTAACCTTTTCAAGGTCTGCATCTAATCTCAACCCTTTCTCTAATGGGTTTTCCACATGAACTTGTTCATTAATTTGAACTCCAACAACCTTCTATTTTCCTTTATCTCTAGGCCTAGTTATCTCATGTTTTTTATACATAATAGGCTATTCCTCTTCTCTTTCAGGCTCTAGGATAAAATTAATTGCCTCCAAATCTAACAATTGCCTCTTTAGCTGATCAGCCCTTATCATTGCTTGTCTTACTCTATCTTCTTTATCTTTTTCTCTTTGCTGTCTGATAGCAACTTGTTCTTGAACTCTTCTTTCCAACTCATAGATCTCTTCAAAGATCTCTTTTGATTCTGGGAGAGTAGTCTCCAATTCATCATCTCCCACTTGAAATTCATCCTCATACTAATTCAATCCCAAATCAACAACCTCTTCATATTCTGAAATATTTTCTTCTTGACTAGGCTTGGTTTGAGCTTCTTGTCTTATATCCTTTTTACTTTTCCAAGTATGAGAAACATTTCTTTTCTTCTTTCCTCCCCTTGTCTAACTAGGCCTAGAAGAGCTTGGAATACCTTCTTCCATTATGTTTTCAGGATGCTCCTTTCTCCAGGACCTAGTATCTCTATAACTCATCTTATAAAAATCTACTGACTAGCACTGCTGCAGAGATGTTTGAGTCACCACCCAAGAATATTGGGAATCTTACAATACAACTTCCTCACTTAACAAATATCCAAATGAGCTTGACAAGACAAGGGACAAAAATACCCTATTTTTCCAATGATGATCTACTAGTTACTATAAACTTGTGTAACATTTCCCCAGCAGAGTCACCATCTTGTTGGTGTTCAAAATGGATGCTTATGCTCTTAGGCTGCCAATATACCCTCAAGTTGATTTTAGGATTGGTTAATTCCAAAATGTATATGGATCTTAGGGTAACTAGACCAACTATAGGGACAAGACTGCCCTCTTCACTTTCGGCTCTACAAAACCAAGGCGGGTGCACCTAACCCAATGAAAACTATACTTCACACACCAAAGACTGGGTCTAAACAATAGATTGATAGTAAGAAAGTACTAAATGCCAACCTCACATTCATTGACTCTCCATTACTATAGGGTAACACAACCATACAACCAAAGACCTAAAGCTAAGAAAGGTTATTGATTTCAATTTTTTGGAATGCAATAGCTTCAACCAATGTATATTAACAAGGGGAATACTCACTTAGGTCAGTGCCTCATTTATTGGGCAAGAGTTCTTAGACTCAAAGACACACAAACTTGAGAATACCTAAGAATTCATAGCCATAAACACATTTCTCCTAATCTTTACTGCTTACAAAAAATCCTTACATAGACAAGGGAAAACTCATATCTCATTTATAGATTTGTTTAATCCAATCCTAGATCAGAACTCATGAATGAAGATACATACATAAAAACCATATGTAATGAGCTAGAAAACTCAAAGCTTACTTGACTTGACACAAAGGAGAGATAAGAATCAAATATTTGTATTAAGTATGATGAATTCCTTCTGTGTACACAATGAATCACAAGACACCCTGCTTGCAAATTATAGCTTAGACATGCAACTTTCTTCTTTCATTAACAAACACTGAATCAAAAAAAAAAAACTATTACAAAACCTTGGGACCAGAAACTAGGGACTGATTTTGAACTTCGAAACTTGAACCCCTTCAAAATCAACAATTCAACACTATATACCACTGGTTACCTTGGAATCCTACACAAGTTAGGATGCAACAAGCTAAGAATAACCAGGGTAAGGGTTAGGGTTTCCACCCACCAAGCAATTCAAACAGACCAAAAATTAATACAACAGAGGGAAAACCAAGCAACCCTGAGCAATCAGATCTAAAATTAATCTTCACTTATGGTAACTCTTTTGGAACTATACTGAAGATCAAGAAATTCCTACAAATCCATTTGATATGACCCCTGCAACATTCTTCGAGTAAGTAAACCCATCCCCCACGGTACAAAAATCTCCTACAAGTAATAGTCAGACACACTGGACCACACCACAACAACTATAAATCATTTTTATTGAGTTAGGTCATCGAAACATTCAATTTTGTTCCTTTTTGTTGCTTGAAAACATTCAAATTTTCAAATCTGTAGAGAATGGCTACTTTATGGCACTTACCGACATATCAATGACCCATATTCAAATCTGATCTTGGTTTATATCATGACCATTAGATGCTTTTCCTTTTCCTGGGTTATGTTCTTTACTTTATAATAAGTTGGCGAATACATGACTAAAAAACCTTTGCCCATTCGTGAGAACTTTGAGAGCACCACTAAATCATTTGGTTACTACGCGAACACTGTTCACCAAATCGCTAAGTTAGTAGACCCCTCACCAAAACATCACATGAACCAGTGAACAAAGAAAACATTTGTCAGAACTGCCAGAATTTTATTCAATCTACCAAAAGATTGAGAAAATTTAACTAGGCCCACATCAAGAAGATTGATGGTTGTCTCATCTTCACATAGACCTCCAAGATTCTTCTAGATCATGAGACAACCATCAGATGAAGAATCTTACCCTGCTCTGACAACCCCCTGACACTGGAAGAGATCAATGACTGTCTTAAGTTTGCATGTGTTAGAAAAAACCCATCATATTACACACTGACTGTCGATGCTCTTCAAGTGTTAGAACCCACTGAACCTCAAAAAACCTGGCCCCACTAACAACATGCCCAGTCACACAATGTGGACCAATCAGATAATGACAAATTAGCACATTGTGGCACATAAAAAATATCTGGCAATCAGACCCACCTCTATAATGCTCCCTGAGAACAAAGTAACATCAACGGTTGGCATAAGATCTCAAAGCTCTAACACATCTCATGAGAACTTACGCCAATAGTTGATCAACTGACAATGTCAGGACGCTTTAACAAACTCAAAAACTAGGTCCCACTGACAACTGCCACCGCATTAATACATGGACCCATCACAGTTTCCATTTGTGCATACATGTCACCTTGGACCCACAGTATGAAATGCCATGTCATAAACTAAGATCAATGACCGTCTTAACATCACATAGCTCTGAAAAATCCTTTGCACTTTAATGACAACCGTCAAATTGAAAATATGTCAAAAAGATTGGGCCTGGGAAATATTAAGCCGAAACATAGGAAATACTAAGGCACTGACTTAGGAAAAATTAAAGCACCGCTGGGCTCCAAACTTAGGAAAAATTAACCCGGGAGACCTAGGCAAGTCGACAAATATTAAAAGGGGCCCAAAAACCTTTAGTCGCAAGATCGTATGACATGAAAAAGGTTCACATGATCATGTGACAAAGGGTAAAAAATTTAGCACATGCGTTTAAGAGTTTAGGTGGCCTAAATAAAGTAACACAAAATTAGAACAAGGCCAGGGTATTTAGGGCTTTTTCACTACAATGGCTAGTTTTTCAAAAATTTCACCTAGGGTTTGAGCCAGAAACCTAAAAACAACTGCAGAGACTGGCATAAAAATGCTAGAGCCATGAAGATTTTATAGGTGCTAACATAATGAAAAGGGAAGGGAATATTCTCTATGGTAAGAGAATAATTTCCTTTCCATACAAAATCCAAAGAGCATTTTGCTCTTAAAAATTTGGGAAGTGTTATTTCTCATGTTTTGGCATAGCTCTTTTTTTTTTTCCAATTTCTTTGCTTGTTGTGAGATATCTACTAGTTTGAATTTGATTATTTATTTAGTGCTTTTCAATAGGAAGGCTAAGATTAGAATATTAATTATATGTGATCTATACATAGAATTATAACATGCTCATCTAATCAATGATAACATGCTTTAATTTAGAGATTTGCAATATTGTTTTCCAAGGATAGAGAGTTATCCTATTGAAATGGAGTTTGGTTCAAGAGAGAAAATGAATATATTGAACTTGTAAAGAAATTACCATCAACATTAAAGGGATTACTAAATTCATACATCAACTATATTTTAGGTGTTATTGAAACTATTACATTTCTTATGCTATTAACTTTGAATATCATCTCACAAAGAAAGAATAACTTCACTATCTCAAGAAGTAGAATACAATAGATATGAAAGAAATGATTCATTATTTTCATTATAGTTATCTCATCAAATACAATACATATTCTTTATGATGGAGAAGTATTTACATTTACAACAAGTTAATAAAAATTGGTAAGGATACTCAATGAGAGCTCAAAATAGAATAAGAAAACTTGTCTTCATCACAAATCACTTACAACTTCACAATGGCCAAAAGGCATGAAAATAACATTACAATATGCAACAAGAGGAGGATCTTCTACAAAGATCATCAATACAACAACATAGGGTATTTCCACACAATCACACCAAAGAGTGAACTCCTTCCAAGCTTCATCCACATGAATCTTGAGATCAATACCTGCAATGAAATGGGGAGAACCATGGGATGCTCACCTCCCAACTTAGGTCTCCATGAGACCACCCCCGAACTAGGAAAATCAATAACCAATGGGTGACAAATCACACATTCAAAAACATGATTAAGACAACAAGAACATCCTCCCAAGGCTTGCACAAATGGATTCAACATGAACCCATACAAAGGGTGAAGGTGGAATTTCCATGTAGGAGAAGGCCAATAATAATACATACAAATAACATGCCTCTTCAAGGCTAAAATCTCATACATTCTTCCAACCAAGCTTCTCCTTATCTCTTCCAAGATTAAGGCCCATACAATGGCTTGCAAGGGCCCATACACATTGCATTTTTCCCTCTTCTCTCCATGAGAAGAGACTCTACACTATCATGGAATTCCAACTAACCCCTTCCCCCATACATGACCACTTCTTCCTTATCCAAGGGTGAGTAATGCCATCACACCCTTCACTAAACTCCCATATTCAAAATAAGATAAAAGCATAAACAAGGATTCAAGCCCAAATTCCCCTTCCCATACATAATAACAACACAAATACATGAACATATGCAAGAAAATGAAGAACATACAAATCTACTTGCAACAAGAAATAAAGGTCTTTCATGGTAATGGAGACCAACCTTCACAATGTGTTATGGAAAATAAAGTTTGAGAAGAGCCTAATCCCTTTTTCCTTTCTTTCTCAAAAACCCTAATGTCTCTAAAGATAGAGAGTGGGTGAACACCCACTAACTCTACCAAGGGCCTCTAGAAAGGCCTCTAACTTCTACCCACCTACTAGCATTAATTACAAAATTGACTCTCATGTCCTTTGTCTTTTCCTTGTCCCCAAACTTAGATGTCTGATTGGAAGGAAGAGTGGGGTTGAGTAAGGGTCAAGACTTCTTCAAATTTCGAAGCTTATGGTAAATGGGTTATAAAATGGGTTACCTAGGCCACTAGGGGTTTCTAGTTGTGTTAAAAACATCCCTAACCTATACCCCTAACACTTAGGCACTTAGATTTTGTTAAATTTGACTATTAGGACCTCTTTTTGGCCTCTAGAAGTGGTTGGAGAGAATTTGGAATTTAAATAATTAAATTGGTTGGGTTTACAAGTATCTCCAACAAGGAAACTAATTAGGTTCCAAAAGTCAGTTAGGTTTAGGTTTACATTGCCAACCTTAGTAAACATGTCATTACATAAACACATAACAAGTGTCAAGTGACACTATAAAATGACATAACACCACATTGACATCTCACTAATTGCATAGAGAGACATCAATACATACATACAATTTTATGATTACGAATTAAGTCACTTTACAATGAGGTTCGAACCTCTTCATTATGTTCAACCTTGTCTTTATAGTTTGCACAATGGTTGGTTACTGATTCTTTGACTAATTCCATGGTTCTCTTGCTTGCACACCTAAACATCGAGCATCAGTAGTTCAAGGTGATAAAAAAAATACACATGAAATATACATTTTCAATTCCTACTTAGCAACATTAGTCAATACGTAGAATTTAATTTCTAATTACAATTTCCATTTAGAAATGTTTAAAACATAATAATTTCATAAACATCATGACATAACATTCATGAAATAATCTAGTCTAATCATGATCCACTCTTCTCATCAATTCATATTTCTAAACATGTATAATCACAACCAACATTATATCCTAGATCCTAGTCCACATCAGAATGTAATTCATGCAATATAATCATCATCATCAACCATAATATCTTGAGTTTCTGGTAAGATAATCCAAAGTGCATCAATTCATCAAATTATAAAGTGTCAAAGTGTGAACGAATTAGAAATGCTATGATAGGTTGGGGTGAGGCCTCACATCCTCCCCCCCTAGGCATGAACTTCCTCTTGGAAGTTACCCAACTTAGGGCCAAAGTCCCAGTATTGACCTCTTTTTCTTTTTTTTTGTTCATTGAATAATTTTCTTTAAAAATCTTTAATCTCGTACAATGTATACATCTAATGATAGTACAACTTAAGGATATGTTTTTCCTTGATTTGAGCACTTCTAAAATTTAGAAGCAAGATATTGTACAATTGAACTGTCTATCGAAACTTCACGATTATTAATATTTTGTATGGTTATCATATCTCACCAAGAACAAGATTACGTAAGGTAGTACTATACTAAATGGGATATATGGTCACAAGAAAATTTACTAATACATGGGACATCTTCCCATCAAGATGACTCAACTGCATGCTAACACCACTCTTGATGTTGGTTCCTATAATTTCAATATCTGGAGTGTAGTCCCAATATTAAGCTAAATATATCTTTTACCACTATGATAATCCTTATTTTATACCAACTTAATATTGTATTTATTGATAGAATTGTAATATATAGGCAATAAGATCATACAAACAGTCTTACAAGGTCTATACATATTGCAACCAGAAAAAGACTCTCACCAAGGCTACAAATATAGTCATAGATACACTGAGGTTTGAACCTCTTCATTAGGTTCAACCTTGGCTTTATAGTTTGCACAATGGTTGGTTACTGATTCTCTAAGTAATTTCATGGTTCTATTTTCTACACACCTAAACATCGAGCATCAGTAGTTCAAGGTGATAAAAAAAAAACACATGAAATATACATTTTCAATTCCTACTTAGCAACATTAGTCAATACGTAGAATTTAATTCCTAATTAGAATTTCCATTCAAAAATGTTTAAAACATAATAATTTCATAAACATCATGACGTAACATTCATGAAATAATCCAGTCTAATCATGATCCGCTCTTCTCATCAATTCATATTTCCAAACATGTATAATCACAACCAACATTATATCCTAGATCCTAGTCCACATCAGAATGTAATTCATGCAATATAATCATCATCATCAACCATAATATCTTGAGTTTTTGGTAGGATAATCCAAAGTGAATCAATTCATCAAAGTATAAATTGTCAAAGTGTGAATGAATCAACAATGCTATGATAGGTCGGGGTGAGGCCTCACATGTCCCTATTTACGTCTTTTCATCAAATGACCTAAAAATATCAAGAATGGTCCTATATGGTCACTAATAGCCAACTTTCAAAAGAATATGATTGAATGCAAACATACATAATTGGATGAACATAAATAATGAAGGTACCAGCCATTGCCTAAAGTAATGAAGTGTTGACCCGGGGTTCAATCCAGTATGCTCTTGTATGATCCAAAACTTGGAAGGAAGGAAAAGATGGGGTTAGATCCAAAAGATCTAAGAAATGCCTGGCACCCTATTACTAATCCTCATCTATAATTATGCATGTTCATATTCAAGACACACATAGAATCAACAACATGGTAGCATTGATCCAATAATAGAAAATACATTACAAATGCCAAGCTCACAGTCTTTATGAAATAAATAGTGTATAAAACAATATATGGTGCACAACAATAGCAAGCATGCAATGACAACAATAACATTCCATGATGCCCAAGCTCAAATTCAAAATAGTAAGTTTATTAATGTATCTTTGCATGATTCTAGATATTAAACAGTGAGCTCATGAACGATGCCAACATTAAACAGTGAGCTCATGAATAATGTATGATGTCCTAGCTTGCAGCGCACAAGCCATCAAGACATTTCCTCATGAAGTAATCATAATTTGGGGAGTACCACATAGTGAATATCTACAAAAAAATAAATAAAAAAGATCAAACACTTCACACAATGCCTTGAAGGTAATAGAAATGATGCCCTAGCTCTCAAAGCTCGCAGTTCATCAAGCATTCCAAATGAAAAGATGTAAATAATTTTGGTATTAAATAGTGAGCTCATGAGCAATGTATGATGCCCTAGCTTGTAGCTGGTGATCCATCAAGACATTTCCTTGTGAAATGATCATAAACAGGGAGTACCACTTAGTGAATATCAACATCAAAAAAAATAAAGAGAGATCAAACACTTCACACAATGCCTTGAAGGTAATAGCAACAATGTCCTAGCTCTCAAAGCTCGCTGGTCATCAATAATTCCAAATGAAAAGATGTAAAAAATGCCAGTATTAAATAATGACCTCATAAACAATGGATGATGCCCTAGCTTGCAACCCGTGAGCCACCAAGACATTTTCTCATGAAATGATCATAAACAGGGAGTACCACATAGTGAATATCAATAACAAAACAAATAAAGAGAGATCAAACACTTCACACAATGCCTTGAAGGTAATAGAAATGATGCCCTAGCTCTCAAAGCTCTTGGGTCATCGAGCATTCCAAATGCTAAGATGTAAATAATGCCACTATATTTAACATTCATATTGTGCCATTAAATCAACAAATGCCACCAAAATGAAATTGAGTTAATGAGAAGACAAAGCTTGAATGCCTACCTCAAGTTCCAGTGTCCTCTTTCCACACGGTGCTAGCCTCTTCGCACACACCAAACTTGAATGCCCTCTTCGCACCATGCAAAAGTGCAGTCCCACCTTCGCGACAGCTGTTCGAATTCACAAAAATTACAAATAACAATTTCTTTTTCTTTTTTTATTTTTTATAACCAAATTGGTGTTGCAATTATGACATCATCATTGCTATTATGACACCATCGGGGGTGCATAAAAAAAAAACACAAATTGTAGTGGCGTCGAGATTCGACCCCAAATGTTGTAGTGACTATGATTCTGAATTTTAATCTAACTTGGGGTTTCACTTTTGTGTTTGAATGCAAGATCCATCAGAGCCAAAGAGTACTTCAAAGAGGCTACATTTTGATGATCCACCACTAGAATAGGATGTGCTAGAAACATTTGTAGGTGAACTTCTTATTTTGAGATGTCATATGACACATTTTGAGATGGTGTATGCCACATTGTATCTAGAGATATGTTGACATGTAAATATGTACATAATTATTATTCATTTTCATATATATAAAACTTGATATTCGATCCAATTTGTTAATTGTGTGTTCATTTATTCATTGTTAGTATGTAAATATGATTGTGTGTATGTACTCATGTGAATGATTTATGGCTTAAGTATATTCATGTATATTCAAGTATATTCTTCATAACCTAAATTCATGTGTATGGGCTACATGCATGACTTAAGTGAATTCATGTGGTATGATTTACAATCTATGTGATGCATTTATGCTTCATGAATTAAGAAAATTTATGTGTACACTTTATGTGCTACGTGTTTTTACACGTGTAATTCATCATTTAAGTGAATTCAAAATTTATGTGCTACATTGTATTCATGTGTATCTGATGCTCTCAACCAATAAAATATGATGGAGAGCCCTCTACTATCCCCTCATGGAACTCAACTCAACTTGAGGATTCTATAAGAATCTTGGAATCTACTCAAGGAGTTAGTCTCAACTCAAGGGTCAAATAGAGCGCTACCTAGTGCACCTTGTGCCTCCACCATACCAAAACTCCAACTAGACCTCTCACCTTGATCCCCACACCATATATAATCTTATCATGGTCTATTTACCATGTTCCAACTTCCCATTCACTCCAATCACCTCAACTTCAAAAATTTCTCTTATATAGCCTTTCTAGGCCTGTCTAGTAGCCCTACAAACACTGAAATTAGAAAATTACTCTCAAACTCTCCAAACAACTTGACAAGGTATTTACATTTTCTAATACCCTTTTCAAAGATAATAAAATCATCTCAATCTTAGTCCTTTATCATTTGACTGGTGAAGACTTTCTCCACCCTCTAGCTCTCCATCTAGGCCTAATTAGCCCTTTCTCAAAGAAGCAACTCCTATCTCCGCTTACCTCCAGGACTCAAAGACTTGAAACAATCTTCCTAGACCTTCCAAAACACAAGATTTTCAAACTCTTAAAGTCCCACCATTCATTAAGCTCCCAAATTAATAAACCCTTGTTTCTAGGTTCAATAGCCTAGGGTTTTAGGAAAACTACCCTTACCTGCAACTCTCAAGGCATATAAATGTCCTAAACCCTTCCAATACATCCCTATAGACATCTTCAATAATCATATTCCCTCTCCCTTCATTAGGTATTCCATAACCAATACTGGTGCTTTCAAATGAACCATTTCGCTGTATGTTTACCAGGAATGTCTCTGCCTCTTCTCCCCTTCTTCATCTTTCCCTACATTCAACTACTAATATACAAGGAAATATACATGTTTAGACCTCTCCCACCATGTTACAATCACTACAAGGGTGGGAGGGTCAATACATAAGGCTGGCTACAAACTTAGATGTTGACTATGCCTACAATGTCAATCATGTCCTCCACATCAGTCAATTCTAATATCTTAATGATATTCCCAACAATGAAATAGTTACATTAACTTGTAAACAAAACAAAGATACCGTTCCTATATCACAACCAATCCAAGATCACATTAGATTTATTCTAATCAATTCACTATTGCCTGGGACATAGAACTATAGAAATGTAGAGAACTTTATTTTCATTGATTGATTTGATTACAAAATTCAACCATTACACATAAACACTTATCTCTCATGTTTACCCTCATATATCTCTTCAAAGATAGAGTCTAATCCTCAAAAGACCGATTGGAACCTACTAACTAACTTTATAACTATCCCCTAACGGACTGTCACTAACATAAACAAGAAATTTATTGTCAAGTTGACAACAAAATTTGTCAACTCGACAAAACATCATCCAAAGCCAATCTAAAGACTTCTAAAAGGTTTAATTTCAACATTTAGAAACCTATTACCCCTATTAACCCCAACTAACTCAAATAAAGCCCTATTTGGCTTATATTGCCAATATAGGCAATTTACAAATTATTGCACTATTAGTGCTCTGAACACCATTTAGAGGCTTTAATAGCCTTATTACATCTTTTTAGACCCTTATAGGTCATTTCCATGAATCCCTAACCTAGGATCAATCCATAATCCATTCTTAGTGACCCCTAGGTAACTTTTAGGCTTATCATTGCCATTAAGGTTTACATTCAATATGTGATCAAAATAATATTACATGACCATGAATAATCTCATTACATGATATAATGACCTTTGAAGGCAATTTGTCTTCCACTCCTCCCAAGGATCCATCAGTGACCCTGGGGCACTCCATGGCTCCTGCCTTTGACCTTGGTACTCCTGCACCACTTACTTTGCCTCTTGACACACTAGAATGCTCACCAACATATGCAATGACACAGTCCATTCATTGTCAGGATGAACGGTTTGGAAGAAACCCAATGGTGCAACTTTCAACTAACCCTCACGACAAATTTTGGCATCAAGCGAGACTGGAGTGCCAAATTCAAACCAATTTGAATCTCCCTGAACAGAGAGAGGTTATTATTGTATGCACCCTAAAATGGTTGCCTAGACTTTGGGCCCCCATTCATCATTTTATCAATTCATTGAATCAATGCCTTACAACATTTTCAATCCAAATCAATTTTCTTGATCAAATCATAATTAATTCAATATTTCCTAAGGTTTGGTCATTTTATTTTAAGCCTTATTTAATTAAAAAGAGAAAAAATAAATAATAAATAATCTTATTTAATTAAGAGAACATGCTCCCTTTTAATTAAATAAAAAAAATCTTTTAATTAAATAATAAAATCACTTTATCCTAAGCCACATTTAATTAAAAGAACAAATAGCTTTTAAATAAAAAAAATTATTTTAATTAAATAATAGAAACCACTTTGCTAAAAATAATAAATAAATAATAAAATTAAAATTAAAAGGAAAAAGACTTTTTGTCTACACATTGAATGCACACTTTTCAAGATGAGTGGAATCTCCTTTTGCCTCTTAATCTCTTCCACATCTTTTTTCCTCTTAACCATGTCCATTGATTTTGCCTCTTGAGAATCTTGAGCACATGGATCAACCAATATTTAATCTCCACCATTGCTCATTTATTTTTGCTTCTTAATCTTGACCATCCATTCATTTCTAAATCTTTTATAAGGAGCCCTCTCCTCATTTATGCATGGAGATTTTAGAGATCAAGATTTATGTTATTGTTATGCAGGTTTGGAGAGCTATTTTGGAGGAGAGTTTGAGCACTTAAGTTTGGACATTGCAACTTCTCTTTTCTTGTCTTCTTCTCTCATGCCCCATCGCAATCCATTTAGATTAATATTGCACTTACATATTAGATTAGATTCATATTTCCTTTCATAGAATAATCTTGCATAAGCATTTCCTTTCATAGATTAGTTTGCTTTTATGCATTGTTATCATATAGAATAGCTTCCATTTTCATTTGCATGCATAATTGATGATCATGGAGACTAGTATTATTTCTTTTCCTCTTTGAATCTCTCATTTTATGGTGTACTTGCATGGGCACAAACTAGGTCTAAACTGAGGGCCTCCATTATAAACCCCTACACTCCGTGGATAGAGAGCTATGAGTCGTTATTTGAGACCTCATTCTTGAGAAATCTTGGATAAAATGACTCATAGAAGTGTGACAATATTTTAGCACACATTTTTAATGCCCACCTTGGGGCAACCACTTTTACATGTTTGTTTTGGTTTTTTTGGAGCTAACCCCCTTGTGTAGATTTGCTTGGAGACTAAAACCTTAGATTTTCAAAGATTTGATCATATCTCCTAAATGACTTGGTGTTTTGGTCTAAAATTTTTTTGTAGGTTGGCGACATATCAGAGAAGCTCGAATAAAAAATTTAGAATTTTTTGAGGTATTTTCAAAATTTTATAATTTTTTCTTTATTTTTCATAAAAAATTAATTTTCGATGCAAATTAGCATATTTTTTGGAAATTCTTACATTTTCAGAAAGCTCCTTAAATTTCATAGGGGGTCCATTCTTTGTGTTTTGAATTTGGATGCAATAACATAGCTCAAATAATTGATTTAAAAAAACTTGTCTGTTTTGGTAAAATGGGTCTCCAGGGCACAAATGAAGAGATTTTTCTGAAATGTTTACATTTTTGGAAAGATCTTTTTTTTTTAAAGTAGGGGTCTCTATTTTGCATTTCTATTTTTGTAGCCGAAATCATATCAAAAAGTTAGATCTTGTCTACTAGGTCAAATGCAAAAAAAGAAAATTTTGTGATGAATATGCACTTATTTTTCATGGTTCAATGCATAATATGAGTTGTCATTTGGATTATTTTCTAGCTATTATTGTTCCTAACAATTGATTTTCAGATCTAACCCTAGGGTTTGCATAAGTTGGATATACATTCCATATCTTATTTGCTCGTTTGCTTGTTTTCTTGTTGGAGAGTTCGTGGCTTGCTTGCACAAAAAAAGATCAACAAAAATCTACTAAGCATGTTGCATTGGACTTGAGGTATTTTTTTGAATCTCTATAAAATTTGGATTTTAGAAATTAAAATGAATCTCTCACGTGTCTAGCTTGAGTGTTTATTGCTTTCATAGATCACACTTCAATTTTGGGCTCTAAAAAGAACATAGATTCACTTTCTTGCATATATGTTTCACATAGTAAATAGGCCCTATGAACACTATTTGTAGCATTCTTGAGAGAGTGGGCTTCATGTGAAGTTGTTCTTGATGATAGAACCCCTTGTAGATAGGGAGGATATTGTTACTATCTCATGGTCTTACTTGGTTTAGTCCTCAACATTGATCGGTACATTCTCTCTTGGTCCCACTTAGAGAGCTTGGTAGACATTGTTGTTCACATCATGAACCTTGGTGAGGTGGTTTCAATCTTAATGTGTCAATAAAATTTATTCCTATGTTAAGATGAAGTGAAGAGGCTAGAGGATAATGCTCTACTCCCTTTTGGATAGTATCAGAAACTTAGATCCTTGAATCTAAACCAAGTCCCCATGTGGTCCTTTTTGTGAGTCACCTTGTTAGAGAGGGTTAACCATAGTGGACACTCCCTTTATTGGGTAAACCACGTGGATGGAACTTCAAGTGGTAATAGCCATTTTCTTTGTGGTAGCAACAACCACTATATAAATGTCCTTGTGGAAGAAATCTCCACGGGTGTGGTTTCTTGTTGGGCTATCAGATCTCTTCAACATCTCCAATTGATTAAATTATTGGAATGCGTCAAAACCCCAGTGCATCTGGATTGGAGTTCACCCTCTTGAAATTGTAAAAGTTGCAGAGTCAAACTATTACTAAGAACCATAGTGCAACCAAATTTTTATTTGCTAGGACTATGTGCGTGATTGAAAAAATATTTTGAGAACATACACAAGTAGAATCTTTAAGGAGTAGAATACTAAGTCACTATTCTTGTTCATGTGCAAGGTTGCTTTGTCCCTTTCTCATGTTTTGAAGACAATTGTTTTCTTGAACTACTTGATTTCTATCTTATGTGCTTGATTGATGATAAAAATCTATTGATGCATTTGGTTGGTTATTTAAGACGAACAAAATCTGAGTTTTTGAGTGATAAAAACTTCAAAGATCTCCCCAAAAGTGCTATGACATGTTGCTCAAATGAACTTAAATGGTATCAACTTGCACAAAATGACTCTTGGTCTTCTTTCTTCCACATCTCCCATGTCTTCCTAGTCTCCCATTTCCATCCTTTCTCTTCTTCCTTCACACTTCTTCCTCTTTTTCCTAAATTCTTCACATCCTCTTGATTCTTTTCCTCTTATTATCTAGTCTACCTTCTTCTATTCATCTCTTCTATCACTTACATGCTTTATTCCTCCTCTTCGAGAACCATGAATTTCAACTATCTTGTTATGGAACCTCTCTTGAAAATAGATGATCTCGAACTTATTGCTCAATTCAAAGAGTATTATTCCTCCAAAAATCTCATGGGTGATAAATTTATGAAAAACATAAAATAAAAATTGATTAAACTAGACGCCTTTCCTATGATCATACACATGATCCTATCACCACCTCCTTCTTCCAAAATTTTTTCATCTTCTAAGTCTTCTCATCCTTCCTCATCTTCCAAGTCTTACCATGATTCTTCTAGACATTATTCACATTCCTCATTATCCAAGTCTTCCTCCTCCACTAGGTCTTCACTTTCCTCTTCTTCACAATCTCGTTTCTCTTATACTTCTCCCAAGAGTCTTACTTCTCTTCTCAAGACATACCATAATGAGAAACATGACAATCCTTGTGATACTTCTTCTGCGAAGAGTGACACACCCATCTTTGATGACTATGATGATGGACAATGTAGTGATACTTATGACACCTCTATTCATAAGATTCCTCCTAGTCGTGTGCTCGTGCTTACTAGAAATGGGTCATCACATTGGATAGATTGTGATGATGATCCATATGATTTTGATTTTTAAAGAGACTTTGATAATTTTTGTGAACAATACCTAGAAGATACATCTACTTCTATTAAGGAAGAGAAAGCTTTTCATGCTGATTATAAATGTAAATACTATAAGAATCTCTCCTCTAAGAACTCTCATGCTGAAAATAAAGATTATAGTCTTGAGCAAGATTATGTTAATGACCGACCTTTGTCTTGTGATAGTTCCCTTCCATCCCCTACTTCCTCCAATACCCATACATTTCCTAAAGCTTCCAAGTCTTTCAAATGTTTCACAAATCCTTCATCCAACAAAGGTCCTAATACTTTTCATGTGGTTCCCTATAGTTTTCCTCAAGGGATACCTCTTAAAGAAAGTCAAGCTAACCTTCACTTGTCTACAAATACTTTCAATAATGCTATACCTAAAGAACCTAATCATTTCTATGCTATAATTCCTACTTCAGCTAGTCCTTCATCATCTCTTCCAAAGTCTTCCATACAACTCCAACATGCTTCCTTGTCCTTAGAAGTGGCTCCATGTCAAGAGGAATCTAAAAATGATAAAGAAAATAAGATAAAGAAAGATCAAGACCAAGAACCCTCCATGTCATCCAATCCTTTTCATGATGTCTCTTATTTGTTTCATGGTTCTTTTGATCCTGCGCGCCCTTTCTCATTCATTCCACCATGTCTTAAGTCTTCTCCTAAGCAAGATCAAGCTACTACTTACACTATTGAGCTTATTGACCATCAAAATAATCGTACTACACTTGCACTTTCCAAACATGATACTTCCATTAAGGTTATTAAAAATAGTGTTGTTACTTCCAATGTTTAGCCTATTGAAAATCAAGAGAAAAATTATACGTTTACGCTATCCAAAGATCCTTGTCAAGATCAAAGTCTTCCATCTTCTTGTTCTACCACTCCATGTTCACTTCCACTTTCTACTCTTCCTAAGTCTTTTCAAGCTCGGAACAATCCTATCAAAGAAGTTTCTCCTATTCAAGATATTCATGATCCTATTGCAAATCCTAATGCTCACTCTAAAGATGTTGATGTCCTTGGTTGTCATATAGATGTTGATGAACTTATTGATTATTCTTTTGTATCTTCCACGTCCATCCTTGGACCTCCTCCACCAATACTAAGGGCTTCACATCTTCCTTCCATCTTGGGCCCTTATGTCCCTTCACTTTCCCTTCCTAACTCTCTTAATTCATCATCCATATTGGGTCCTTACGTCCCTCCATCTCCTATATTTCCTTAAAATCAACATAGATGCATACCCTTGAATCCTTTTCATCCACCCACCTATCTAAACCAGTCATATTCTCTTTCTTCTTCCACAAGTCCCAAGTCTTTTGGAAGTAACTTGAATGTTCAATACAAGAAAAGGAAGAAATATAAGAATCCATCAAAAAAAGAAGATCACCATGTCTCCTCTAATTGACATGGAGGCATAAAGTCAAAAGAGATATCTAAGAAGAAAACTACAAGACAAGTATGGGTTCCAAAATCCATCATTGAAGATATTCTCTCTAAATCATCAAAAGGAAATGAAAAGCCTATGGCTATATGGATTCCAAAGTCTCTCCTGAAAGAGTCTGATATTGAGAAACAAGTGAAGTTGACATTCAAGCTTCCAAAGGCTTCCACTTCATCTTCTTCCAAAAACATTTTTCCATTCCATATGCCTAAACCGCAACCTCTGCTATCCATTCACCATATTCCTTCACGTATTCCTTCATTCATGTTTCCTCCATCCTCTCGCCACCCTTCAAGGTGTGTGTTGATGTTGATCTTTCCCTCCTTTCCATCTACTCTTTCACAATCCTTCCATTCATTATCCTTCTACCTTCTATCTTTTTTCTTCATTTGCCTATTCCTCCTATCTTCCAACCTCACTCACTTTACATAAAACCTTATCCTTCATTTTTTCTTCCACCTTCCTTTCCCTATTAGCATCTTTGAGAATATCATTTTAAATCCTTGGCATATCATGGTTTATCTTTTCAAGGAGCATTATCTAAAAATATTGCCTTCTTCCAAAAAAAATTCAAAAAATAGAAAAATTCAAAAAGAAAACAAAAAAAAAAGAAAAAAATTGAAAATGTGCCTTGGTGGAAACCTGGAAATAGGTGCATTTGTAGAAAAAGTAAAGAGAAATAAATTCATCCTATGGTGAAAACCACTCCCTTGTGACACCTTGGATAAGTACCATGATGAAAACCTAGCAATCAGGCATGATGCATAGTTTTTTCTACATATTTCATCCATTCCGTCTTCTCTCTTTGATCTTGACAATTTTGACCTATACATGAACATTTGGATATCTTGTGAGCTATCTTATGATGATCTTGCTTTCATTTCATTCATTTTTAGTCTTCATATTTATTTTTATCCATTCATTCTAGCCTTTCGCTATCCTTTTCCCCTTTGGTCTTGATCTAATAAAAAAGAGTAAAAAATGATGCTATGAAGCCTCTTGACATGTCTACTCCTTTGGCCTGCATCCTTTGCTTCTTTTTCATTATGCTTTTGTGACTTATCCTATGCTGACCTTTTATTGCTTGTCCAAATGTGCTTTACATGACAATTTTTCCCTAGCTTGGGTACTCTTGAGGAGTTTGCCCTTGAGGATTTCTTCCCTTCATTCTTCTTCATTCTCCTTCATTCTCTTGTTTTCCATCTCTTCCACTAGCTTGCTAATCCCTCTTGTTCTCAACCTTGCTAGAATTTGGGACTACATGATGTAATCTTGCTTGGGAGTTTGATGCCCATTCTATCTGGGGGCATCCTTTGTACATACTTATTGATCCTGAAAATTTTTCAAAAAATAGTATATTGTTAAAAATTCTAAAAATTGGAAAATGTCTTGAAAAAATTATCATCTTAGTGAAAACCTAGAAATAGGCACTTTGATGTATCTCAAAAAAATAAAATTCCAAAAATATAAAAAAATTCAAAAATTCAAAAAAAAGAAGAAGTGCCTTGGTGAAAACCTGGAAATAGGCGCCTTGGTAGAAAAAATATAAAAAAATTATAAAAAGTCCTGAAAAAAAAATTTGCAATAAAAATCCAAGTGGTGAAAACTTGGAAACAGGCACTACTTGAGGCCTTTGCACCCCTATTTCTCAGCACGTGTCCTCGACATTTATCCTTTCTCCATCATGCCTTATCCTTATTTCCTTGGTTTGGAGTTGGTCTTTGTCTTTGTCTAGGGGGTATAACTATGTTATCTTTGGTCTCTTGGATGCGTTAGTCTTTAGGATGCCTCGCAAATGGTGTTTTTCAACACCTTCCAAACTATGTTTTTCAACACAACCCCTGGCATCGAGTGTTTCTCAACACTTATCAGTTTGGTCTTACCTAGTTTTGTCATGTGATCTTACCTTCTGGAAAGCATTTGATCCTTATCCTCAGAACTCAGTATCAGTTAACACACTTAAATTTTTAAACACAACACTTAATGCTTGAGCTATGTCATGATCTTTTCTTTGTGTGCTGACTGCTATTGATTTTCATTGAGTGTTCTTGTCTAATAAGTCTCTCCGAGATGCATAGCTAGAGGACTTGGGGCATTGGGCATGTTTTATTTTCTTTCTACTTGTGGGTGTGGTCTTGAACCTCTTGAGTGTCTTTTTTTGTTCCCTTGAAACACTTAGGATATTTGAGGCATCATCCTTGACTATTTTTTCACAACCATTCTTGTGGTCATTCTGGCATATTTGCCTTGATGCGAGCATGGTTTTTCTACATTAAATTGGGTAAGCTAACATAGAAGTCATCTTGACCTTTATGTCTTTGATGCTTATGTTATAATCTTTCCACATTCCAATCCTATATAAATCACATTCATATATTCTTAGTTGCGCTTGTGACTAGTTTTGATTGTGTGATTTTCTGATGTCTGTTAATAATGGCCCAATGATGAAAATAAGTTCCTTAACATTCTCTAATAACTAATGAAAACAAAATCCTATGTTACAGTTGCTCTATTGCAAGTACACCTTTGCATTTTCATGTAGCTTGCATTGTTAGATTTCATGTTAATTTGCATTTTTAGGCTGCATTATGAGTTTGAGAGGGTTTTCCTTCATCTTTCTTTTGGACTTTTAATCATCTGTGGTCATGTTTAGATCTTCATTTCCTCATCTTATTTCGTGATCTCAATCAAAATTTCCTATCTTAAACAGTTGGTTGATTTTTAGGCATTCTTTTTCTTGAGGCACATTCTCTTTCTTCCCTCCAGTTCTTTTCACTTCTTCCAAACTTCTATCTTCCATTCGCTTTCACCCCACATCTTTTCTTCTAATTCAACCTTAGGGAATAATCTTTCCTAATTGATGATCTACCTTGGTTCTTTGATCCTTATATCTTTCATCCTACATCAAGAACCTTATCTTTAGTTCAATTTGATCAAATTTATCAATTCACTATTTCTGTTCTATCTCATTTCGATTTCGATCATGAGGGGGAAGTACCTATCAAACTTCAATCCTTGATTCAGCTTTATCAATCCTATCAATTACTTCTCTTGGGGAAATCTTTCTTGAGACTTGACAATTAACTATTTATAGGGATGTTGACCTTATCTTTTTCAACCATCTTATCTTTGTCCTGATGTGTTGTCATCTGTCGATCACACGTCTGGGTTGTTTTGTGATCCCAAATCGATCTCACATTTCAACTTCATTCTTTAACTACATGTGTTCCCATGAAGATCACACATTAGTCAAAGAGGGGCAAATGTATGCACCCTAAAATGGTTGCCTAGACTTTGGGCCCCCATTCATCATTTTATCAATTTCATGAATCAATGCCTTGCAACATTTTCAATCCAAATCAACTTCTTTGATCAAATCGTAATTAATTCAATATTTCCTAACGTTTGGTCATTTTATTTTAAGCCTCATTTAATTAAAAAGAGAAAAAATAAAAAATAAAATAATCTTATTTAATTAAGAGAACATGCTCCCTTTTAATTAAATAAAAAAAATCTTTTAATTAAATAATAAAATCACTTTATCCTAAGCCACATTTAATTAAAAGAACAAATCTCTTTTAAATAAATAAAAAATATTTTAATTAAATAATAGAAAACATTTTGCTAAAAATAATAAATAAATAATAAAATAAAAATAAAAAAGAAAAAGACTTTTTGTCTACACATTGAATGCACACTTTCCAAGATGAGTGGAATCTCCTTTTGCCTCTTAATCTCTTCCACACATCTCTTTTCCTCTTAACCATGTCCATTGATTTTTCCTCTTGAGAATCTTGAGCACATGGATCAGCCAAGATTTAATCTCCACCATTGCTCATTTATTTTTGCCTCTTAATCTTGACCATCGATTCATTTCTAAATCCTTTATAAGGAGCTCTCTCCTTCTCATTTATGCATGAAGATTTTAGAGATCAAGATTTATGTTATTGTTATGTAGGTTTGGAGAGCGATTTTGGAGGACAGTTTGAGAACTTAAACTTGGACATTGCAACTTCTCTTTTCTTTTCTTCTTCTCTCATGGCCCATGGCAATCCATTTAGATTAATATTGCACTCTCATATTAGATTAGATTCATATTTCCTTTCATAGAATAATTTTGTATAAGCATTTCCTTTCATAGATTAGTTTGCATTTATGAATTGTTATCATATAAAATAGCTTTCATTTTCATTTTAATGCATACTTGATAATGGAGACTAGAATTCTTGTTGTTCCTCTTTGAATCTCTCATTTTATGGTGTACTTTCTTGGGCACAAACTAGGTCTAAACCGAGGGCCTCCATTTTAAACCCTTGCAGTTCATGGATAGAGAGCTATGAGTCGCTATTTGAGACCTCATTGTTGAGAAATCTTGGATACAATGACTCATATAAGTGTGACAACATTTTACCACACAATTATAGGCCTTAGAAACAAAGTCCTGTAGCATGTCATGGATTGCTCATACCTCTCATGGGGTCTGACATATGAAACTTTATTTCCCAATCGTGGTTAGTGCACCTTGGGGACACTTTAGTCCGGGAGGGTCCAGAGCATTCTAGTGACTTAGTGGTCAAAATGGGGTTGTCGTTAGTTTTTACCTGCCCAACTGGAGCTAATGGTCCAGTCCATTCAGTGCTAGGATGAATGTTTGGAATAAATCCAGTGGTGCAACTTTCAATTGACCCTCACAACAAGTTTTGGCATCAAGCGAAACTGGAGTGCCAAATTCAAACAAATTCAAATCTCCCAAAACGAAGAGAGGTTATTGTAGGCCTCAAAAATAGGGTCATGTAGGATCTCATGGATTGTTGATACCTATCACAGGATCCAACATATGAGCCTTGAATGTTCATTGCTCAATCATGCTTAGTGCACCTTGGGGACACTTTGGTCTGGCATGGTCTAGAACGTTCTAGTGACTCTATGGTTGAAATGGGGTTGTCCCTAGCATTTACCCAACCAATCGGAGCTAATGGCACAATCCATTTGGTGCTAGGACAAATAGTTTGGAATAAATCTAGTGGTGCAACTTTCAATTGACCCTCACTACAAGTTTTGGCATTAAGTGAGATCAAAGTGCTAAATTAAAAAAAAATTAAATCTCCCAGAATAGAGAGAAATTATTGTAGGCCTCAGAAATGCAGTCATGTAGCATCTCACAGATCACTAATACATCTCATAGGGTCTGATATATGAGCCTCAAAAATTTTTTGTCTGATCGTGCTTAGTGCACCTTGGGGACACTTTGGTCAGGCATGGTCCAAAATGTTCTAGTGACAAAGTGGTTGAAACAAGGTTGTCCAAAGCATTTACCTACCCAACCAGAGCTAATGGTGTAGTCCATTCAGTGGCGGGATGAATGGTTTGGAAGAAACCCAATGGTTCAACTTTCAACTGACCCTCACTGCAAGTTTTGGCATCATGCGAGATTGGACTTCCAAATTCAAAAAAAATTGAATCTCTCAAAATGGAGAGAGGTTGTTGTAGGCCTCAAAAAAATGGTCTTGTAGCATCTCATGATCATTGATACCTCTCACAGGGTCTGAGATATGAGCATTGAAATTTTGCTACCCAATCTTGCTTAGTGTACCTTGGGGATATTTTGGTCTAGCATTGTCCGGAATGTTATAGTGACTCAGTGGTCAAAATGGGGTTTTTGCTAGCATTTAACCATCCAAATAGAGCTAATGGGGTAGTCCACTTGGTGTTGGGATGAATGGTTTGGAAGAAATTGAGTGGTGCAACTTTCAACTGACCCTCACTGCAAGTTTTGGCACCAAGCGACACTAGCGTGCAAAATTCAAACAAATTTGAATCTCCCAAAATAGAGAGAGGATATTGTAGGCCTAAGAAACATGATCCAGTAGCATCTCATGGATTTATATTACCTCTCATGGGGTCTGAGATATGAGCCTTGAAATTTTGCTACCCAATTGTGCTTAGTGCACTTTGGTCTAGGATGGTCTGGAATGTTCTAGTGACTCAATGGTCAAAAAGGGGTTGTCGCTATCATTTACCCACCCAACCAAAGCTAATAGTGCAGTCCATTCAGTGTCAGGATGAATGGTTTGGAAGAAACCCAGTGGTGTAGCTTTCAACTGATCCTCACAACAAGTTTTGGCATTAAGCGAGACTGGAGTGCCAAATTCAAAAAAATTTGAATCTCCAAGGATGGAGAGATTTGATTGTAGGCCTTAGAAACATGGTCTTGTAGCATCTCACCGATTGTTGATACATCTCATAGGGTCTGAGATACGAGCCTCGAAAGTTTGCTTCCCAATCATGCTTAGTGCACCTTGGGGACATTGTGGTTTGGTATGGACCGGAACGTTCTAGTGACTTAGTGGTCAAAATGGGGTTGTCCCTACCATTTATCCTCCCAACCAGAGCTAATGATGTAGTCCATTTGGTGCTGGGAAAAATGGTTTGGAAGAAATCCAGCGATGCAACTTTCAACTAACCCTCACTCCAAGTTTTGGCATCAAACGAGACTGGTGTGCTAAATTCAAATAAATTTGAATCTCCCAGAATGGAGAGATGTTATTGTAGGCCTTGAAAATGTGGTCATGTAGCATCTCATAGATTACCGATACCTCTCACAGGGTCTGAGATATGAGCCTTGAAATTTTGTTTCCCAATCGTGCTTAGTGCACCTTGGGGACACTTTGGTTCGGCATGGTACGGATCATTCTAGTGACTCAATGGTCAAAATAGGGTTGTTGCTAGCATTTACCCACCCAAATAGAGCTAATGGCACAATCCATTTGGTGCTAGGATGAAAAATTTGGAAGAAACCTAGTGTCGCAACTTTCAACTGACCCTCACTGTAAGTTTTGGGATCAAGCGGGACTGGAGTGCCAAATTCAAACAAATTTGTATCTCCCAAAATGGAGAGAGGTTATTGTAGGCCTCAAAAATGTGGTCATGTGGCATCTCACATATCATTGATACCTCTCACGAGGTCTGAGATATGAGCCTCAAAAATTTTCTTCCCAATCGTGCTTAGTGCACCTTGAGGACACTTTGGTCTGGCATGGTCTGGAATGTTCTAGTGACTCAGTGGTCAAAATGGGGTTGTCACTAGCATTTACCCACCCAACCAGAGCTAATGGCATAGTCCATTTAGTGCCATGATACAATCCTTGAACACTATCCATTCACCCTAGGGAATCATCATTTTACTTTGAACACATTTGACCAATTTTGACTCAATGACTCCAACTATTACATCATTTGATGATACAAATGTACATGGAATTAGGACAATAAAAATGTAAGGATGCAAAATTAAGATGATACAAACTATATAAGGATACAAAATTCATTGTAAGGAAACACATTTTTTGCACTTTACATGGCATTAAGACAATACAAATGTGGGCTCTTAATATTTGCAAATCAACCCCATGGGCTCTTTTATATTTCAAATTTTGCATCTAATTTTGCATCAAATTTTCTATATATAAAATTTGGCATCTAAATATGAACATTACATTCAATTTTTGTTTTTATATACAAAATTTGGCATCTAACTATGCACATTACATTTAATTGATGTTTTTATATACAAAATTTGGCATCTAACTATGCACATTACATTTGATTGTTGTTTTTATATACAAAATTTGGCATCTAACTATGCACATTACATTCGATTGTTATTTTTATATACAAAATTTGGCATCTAAATATGAAAATTACACAACTATATATAAAAAATAAGTGTCTTTTTCACTCCAATCCCTACATTCGGAAGGCAGAAGAAAAGTTAATAGAGAATATAAGAAGTTTATATAGGTTGAGAAAAAGATTATGAACATATATAACTAAATGAACCAAAGAACATGACTAGACAATGCATAGTAAAGTTTACCATCATAAAATATGGGCTAATCAAATGCACACCTCGATCTTCTATATCTATCATATATGTATCCAATTGTATTTATATTCCACATACAAAACCAAGTTTATTGGCTCAAACAAATAAAGAAAAAACCTACAATTAATTTATTGAACGTAATCGTAATAAACATGGAAAACCTTGCAACTTGAGTTGAACTTACCTAATGAAGTGTGCCTAAAGGGTCATCTCTTTGCTTGACAGTATTCAATATTGCTTCATGATTAGTAGTACTAATAGTCTAGAGCTCTTTTGTATTTAGTTTTCCTTGATGTTTCAACAACTGAACATTGGTTGCTATAACAAGGTGTGAATACACGAGAATGGTTTTGTGCTTCTCAAAGTCTTCAAACACATGAATGTTATTTTTATAATCATATATGTGTGCAACCATGTTCCCACAACAACATGTTATCCTTTTGGATATGTGAACATATCATCATATGTCGTCGGTTGTGCAAGTTTCTGCTTTCCTCGTACACATCGTACTAATCAGTAATCTGATCTCACATGATTCCATTGTGGTGAAACCAATACAAAAAAATATTAGGAATGAATGCTAAATGTTTGGCAGCCATTCTGTAGTAGTTGTTGTTGCATTCATGACTATGATTTTCATTGATGTCAACATAGTGATTTATTGAAGACTTGCAGAGAAGCAAATAGAGTTTGGATTAGCGCATGTGGTTTATTGCAGTTGGAGCTATGCAATGTTGAGGTTATACTCTTTGATATCTTATATTTCTATGGTTAAGAGTGCGAACAATAATTCATTTATTCATGGAAGTTATGATCATTTTGGTGGAAGCAGTATTCAGGCAATGTTCCTGAGTAGCGGTTTGTGGAAATCAGATGATATCTCCTAATGGGGATGGAATCTAATTTTTCATAGTTAAAGGGAAGTTGAAGACACATTGATAGTGATGTGGATGTTAGTGTAGACTTTGAGGTCACATGAGTGAAGATTTATTGTATTTGGAAGTTGACAGTTTTGTGTAATTTTGGTGTAGCGTGTGGAAAACTTTTATTTTGTAATTGTATGCCGACTCATTTGTAATTATTTGAGTGTGGTATAAAGGAGGGAATGTATTTCTTTATTGTAATGTAGTTGAAGTGTGTAAGTTTGTAATTATGATATGGTAGCAGTGGTTGTGTGTGATGTTGTATGCATGAAGTGAAGAAAAGAGCTAAGTATGAAAGTGAATTTATGAAGGAAGACATGTGAGGTACAGAGATCTGAAATTGAGATCTGATGTAATAGTGAGTGAGGTTTGGAATAGTTAGAGAAGAGGTAACATATTATTCTTTTGAGTAATGCAAAGATTATTTGGACAATGTGTTCAGTGATCTTACCCTGAAGTTGTTTGGGTAGTGGGTCCTTCTGTCTTTCATAGCTCTTAACAGGGTTAGAATCTTTTAACATGGATTCAAAATCTCCTAATAGGGATTCATATGTACTGAATGTATTTCATAAGACTCCTAACAAAGTCCATCCTTTCATAAGGAATATTCATATTAGTGCATCTTTTGTGGGCATCATTCCCACCGGGGTTTACTCTTTGATCAAGAGGTTCTCTAGTCAACATATCTTGTGTCATTGTGTTATTGTGTATGGATATCTTTCTATGGTTGGTAATTATATTTCTTATATGGTTTAATATTTTTGAAGATGATTAAAGTTATAATTATCTGATAACTAATTCACCCCCCCCCTCTCAGTTATCTTGGTAGAATTTACTTTCTAAGAATTGGTATCAGAGCAACAGGTCCTTGAAAAAGAAATTTAACATCTTAAAGAGATCCATGGTGAATTTTAGGAAAGAAAGCCCTAAGTTTGATGGAGTAAATTTTGACAGCTAGAAAGAAAAGATGAAGACACACCTATTATGTTTAGGACCAAGTTATTGGTTGATTATAAAGAATTATAAGACTATCATTGAAGAGGACAATCTTGAAACATGTACTGTGGATGAGAGAGATCTACTCATGTGTAACATACTTGCAAGAGAAGCACTTTTGACAAAACTTATGGAGAATGAGTATAGTCAGGGAAAATGTTCGAAAAAGTCTCATGATATATGGAAAGCTTTACACTCTACTTTTGAAGGTGATGAACATGCAAAAAGAGTTAGATTGCATAATTGGATATGTGCATTTGAAGATATAAGAATGTTGGAAGATGAATCTATTAGAAGTTATATTGGTAGAATGTCAGAAATCATTACAGGTATAAAATCTTATGGAGGAACAAAGACAGAGAATGAAGTGATATGGAAAATTCTGAGGACATTGACTCTTGTATTTAAGTAGACAACATAGATGATTAAACAAGTCATACCTTGTACAACAAAATTTACAAGAGAAAATCTTCTTGGAAGATTGGAAGCAACATAAATGAACTTGAGATTATCAGGAGACTTACCTAGAATGGAGACAACATTTAGTGCTCTTAGTGTTCACCCTACTTTGTCAAGAAGCATTAGTGTGAGCGGAGATTATGCTGGCAGCAACAAATCTAGAAATGAAGAAGACAAGAAGATTGAAGAAGGTATTGCCTTGCTTGTGAAAAGAGAACCAGAAGGTAAGAAAATATTTAAATGTTGGACTTGTCAAGAATATGGTCATTTTACATCTAAATGTCTAAGAGAGTTAAAAAGTACAGAAGCAATTTCAAACCTAGAAGATCTAAGGAATGTTATTATGCTAATGATGAAGATCTTGAAGCTAGTATAGAAAGAACTTTAAGTGAAAGTGATATTGAGAATAATGATGACATAGGATTTGTAGTAATTAAAGAAGAAAATCTTGAAACTAATGTTAAGGAAGAAAAAGCCTTAGTTTCTCAAGTTGAAAAGAAAGCTGATTGGATTATAGATAGTGGTTGTTCACATCATATGACCAGAGACATGAAAAAGTTTATAAAGTTGAATGAATATGATGGAGGAGTTGTTAGAGTTGGAAATAATGCACCTTATTTGATTAAAGGTATAGGACCTATTACTCTTGATGGAAAGACTAATATTGATGATGTTTATTTTGTGGATGGATTGAAACATAATATTTTGAGTGTTGGATAGTTAGTTGATAAGGGATATCAAGTTTTGTTTACTAAGAAAACTTGTGTGATGAAGGATAAAGATGGAAATCTGATTGGAACTGGATCTACAACCAGAGGTAATGTATTTTAGTTGAATCCTACTGAGATGACATGCTTGATTACTAAGATTGATGATATTTGGTTATGGCATAGAAGGTTTTCTCATATAAACTTTGATAACATTGTGAAAGTAAGTACTACAATTGCAGTAAGAGATTTACCAAAAATTATGAAGCCTACTAACATGATTTGCAAAGAATGTGTAATGGCTAAACATAAGAGAAGTTCTTTTCCAAGTAAGAAGCTTACATCTACAGAGAAGGTAGAGATTGTTCATATAGATTTGAGCAGTCCTACCAGGACTAGAAGATTCTATGGAGAAAGCCACAGTGAAGTCATTGAAGAATGTACATCTGAAGATAGATCTGAGACAGTGACACCTAGCAAGAGTTTTTAAAGAAATCATCCCTTTGGATAGATTATTGGGAGCATCAAAAGAGGAGTTCTAACTCAAAATAAGGCACAAGAATAGTTATGTTTGATTTCTCAAATTGAACCTAAGACTACTAATGAAGCTTGTGAAGATGGAAGTTGGACTAATGCTATGAAAGAAGAACTAGATCAGATTGAAAAGAACAAGACATGGAGTATGCACCTAGACCTAAAGACAAGAATGTTATTGGAACTAAATGGGTATTCAGAAACAAGATGAATGAACAAGGAGAAGTAGTAAGAAACAAAGAAAGATTGGTATGTAAGGGTTACTCACAGCAAGAAGGAATTGACTATGAAGAAACCTTTGCACCTATTGCAGGAATTGAAGCAGTAAGAATGTTTTTGTCATATGAAGCTTATAAGAAATTCAAAGTATATCAGATGGATGTGAAGTCAACATTTTTGAATGGAGAATTGGAAGAAGAAGTCTACATTGAGAAGCTTGAAGGTTTTCCTTTAATTCAAGAAGGAGACATGGTATGTAAATTGAAGAAAGCTTTATATGGACTTAAACAAGCACCTAGAACTTGGTATGCAAGATTGGATAAGTATTTTTTTTAAATTGGGATTTACAAAAGGAACAACAGATAACAATCTATACAAAAAAGAAATTGAAAATGGTTTGTTAGTTATAGTTATTTTTGTTGATGACATTATCTTTGGAGGAGAATATGAAGCTAGTGAAAAATTTGCAGATGAAATGAAGATTGAATTTGAAATGAGTATGATTGGTGAGATGAAATACTTTTTGGGATTACAAATAACATAAAAAAATGATCGTATCTTTGTAAGTCAGACAAAGTACTTGAATGACTTGTTGAAAATATTTGGAATGTCAAATTGTAAACTAGTTGGAACACCTATGGTGATGGGACATAAGTTATCTAGCACAGATGAGACTCCTACAGTAGAGCAGAAGAAATACATATGTATGATTGGAGGATTGTAGTATTTGAATCATACAAGACCTGATATAGCACATTCAGTTGGAATTGTAGCAAGATTTCAAGCTGAACCCAGGGAATCACATTATGTAGTTGTAAAGAGGATACTGAGATATTTAAGAGGCACAATGGACTATGGACTATGGTATGAAAAATATGATGATTTTACCCTATGTGCATATACAGATGTTGATTGGGGAGGCAGTGTTGATGACAATAAAAGCACTAGTGGTGGAACATTTTTCCTTGGAGGAAGATTAGTTTCTTGGCTAAGAAAGAAGTAGAATTGTATCTCAAAAAGAATAGCAAAAGTAGAATATGTAGTAGTAGTAAACAATTGTAACTAGATAATTTGGATGAAGCAAATACTAAAGGATATTGGAATAAAATTTGTTGAACCTATTGTCATACATTGTGACAACACCAGTATAGTTAGTATGTCTAAGAATCCTATATTACATTCTAAGACAAAGCATATAGAGATTAAGTATCATGTTGTAAGAGAGAAAATTGTTGAGAAAGAAGTCAAACTTGAGTACATAAATACAAAGGAGAAGATAGCAGATATATTCAAAAAGCCTTTGCCTAAGGATATATTTGAGTATCTGAGAGGTATGCTTGGGGTTATGCCCCAACCTAATTTTGAGAAGTGATGTAGTTGGTTGCATCTGTCTAGTGGTATATGAGCCTTATCTTTCTTTTGGACTAGATGTTGGTACTTCCTCTATGGGGGAGTATGTGTATCTGAGCTAATTCATGAGGACTCTAGTAAATGTATTTTTTGAAAAGTGTCTTTTGACATTGAGTTGTTATTGACATAGTGATGAAATTTCTATCATTGATGTCAATGGGGGAGAAGTATACATGAAAAAAAATTTGAGATATCTATTGGAGAGAACAAATTAAGATAACGAAGCAAGATTTGATTGATGAAGAGGATTTGAAGAAGCAGTGTTGCAATATTGGATTTTTGGAACATTGGATGTTTTCCATCTATGTTTCCATCAATGCCAATGGGGGAGATTGTTAGGAATAAATTCTAAATGTTTTGTAGCCATTCTATAGCAGTTGTTGTTGCATTCATGACTATGATTGTCATTGATGTCAACACAGTGATTTACCGAAGTCTTGCAAAGAAGCAGATAGAGTTTGGATTACCGCATGTGGGTTATTGTAGTTGGAGCTATGTGATGTTGAGGTTATACTATTTGATATGTTATATGTCTATGGTTAAGAGCATAGATAGTAATTCATTTATTCACAGAAGTTATGATCATTTTGGTGGAAGCAGTATTCAGGTAGTGTTCCTGAGTAGCGGTTTGTGGAAATCGGATGATATCTCCTAATTGGAATGGAATCTAGTTTTGCACAGTTAAAGGGAAGTTGAAGACACATTGATAGTGACATGGATGATAATGCAAACTTTGAGGTCACACGAGTGAAGATTTATTGTATTTGGAAGCTGACAGTTTTCTGTAATTTTGGTGTAGCGTGTGGAAAACTTTTATTTTGTAATTGTATGTCGACTCATTTGTAATTATTGGAGTGTGGTATAAAGGAAGGAATGTATTTCCTTATGTTAATTTAGTTGAAGTGTGTAATAATGATATGGTAGTAGTGGTTGTGTGTGATGCTTTATGCATGAAGTGAAGAAAAGAGCTAAGTATGAAAGAAAATTTATGAAGGAAGACATGCGAGGTACAAAGATCTAAAATTGAGATCTGATGTAACAGTGAGTGTGGTTTAGCATAGTCAGAGAAGAGGTAACATATTATTCTATTGAGTAATGAAAATATTATTTGGACAGTATGTTTAGTGATCTTATCCTGAAGCTGTTTGGGCAGTGGGTCCTTCTGTCTTCCATAACTCTTAACAGGGTTAGAATCTTTTAACACGGATTAAAAATCTCCTAACAGGGACTCATATGTACTAAATGTATTTCATAAGACTCCTAATAGAGTCCATCCTTTTACAAGGAATATTCATATTAGTGCATCTTTTATGGGTATCATTCCCACCGAGGTTTACTCTTTGATCAAGAGGTTCCCTAGTCAACATATCTTGTGTTATTGTGTATGAATACCTTTCTATGGTTGGTAATTATATTTCTTATATGGTTTAATGTTTTTGAAGATTATAAAATTTATAATTATGTGATAACTAATTCACTCCCCCCTCTCAGTTAGCTTGGTGGACTTTAACTTCTAACAAAAATATGTCCTGGCTGTAGAAGATCTGAAAGATGATCGTAGTCAAGTGAACAGTCCATGTCATCATTTATTATAGAGACTGTGAGAGATAAAGGAGTAAGATAATGTGGAAACCATATAGGAACCCACTGACTTGACTCACACTGATCCCAATCACACTGAAGACAACTCGAACAATAACAAGCCAACTCTCATGTCCAAATGGTCCATGTACTAGCATCTGAGCTTCAAAATGAATGCATTTTTGAAGAATATTTCACAGTTTGACAATCCAACCTATCTCTTATTATTCCCAACTCAACCAACCAAAATAATCTATGCACTACTGAATCAAGATTCCCCCTATGATAATGTTGAAGTACACCAATCAACAATAGAATGAGCATCAATGATTTATGCACCTAAAATCCTTAGTTGCTCCTTATGTAGAGCTCTCTTTATGCATGCACCTGCTCCATCATGCTCCCCTTATCCATGACCGACCTCAAATAAACTCCAACTATGAGGTACACCTCTCTCTACATGCATTCTACATACCCAATAAAACATACGATCATTTTTTAATTGACCTGTGTAATTATCTAACCAAATGAGATGTCTATGCATAGAAATATTATTTTAGCGCACCCACTCAAAATAATTCTCAAAGCAATGTTGGAAAAACTCGGATGAGCGTGATCTATCATCACTCATATAAAAATAGTACTCTCATATTATCTTCTGGTCATCTTATGTACTATCAAGGGAATGTCTATATGTTATGTGCACAAAAATAACGACTTGAATAAAATTGTAATATTTATCTTGCAACTCATTTTGGGGCTGCAATGTATAGTTCTCTACAAAGTCAATAATTGATATAATAGTGCCAATCAGGAAAGTGTCCTTACACATCTTGAATTGTTGATCCAACCACTGAGACATGTGACTATGCCTTGCATACTTGTAAAAAATATTCTTCCTAAAATTTGAAATAAAATCAGTTACATTCCATTCTTTTGTAACCAACTCACATCTAGAGCCTTCACCTCCACTTTTTAATGTATATTTAATGGTTTCATATACCTTTTTGTGGACAATTGTCTTTCCAAAATTGTGTTCGTAGCCCTCATGAAAAAATTCAACAAACTTCACTAGTCCACCACACTCTGAGCACTTGTCATTTAAGAAATCTTATTTATACAAGAAACATCCATCATCTCTATGACATAAAAAATGATGTAGCAAGTCTCTTGATGATTTTGAAAGAGCACTTGCACCACACTCCTCCAACATTTCACTAGTATGCAAAGTAGAATGAATGGATCGTAACAATTCATGGTGCATTGAAAACTCTACATGATATTTGCAACAAGTATTTCGAATCTTAAGAGGCACACAAAAAAAGGCTTTAGGGCTTAAAAATATCTTTGTGATATTTGCAATGTTGGATGTGTCTCACAAATTTTTTTGAACAACATTGTTTGACTCACCTCCAAATAATGTTTGGGATGCGGAGTGCGATCTTGAATGCCAATTCTCAACTTCAAGACATCCTTCAAATTTGGTGACACTCTTGAGTTAGATTGCAAAAATAGTTGAATTTGATCCTTCACATCATCGGTAAGCTTCTTATCACAACATGAAAGTCTCCCACCATAAGCCCATGTATCATTTTGAAGAGGATCGCCAATTCTTTCTCTTCTTGCATGTTCTATATCCAAAGTTTTACGATTTAGATTCAAGTCAATACAACTTTGTCTCATCAAACGATCCTTTCTCAAATGATGACTTACTAAGGAGGTTGTAATAATCCTCCTAGTAGATCTCTTATCTTTTTCCTTGGTAGTCTTCCCAATGGAATTGAGAGCACTAAAAAGATTTCTCACAATAATAGCATTTCTCTCTTTTTTCTTGTTCACACTAATCTTCAATTTGACTAGTATACATCTCATCTTCTGCATCTTTAACAATTGCACAAACATTTGACATTTCTCAACCAACATCTTGTGGCTAGAAATTAATCAAAAAGTTTTGAAACCCACAACCGAATAGTTCTTTTTGATCTCTTACCATTGAAATTGTTAATTATGTTCTCATCAATTTCAAGTAACTATTAGTTGTTCTTGAAGGTCTCAATTTTGAATTTTGTCTTTCTTTCTTCGAAGGGACTTCATTTCTCATATAATTTGGAGATGTGTTACATTGATTTGGTTCTTGTGTACCATTATCATTGTCAATTCCTTCATATTCAATCGGTGGATTGCCATTGACAATGTCCACACTTCCATTGTCCACATCTACATGTTCATTTTCAAAACCTACATTTTCATCTTCAATCCCTAAATTCTCATTTTCAATATTATTGTCATAAATCATTTCAAATTCATGTTCTTCACTTGAAACCACATTCAAAGGTGGGTCTATGCCAACATCTTCATTAATATTTAACATACCTTGTCTCTTGTTTCGATGGACGACCCTATCCATTTCTCTATAAACTTCAATCTCTTCATTTGTGAGTCTCCTCTTCCATTTATGCTTTCAATGACTACTACTCCCCATAGTTAGACCAAAAAGGTGATGCAAAAACCTTTGGTAATAGAGAAAATCCAACCAACAAGTGCAAAAAGTAGATTTTTGTCTTCTCTAAAGACAAAATGTGATTCGCTACAACTCGACTCCCATGATTCTACAGAAAAATGAGCCTCTCTAGAGGGACCTAGAGATTATTTTTTTTACTTTTCAATAGTAAATAGAATTGGATATCTGAAATCTGCTACCAAAATTTTGCCAAAATCTCTCTCTCTCTCTTGTTGGATTGGAGAGATAGGGTACTAAGAGGGGAGGGGTGAATCAGTTCCCACCAAAACATTTAACTCATAAACTTTTCAAACCTTAAACAGAAAATAGTAGTATCCTTCAACTATAACTTGAATCCATTGCATGGATCATTCATTCATTTAACTATCAAAAGTAAATAGCATGAAATCAACAAGATAATTATCACATAACACAAGTATTTTGGTAATGCAGAAACCCTTGTTAGAAGGTGAAAACTGTGGTGGGGATGACACCAACAAATTATTTACTATTGTAGATAGAAAAGGTTTTCCTGTTAGGGATACAAATGGTGATCACTTCTAGTGATCTTACCTTGTTAGGAGTAACATATCAGATCAATTAGATATACCTAGTGATAGGATTTTGACAACACTACTTGAGTGTGCACTCAGTTAAGAGATTTACAAAAAGACTGTTAGGTCTACTCTGTTAAGAGATTTTACCAAAACTCTATTACAATGATTAAAAAATAACAGGTAAATATCTGCTAATGACAAATCAACTTGTCTGATATAGATCTATGAAATTCTTAATAGATATCACCATTCTATGTGAAGATCTCTGCTCTAAACTTCTTGGTAGCCTTTTCTAATTCTCCTTAATCTAAATAACTCTGAATACTGTTATGTTCTGCCTGATAACTAATATTCATGAAGTTGGCTAATGCTTCAAGAAATTATTTTCATGTTCTCAACCTTCTTATCAAGCTTCTTCCTGATGCATACAAAAAAAATATGAAATTACATTTATATAGCATACTATTGTTGCTGCTTAATAAACATTAGGTTACAATATCTTAGAGAAAACCCTAAGATCAACAGTGGACAAAAATAACCTAGATCTAGCAAATGCATAAAGATCATCATCACAATTAATGATGGAATCTTACAATAAATGATCCTTGATCTTGGTAAAATGTTTTGTGATTATGTTATAACCGTTTGCATAGATAAGTGTCCCATTCATGATTACTATGTTGTTTACTATCTTCCTCAATAAACACAGTATATTCTACTCGGTGTTTACTACCACTTGGTATCGGTGTACAATGATGCTCGGTATAACTTCCCTAGTGCTTGGTGTGAAGACTTGACCGACTGGCTTTAAGTGTATATAGTTTTTGACTAGATTAGAATAGGTAACCGACCGATGTCTTTGATACTAATGACAACCTTTAATGGTCAAATAGAGATAACAATCTCCCCCTTTGGCATTAGTATCAAAATCTTAAATGTATATAGACATATGATCTCAAAATACTTTCTGTCTCCGCCATATACATAGATAAATATCATAAAAAAATTTCTATTACTCCCCCTTAGTGCATGCTCTCGCTAATGTGTAGTATACTTAGCATTTTATATACATATTTGGCATATATATGTTATCCCCTATTTTATATACATGTTTTCCCCCTTTTTAATATTAATGCCAAATAAGAAAATGTATACTTAAAGCTTATCAAAAATGTTCTTGTGGGTTTTCTTCAATGGCTCCAAGAGGTTTTCCCATTCCTCTTTCAAGTTGGTGAGAGCAATATGCTTAAGACTGACTTGTGGATGCATGTCAAAAATGTTGTACAACAGAGATTTTTGGTGTTGCAACAAGTGTTTATGCCTTGACAATGTGCTTCTCAAAGATTTTCAAGTAGGGAAGCAACTCAGTTTGTAATTCCGTGGCTTGCTCACTGATAATTTCTTCTTTTTTCCTGAGATCTGCTCTTAACTGCCTGAGTTCTTGAATTTTCAAGATATGCTTTGCAAATGCTTGAGGCTTGGTTAAGGCTACTTGTGCATTGGCTTTGATTTCATTATCAAGTTGTTTAATCTTTTCATTGATCTCGGTAGTGAAGGTTTCCATAGTGCATAGTTTGAACAAAATTTGACAAATTAATTGAGTAATACCCTGAATTTCAGTTATTATCTCAGATATCTTAACCTTGTTAATTTCCACTTCTTGGCTGATCCTTTCTACAATTTTATCTTGTATCTTGGATTCTTCCCTTTCTTCTATTATCTTGTCTACTTCATCATCTGGGGCATTTATCTCTTCAACAAGTGTAGCAAGTTGGTCCATGATCCGAGTGTCCTCATCCATATGTACCTCTAGTACAACCTATTGTAAGATATCTCTTACATTCTCAAGTATTTATTTCCTCTTTCTTTCATGATTTTAATTTTTCCCGTGCTTCCTTCCTTGTACACAATTCCTCATATTTTCTTAAGTCTTCAAGCATTAGGGTCCTTGGGTCACAATCCGGTATAACTATGACTTCATCTAATGTGACTGGCCCTTTTCCTTCCTTTTTCTTCTGATTCTTCTTCTCCAATGCTTGAGGTAGACTTTTTATAATTGGTACAATGTCATTTACCTTAGAACTTTGTGTAACCTGCCTGGGTGACACTGTATCTTCCTTCTGCTACTCCTCGGTGACCTTTGTGTTGGTAGACTATGTTGGAGACTCTAATGTAGTATCCGGTGGAGTGGCCTTGGTTACATTAGGATTCTCTTGATCCTTTGTGTCTACCTCTGATGCCTCTTTCTCTTTAGGCTTGTTTGTTTCAGTTGTTGTTACAGTGCTTTGTTCCCCTATTGGATCCTTTGGTTATTTGGGGTCTGAACCTTTGGGTTTATCTTGTGATAAAATTTCAACTACTTCCATAATAATAGGAAGTTCTCTCGGTAATGATGTGAATGCACACTCAGTAACTTGACCTTCATCATGTGAAATATCTGGTGCATTGTTCACATCTTCATCTTCATTTCTATCATCAGGATCCCCATTTGTAATGTCCTTAATGAGTACATCTTCATCATTTTTCTCCTTTATTTAGATCACTACTAGATCTGGTGTATCTTGTGAACTACTTATAACTTCATTTAAAAGAGTTGTATCAATTACCTTGGTAAATGATACACCTGATTCTTCGGTCTTCTTTTCTATATTATCATCATCTATATAAATGTTTTTCCCTTTTGACCTTTGTCTCTTCTTAGACAGATTAAGAAATGCTTCTTTCTCAGCTTTCTCTTTTGCTGCAAAAATTGATGTCCCCATGAGTTGTCCACTCTCATCAACATCTGCCAGATTTTCATCTAAAATTTGCATAGCTTGGCCTTTTACCTTGAATCTCCGGTAGTAAGTGTTCATATATTCATCAATTTCATCAAGAGTTAAATTTGGTGCTGCCTCAACTAGGGATTGTTCCCTCAATTTATTCTTGGTGTCCAAGGCATAGGACCACTTCTAATTTACTATTTATTCTAGTGCCTTAGGTAGTGGTTTTCTAAACTCCAATGGAACTCTTTTAAAGCTTATCATTATTTGGATAACAACTTCCTCAATTTTATTCTGATCCTCGGTAGACATTGTTGGCAATTTGGCTGAGTTGGTTACATAGATGTTTTCATTATGGCAATATATGATCTACATGAAGATCACACAGGTCAGAGGGCTATTATGTTAGAGCACAATGCAAAAATTTCTAAGTATGAGACAATGTGTTTTTGCCAGTGAACCCGAAGATAGTTTTGATCGACAATGTTGATTGGAGCAAGTTCAATGCTTGCATACTTGAACATAGACACTATGGTAACTTTTGAAGACTCACCTTTGAGAGAAAGTTAGTACGGCATGTACAGAAGGATTTATGATAGTTTTACTAAAGACAATGTTAAGCTAACAAGACAAAATATGAAGATAGAATTGATAAAGAGTTAAGGGATTATTTTGTTTATAAAAATAATGACTTAACAATATAAAGGCACAACATCCTAGATGTTAACCCTTCAAAAAAGATATTTTGTAATATGATAGCCGACTGGAAAGTTATTAATCTTAATAACTTGTATAAAGATATGTAAACATGTAATTGTAAAGAGAAGAAATGAATATATGTAATAGCGACAGTGAAAGAGTAGTGAAGAGATATTGATGCAAGTAGTATAAGGTTATGTACCTTGACCTACTTTTTGTAATCAATGAATATTGTTTATTCCTTTTTTGGGTAGTGGGCTCATCTGGTAATCACATTTTTCTAATACCAACTCCTAACAGGGAGAAGGCTTCTAACAAGGCCTATAGTCCCTTAATCAAGACTGAGACACTATATGCATGTAATAGACTCCAAACAAGGTCAACATCCTTAACATGATACTTTTGAATAGTGGATCTTTGTGTGTACCATCCCCACTGAGGTTTCCCCTTGGCCAGGGTTTCCTTGAGAACAAATAATGTGTTATGAGTTCTTTTATGTTATTGCTATGCATGTTGTTTAGCTTTCTATGTTATGCATGTGTTAAGATAATTTGTTATATCCATAATTGGGAAAAAGTAAAAGTTTTTAGAATAATGATTCACCCCCCCCCTCTCAGTATTCCTTGTTTCTAACAATTGGTATCAGAGCTTAGTTACTCAGAAAATAATCATTCAAGGAAAGCCTAGTAGCTTGAGTAAGATCTCTATGGATATGGATCAGCTACAGAAGAATCTTGAAGAAGCTCCTGAACAAATTTGTTGGTGTTCAAAATGGACGCTTATGCTCTTAGGCTGCCAATATACCCTCAGGTTGATTTTAGGATTGGTTAGTTCAAAAATGTATAAGGATCTTAGGGTAACTAGACCAACTATAGGGACAAGACTTCCCTCTTCACTATTGGCTCTACAAAACCAAGGTAGGTGCACCTAACCCAGTGAAAACTATACTTCACACACCAAAGAATAGGTCTAAACAATAGATTGATAGTAAGAAAGTACTAAATTCTAACCTCACATTCATTGACTCTCCATTACTATATGGTAACAAAACCACACAACCAAAGACTTAAAACTTAAAATGGTTCTTGATTTAGGATTTGGATTGCAACAACTTCAATTAGCATATGTTAACAAGAGGACTACTCATTTAGGCTAGTGCCTCATCCATTGGGCAAGATTTTTTAGACACAAGAGATACACATACCAGAATATATCTAAGATTCATAGCCATAAATACATCTACCACAGTCCTTACTGCTTACAAAGAATCCTTATGTAGGCAATAGTAAACTCATATCTAACCTACAACATCACTTAATCCAATCCTAGATTAGAACTCAAGAATGAAGATACATACATAAAACAATATGTAATGAACTAGAAAGCTCAAAGTCTACCTAACTTGACACAGAGGAGAGAGAAGGATCATGTATTTGTATTAAGTATGATGAATCTTTTCTGTGCATACAATCAGTCATAACAAATCAAGCTTGAAAACTACAGCTTAGACCTGCAAATTTCTTCTTTTTATCAACAAACACTGAATCAAAAACTATTACAACCCTGACTGAGAATAGGGCTCACCAAAAAAATTTCTGAACACCTAACTCCCACTGCCCTTGAATGATCATGAAAAATCATTTTATCTCAAGGATTGCAACAAGCACTGATGATCATTCAAGGCAACAATTTCAAAACTACCTAACTCAACAAAAGGAATGAAAGCCAGACAAGAAAGGCTCCAAGTGCAAGGCAAGTAGGATAAAAAATAATCATCAAATTCTACAATAGATCTGACCCTATACCAGCTCCAAGGACAAAAATTCATGCTGGGACAACCACCAGGACCTTCCTCATAAAATCTCACCCATAACCAAGCTAGAATGATAAAAAATGGTCCTGTAATATGGCTTCATTTGGCGCACTATTTCCAAACCCTGCAGAAACAATTTGAATTTGAAAAACAATAGATACAAGCTCTGGTTTAAAACATGACCGTAGATCCCTTTATTTCCTGACAGATCAGGCAGCTTACATTAATCTTTACAACAGTCACAAAACCCTGAAAAGTCCATGTCCACGCTAGTAGTCAACACCAATGAAAAATGCAAACGTCAACTCCCTTTGACATACAGGACCGACCCTCATTAGTGCCTGAGAAAAAGTAAAATCAATGGCTGGCGCAAGATCTCATGGCTCTAACAAATTCCATGAGAACTTACGCCAACCGTAGATCCTCTGTGGATGTTAGGGCCCTCAAAACACATCAACAACTAGGTCCCACTGACAACCCTTTGAATCATCAATGCCTTGACCAATCAGGAAAAAGAAAGTCAGCACCATGTGGCACATCGGACCCACCATCTGTCTTTAACATATTGGAAGATCGGACGGTCGCCATCTAATCTCAAGGGACCCAAAGATTCTTTGACATCATGCGCCCATCATAGATCTCGAATCTTCACACCGAGATACTGGGCCCACCTGACAGAACGTCCAGCTCATGGTCACATAGAGCAATTAAAGAATGCCAACTGTGCTTACATGGCATGTGGACCCGCTCGCTTTGAAAGGGGACATCATAAAAAGGAATCAATGGCTGGCGTAAGTTCGCAAGCCTCTGACAAATATTATGAGAACTTACACCCACTGTTAGATTTAGATGGTGTTAGAGAACCGGGCCCAGGAAATAAAAGGCCGAAACATTAGAAAAATTAAAGGCACAGGAGCTAGGAAAAATTAAACATGCCAGGCTTTAGGCTTAAGGAAATATTAAGCACTGAGGACTTAGGAAATAATTTGCACACATGGGTTTTAGGGAACTTAAGTGGCCCAAAAAGATAACAATGAATTAGAATAGGATCAGGGCACTTTAGGGTTTTTTCAACACAATGGCTATATTTTTGAAATTTTGCAAGGGTTGCAAGGCCAGAGACAAGGAAAGAGACTCCAGAGACTAGGGGAAGACCTGCACAGCCATGAAAAATTTAACAGGTGCTAACAGTGGCTCTAGTTCGGGATGTATGCCTCCTACAGGCATAGCAAGGATTCAGGATCACTGGGAGAGTAGACCACCCACTAGACAAAAATAAGGGACCTCAAAAACTGGCAACCAAACCAGGGAGATAGGAAGGGAAACAAACACAACAAGAAAGGGAAAGATATTTACAAAATTTACAAGGATGACAAATTTACTTGGTGGTCCTAGGCCACCAAAAGAAAACTAGTGACCCTCTTGAATCAAAAATCTGATTTTCATCTACACATGTGACCAACCACCTAAAATTATCCTAATCACTCTGCTGCCAACATATGTGAATTTTCATGGGTTGAAGAATAAAACTATAATGGTCACTACCCATGTTCTTCCAGTCATAACTATTACATTCATACTCATATTCCAACAAGTAAGGAACATCATTTACTTCTTCATGATGACTGGAAAAAATAAAAATTTCATCTAGTAATGCATCAGAAAATGTGACATTGATTATCGTGCATTACCATAGGATTACCTAGTTGAAAAGGACTTGGATCCTTAGACTCACCTTCATGTACTACCTCAGCCACTAAGCAACTTGGTTCCTCCATGATGTCTTCACTGACTTGATCATGAACCAAATGAAGGTCTATTTAAAAACTTTTGTGATAGGGGAACAACTGATCTACATCATTATTTTTAACAAAAGAAGTCTTGTCCCAACTATTGAAGACAAGATCCTCAATACTGTCACCATCGCTGTCATATTTAGCAAAAGAAGGAAAAGGATATAACCAAGAAACTTGTTCATCACTACAATTTCTATGACAGGAAAAGACACTGTCATGTCCTTCTACCTCTTCACTTGTAGAGTCACTATATGACGGGATCTCTGGTGAAAATGGAACATCATAATCACTTTGAACACTAGCCTCATTATCAGTGTCAAAGGATAGATCATAGGGGGGCTGCAAATCAAAATAAAAAACAATAGCGTACCTCTAAAATTCTTCAGCCAAGAGTGCTGAAATCCTTTCACTGCTCAGTGGACTTTGGGCCTTGATATTGTCTTCCTCAGCCTCACCTTTAATGCTGCAAATATCAAACTTGTCAGGAACAAGGATACACATTTCTGGCCTTAGATCATCTTGTGTGAAGCAATCTACGTAGGAATCATCATTTGCATCATACTCAATACTCTTCCCTTCATACAAAGCATCATCAAACCAGGACAACAAAACTTCCTTCTAATATTGAAAAGAAGAAAAATTTGGAGACAAACTAGAAATATTATCAAATTCAGATTCATCTTCAGCACTCTCATATGCATTGACCTCAATTTCAGCTTCATAATCAATATCCTCTACAAAATGAGAATCAACATCAGAAACACTGGCCTCCTCATGATCATCATCAGGAATCACTAGTCTTAGCAATCTTATGTCCTCCTGTAACTAATAGTTCTCCATTTTTATTTTTGCTAATTCCTTCTTAAGAGCAGCAAATTTATCAAAATACTTAACAAACTTAGCTCTCAACACATCCCAAGAAGGGATTGAACATGAAGGTGAGGATAGGAACCAATTCCTTGCACCAATAAAAAATGTATGCGCAAGCAGCCTCATAGAAACATCTTCATGTTCAACCTCCATTTCACCAAACAAACCCATCACATCATGTATATGCTGGCTTGCAGAAATAGATCCATCAGCAATGAATCTAGGCAAGCACTCCCCATCCTTAGCAGAGAACTCATTAGGGGCACCTTCAATGCCATCAAACCAAAAGGGCCTATATTCCTCCATGAGGAACAACCCACTACTACTTATCCCTTTATGCTAGTACTAAACACTTGATACGGAAACATTTTCAACAAGAGAATACCTAGAAGTTTTGCAACAAAAACCTTATTGACTAGAAGGGAGGGTAGATCTAGAGCTCACCATGTAGCTCCATTAGGTTCTTTACTTTTGTAGAGTCGCCACATCCTTGAAGAGGAAGACATTGTACTTGTATTTGTATCTTCTTCCAATAAATACAAAACTTCACCAGGATTCTACATTGTTCATCAGGGAATGCACTGATCAAACAGAGAATTTAGAGTCACCACTCAACATGTAGTCAGAAGATGTAGCAAATTCCTTTTTGTTTATTTCACTCTACGACCTTTAACCAAGACTCTGGGATAATCTAGCCAAGCAAGGAAGATTTCTATCACTCACTTCTTCCCCAGCAAAGTCACCATCTTGTTGGTGTTCAAAATGGACGCTTATGCTCTTAGGCTGCCAATATACCCTCAGGTTGATTTTAGGATTGGTTAGTTCCAAAATGTATAAGGATCTTAGCGTAACTGGACCAACTATCGGGACAATACTGGCCTCTTCACTTCTAGCTCTGCAAAATCAAGGTGGGTGCACCTAACCTAGTGAAAACTATACTTCACACACCAAAGACTAGGTCTAAACAATAGATTGATAGTAAGAAAGTACTAAATGTTAACCTCACATTCATTGACTCTCCATTACTATACGGTAACACAACCACACAACCAAAGACTTAAAACTTAAAATGGTTCTTGATTTAGGATTTGGATTGCAACAACTTTAATCAGCATATGTCAACAAGAGGACTACTCATTTAGGCTAGTGCCTCATCCATTGGGCAAGATTTTTTAGACACAAGAGATACACATACTAGAATATATCTGAGATTCATAGCCATAAATACATCTACCATAGTCCTTACTACTTACAAAGAATCCTTATGTAGGAAATAGTAAACTCATATCTCACCTAGAGCATCATTTAATCCAATCCTAGATTAGAACTCAAGAATGAAGATACATACATAAAACAATATGTAATGAAATAGAAAGCTCAAAGTCTACCTAACTTGACACAGAGGAGAGAGAAGGATTATGTATTTGTATTAAGTATGACGAATCTTTTTTGTGCATCAATCAATCATAACAAATCAAGCTTGCAAACTACAACTTAGACCTGCAACTTTCTTCTTTTTATCAACAAACATTGAATCAAAAACTATTACAACCCTGACTGAGAATAGGGCTCACCAAAAAAAATTTTCAATACCTAACTCCCAATGCCCTTGAATGATCATGAAAAATCATTTTATCTCAAGGATTGAAACAAGAACTTATGATCATTCAAAGCAACAATTTCAAAACTACCTAACTCAACAAAAGGAATGAAAGCCAGACAAGATAGGCTCCAAGCACAATGCAAGTAGGATAAAAAATAATCTTCAAATTCTACAATATATCTAACCCTGTACTAGCTCCAAGGACAAAAATTCATGCTGGGACCACCACCAAGACCCTCCTCATAAAATCTCACCCATAACCAAGCTGGAACAATAAAAAATGGTCCTATAATACGACTTCATTCGGTGCACTGTTTACAAACCCCGCAGAAACAATTTGAATTTGAAAAACAAGGGATATAAGCTCTGGTTTAAAATGTGACCGTAGATCCCTTTATTTCCCAGCAGATTAGGTGGCTTATGTTAATCTTTACAATATTCATGAAACCTTGAAAATTTGATGTCCACGCCAACAGTCAACACTAATGAAAAATGCACACGTTAGCTCCCTCTGACATACAAGACCCACCCTCGTCAGTGCCTAAGAAAAAGAAAAATCAATGGCTGACGCAAGATCTCATAGCTCTAACAAATTCCATGAGAACTTATGCCAACTATAGATCCTCTATGGATGCTAGGGCCCTCAAAACATGTCGGCAACCAGGTCACACTGACAACCCTCTAAATCATCAATGCCTCAACCAATCAAGAAAAAGCAAGTCAGCACCATGTGGCACATCAGACCCACCATCTCTCTTTAACATATTGGAAGATCAGATGGTCGATGTATAATTTCCAGGGCCCCAAAGATTCCTTGAGATCCTACACCCACCATAGATCTTGAATCTTCACATTGAGATACTGGGCCCACCTAACAGAACATCTAGCTCATGGTCATGCAGACCAATTAAAGAATCCCAATTGTACTTACATGGCATGTGGACCCACTCACTTTGAAAGGTGACATCATAAAAAGGAATCAACAACTAGCATAAGTTCGCAAGCCTCTGACAAATATTATGAGAACTTACACTCGCCGTTAGATTTAGATGGTGTCAGAGAACAGGGCCCAAGAAATAAAAGGCCGAAACATTAGAAAAATTAAAGGCACAGGACCTAGGAAAAATTAAACCCACCAGGCTTTAGGCTTAAGGAAATATTAAGCATTGAGGACTTAGGAAATAATTTGCACACATGGGTTTTAGGGAACTTAAGTGGCCCAAAAAGGTAACAACGAATTAGAACAGGGTCAGGGCACTTTCGGGTTTTTTCCACACAACGACTAGATTTTTAAAATTTTGCAAGGGTTTCAAGGCTAGAGACAAGGAAAGAGACTCTAGAGACCACGGGAAGACCTGCATAGCCATGAAAAATTTAACAGGTGCTAACAGTGGCTCTAGTTAGGGATGTATGCCTCCTGTAGTCACAACAAGGATTCAGGATCATTGGGAGAGTAGCCACCCATTGGATAGAAACAAGGGACCTCAAAAAATGGCAACCAAACTAGGGAGACAGAAAGGGAAACAAACACAATAGGAAAGGGAAAGATATTTACAAAATTTACAAGAATTAAAAATTTACTTGGTGGCCCTAGGCCACCAAAAGAAAACCAGTGACCCTCCTGAATCAAAAATCTAATTTTCATCTACACATGTGACCAACCACTTGAAATTATCCTGATCACCCTATTGCCAACATATGGGAATTTTCATGGGCTGAAGAATAAAACTATAATGGTCACTACCCATGTTCTTCTAGTTATAACTATTACATTCATACTCATATTCCAAGAATTAAGGAACATCATTTACTTCTTCATGATGACTGGAAAAAATAAAAATTTCATCTAGTAATGCATCAAAAAATGTGACATATTGATTATCGTGCATTACCATAGGATTACCTAACTAAAAAGGACTTGGATCCTTAGAATCACCTTCACGCACTACCTCATCCACTGAGCAACTTGGTTCCTCCATGATGTCTTCACTGACTTGATCATGATCCAAATGAAGGTCTATTTCAAAACTTTTGTGACAGGGGAACAACTGATCTGCATCATTACTTTTACCAAAAGAAGTCCTGTCCCAACAATTGAAGACAAGGTCCTCAATACTGTCACCATCAATGTCATATTTAGAAAAAGAAGGCAAAGGATATAAACAAGAAACTTGTTCATCACTATAATTTCTATGACAGGAAAAGACGTTGTCATGTCCTTCTACCTCTTCACTTGTAGAGTCACTACATGACGGGATCTCTGGTGAAAATGGAACATCATAATCACTTTGAATACTAGCCTCATTATCAGTGTCAATGGATAGATCATAGGGGGGCTGTAAATCAAAATCCAAAATAGGGGCATACGTCTAAAATTCTTCAGCCAAGAGTACTAAAATCCTTTCACTACTCAATGGGCTTTGGGCCTTGATATTGTCTTCCTCAGCCTCACCTTTAATGCTACAAATATCATCCCTGTCAGGAAGAAGGATACACATTTCTAGCCTTAGATCATCTTGTGTGAAGAAATCTACATAGGAATCATCATCTGCATCATACTCAATACTCTTCCCTTCATACAAAATATCATCAAACCAGGACAACAAAATTGCCTTCTGATATTGAAAAGAAGAAAAAGCTACAGACAAACTCGAAATATTATCAAATTCAGATTCATCTTCAGCACTCTCATATGCATTGACCTCAATGTTAGCTTCATAATCAATATCCTATGCAAAATGACAATCAACATCAGAAACACTAGCCTCCTCATGATCATCATCAGGAACCACCAATCTTAGCAATCTTATGTCGTCCTCTAACTGCCAGTTCTCCATTTTTATTTTTGCTAATTCCTTCTTGAGAGTGACAACTTTATCAAAATACTCAACAAACTTAGCTCTCAACACATCCCAAGAAGGCATTGAACATAAAGGTAAGGACAGGAACCACTTCCTTGCACCATCAGAAAATGTCTGCACAAGTAGCCTCATAGAAACATCTTCATGTTCAACCTCCATTTCACCAAACAAACCCATCACATCATGTATACGCTGGCCTGCAGAAACAGATCCATCAACAATGAATCTAGGCAAGCACTCCCCATCCTCAACTAAGAACTCATTAGGGGCACCTTCAATCCCATCAAAACAAAAGGGCCTATATTCCTCCATGAGGAACAACCCAGTGCTACTTATCCCTTTATGCTAGTGCTAAACACTTGATAGGGAAACATTTTCAACAAGAGAATACCTAGAAGTTTTGCAGCAAAAACCTTATTGACTGGAAGGTAGGGTACATCTAGAGCTCACCATGCAGCTCCATCAGGTTCTTTACTTTTGTAGAGTCACCACCTCCTTGAAGAGGAAGATATTGTACTTGTCTTTGTATCTTCTTCCATTCAATACAAAACTTCACCAAGATTCTACACTATTCATCAGTGAATGCACTGATCAAACAGAGAATTCAGAGTACCACTCAACACGTAGTGAGAAGATGTAGCAAATGCCTTTTTGTTTATTTGACTCTATGACCTTTAAGCAAGACTCTGGGATGATCTAGCCAAGTAAGGAAACTTGTTGTCACTTACTTCTTCCCTAGCAGAGTCGCCATCTTGTTGGTGTTCAAAATGGATGCTTATGCTCTTAGGCTGCCAATATACCCTTAGGTTGATTTTAGGATTGGTTAGTTCCAAAATGTATAAGGATCTTAGGGTAACTGGACCAACTATAGGAACAAGACTGCCCTCTTCACTTCTGGCTCTACAAAACCAAGGTGGGTGCACCTAACCTAGTGAAAACTATACTTCACACACCAAAGACTGGGTCTAAACAATAGATTGATAGTAAGAAAGTACTAAATGTTGACCTCACATTCACTGACTCTCCATTACTATATGGTAACACAACCACACAACCAAAGACTTAAAACTTAAAATGGTTCTTGATTTAAGATTTGGATTTCAACAACTTTAATTAGCATATGTTAACAAGAGGACTACTCATTTAGGCCAGTGCCTCATCCCTTGGGAAAGATTTTCTAGACACAAGAGATACACATACCAGAATATATCTAAGATTCATAGCCATAAATAAATCTACCATAGTCCTTACTACTTACAAAGAATCCTTATGTAGGCAATAGTAAACTCATATCTCACCTAGAGCATCATTTAATCCAATCCTAGATTAGAACTCAAGAATGAAGATACATACATAAAACAATATGTAATGAACTAGAAAGCTCAAAGTCTACCTAACTTGACACAGAGGAGAGAGAAGGATTATGTATTTGTATTAAGTATGATGAATCTTTTCTATGCATGCAATCAGTCATAACAGATCAAGCTTGCAAACTACAGCTTAGACCTCCAACTTTTTTTTTTTTATCAATAAACACTGAATCAAAAACTATTACAACCCCGACTGAGAATAGGGCTCACCAAAAAAATTTCCAAATACTTAACTCCCAATGCCCTTGAATGATCATGAAAAATCCTTTTATCTCAAGGATTACAACAAGCACTGATGATCATTCAAAGCAACAATTTCAAAACTACCTAACTCAACAAAAGGAATGAAAGCTAGACAAGACAGGCTCCAAGCGCAAGGCAAGTAGGATAAAAAATAATCATCAAATTTTGCAATAGATCTGACCCTGTACTAGCTCCAAGGACAAAAATTCACGCTGGGACAAACACTAGGATGTTCCTTAAAAAATCTCACCCATAACCAAGCTGGAACGATAAAAAATGGTCCTGTAATACGACTTCATTCGGTGCACTATTTCCAAATTGTATAGAAACAATTTGAATTTGAAAAACAATAGATACAAGCTCTGGTTTAAAATGTGACCATAGATCCCTTTATTTCCCGGCAGATCGGGAAGCTTACATTAATCTTTACAATAGTCACAAAACCTTGAAAAGTCCATGTCCACTCCAGTAGTCAACACCAATGAAAAATGTGCATGTCAGCTCTGTCTGACATACAAGACCCACCATCGTCAGCACTTGAGAAAAACCAAAATCAACGGCTGGCGCAAGTTCTCATGGCTCTGACAAATTCCATGAGAACTTATGCCAACTGTAGATCCTCTATGGATGTCAAGGCCCTCAAAACACATCGGCAACCAGGTCCCACTGACAACCCTTTGAATCATCAATGCCTCGACCAATCAGGAAAAAGAAAGTTAGCACCATGTGGCACATCGGACCCACCGCCTGTCTTTAACATATTGGAAGATCAGACAGTAGATTCCTTGAGATCATGCACCCACCGTAGATCTTGAATCTTCACACTGAAATACTAGGCTCGCCTGACAGAATGTCCAGCTCATGGTCAGGCAGACCAATTAAAGAACACCAACTATGCTTACATGGCATGTGGACCCGCTCACTTTGAAAGGTGATGTCATAAAAAGGAATCAACTGCTGGCATAAGTTTGCAAGCCTCTGACAAATCTTATGAGAACTTATGCTACTGTTAGATTTAGATGGTGTCAGAGAACCGGGCCCAGGAAATAAAAGGCCAAAACATTAGAAAAATTAAAGGTGTAGGACCTAGGAAAAATTAAACCTGCCAGGCTTTAGGCTTAAGGAAATATTAAGCACTGAGGACTTAGGAAATAATTTGTGCACATGGGTTTTAGGGAGCTTAAGTGGCCCAAAAAGGTAACAATGAATTAGAACAGGGTCAGGGCACTTTAGGGTTTTTTCCACACAACGACTAGATTTTTGAAATTTTGCAAGGGTTTCAAGGCTAGAGAGAAGGAAAGAGACTCCAGAGACCAGGGGAAGACCTACACAGCCATGAAAAATTTAACAAGTGCTAACAAGATTGATATGCTTACTGAAGAAAGAGATACTCTAAAAGGAAAATATGATGATGCAAAGAACCTCATTGAGAAACTGAAAAACAAGTTGGAAGATCTGAAATTTGAAAAGGAATCTGAAATTCACATTGAAGATTGTGATGACAACTTAGGAAAAGAAAATGAGATCCTTAAATATGAACTAAAGATAGAAAATCTAAAGCTAAGTCTGAAAGATGGAAATGGAAAGAATGAAGCAAATTTGAAATTTGAGAATGAAAATCTTAAGCTTGAGAATGAAGGGCTACAATCTAAACTTGGTAAAGTAACATCTAAACTTGAGAAAATCAATTTGTAGTATGCTGAACTTGAGAAATATAATACAATTGTGAAAGGAGAATTGACTCAATCTAAGCAGAAACTTGAAAGACTATATTCAACTAGTGAGAAGATTGATGAACAAATATCTTATCAAAAACCATTCTATGATAAAACTGGTCTTGGATTCAACACTTTTAAAGCGAATGAAGAAAGCAAGGAACCAGATCTGAAAATATTTGAAAGCATAGATGAGAAGAAGTCAGATGAGATTAACAAATCTGAAGATACACCTAGCAAAGAAGAACCACCTAAGCAAGAGGAATCACCTAAAGGTATGCAAAGAGAATTCAATGGTAGATGTTTTTCTTGTAATATTGTTGGTCATATGAAGAGAGATTGCACATGTAAGCAATTTAAACCTCTTAATGGTTATTGTTGTAATTGTCATGATTTTAGACATAGAGCTATTGAATGTAGAAAACCTAAATTTGTTAAGAATAACAATAGTAGTAGAATGTTTAGAAATACTAACCATGCAGATAAGAAACCTACTTAAGATATGAATAGAAGAAATGTAGTAGTATGTTATAGATGCAACAAGGTTGGACACATTGCTAGAAATTATAGATCACGGATCAATCAGCTTGGACCAAGATATGGGAACAATGGAATAGTTTGTCATATATGTAACAAGATTGGACATACAACAAGGTTTTGTAGAATGAACAATAGAGTTTTTCATACCAATCCTAACCCTAGAAGTCATGCAAGAAGAAATGAAGATGCAAGAAATAGTTAGAAAGGATGCTATAGTAATTTAGATGAAGTGAAGTTTGTTAAAAGAATAGATCAAGGAGACATAGTCAGCACTGAAGGTAGTCAGAAAGGTGAAGTATTATATGGTAAGAATGAATCTTTACTTGACCCATCTCAGAGTACTTAATTCATGAAAATTACAGTAAAATAGGAACTTAGATTAGTGTAAAAATTGATATATGATGAATTGAGTCTTGCGTAGTTAATGAAAGGTATTATATGATGTTCTAATGCTATGGTTAAGAGTGAAAATAAAAATATCATGTTTTGCGAGATCACAATAAGTTTTAAGTTTTGCAGGTTAACAAAATCATCTTTTGGAAAGAAGCAGAAAAAGAATTGAATGCAATGTCAGATCTAAGTGAGATTGAAATGATAAAAGGTCATGAATGGTATTATTTGATCATCTGAGTGAATACACATATTAATTAGATTGAATAGCAATGATTGGAAGCATTTTTCAAGGATTTGGTGAAGAATTTTCGTGCCAAATCTACGCAAGCCCTAAATCGCGGAATCGAGGTATTTTACTTGGAAGATCTTTAAATCAATTAAGGAATTAGAGGAAATCATGGATATTTCTTTGATTCACAATGTCAGAGATAAGAATACACCTAAGGTGAAATTGGAACTAGTAGAACCCTTGGAAGATGATCCTAGGTTAGCTTTATCATCCGTACCAGATGGAGTTTTACATCTAGAGAATGTTAGAAGTTATCTAGGATGTAAACTAGAGACTATCAGTGATAGTGATTTCTCGAAGGAATATTAGAAGATCTATAATCAAGACATGTCATTGAAAGTAGGGTTTGAGCATTTGAAAGATAATGAGATCATTAAGTATGCTTTACAATATGAATTTGATAATGAATAATGTACCAAGATAATCCTAAGCAGAATTCACAATGGAAAGTTTTGGTTAGATGACAAAGTGATAGATATCATAGCTGACTTAATTCATGAGGTAACTAGACTATCTAAAACTAGAGCCATTCCTTTGAATGAGAAAAACATGAGGAAAATAGTCATAGACAACACAAATTCATCCTACAATGGCACAAGAATAGTAATTAGCAAGCTACAACAAGATGATGTTAGATACTTGTGTAAGATCCTAACAACTAAGTTTTGTGCTAACTCGAGAGAGGATGACATGGTAGCTGGAATGATACATGTGGCTTATTTGATGTGTGTTGATAAAGTACAAGTTGACATGTGTGAGAATTTGAGAATTTAGTTGTTTGAGAATTTGAAAAAGATAAACAAGACTAAGTATTCATAGTTTAGATTATCATCTTTAATCATTTATATGTTTTTTCATTTATTGAGAAGATTTCCTTACACCATTGGAAATGACTGGAATGATGGCTAAACTATAATGGAAAGGATTAACAAAGTGTATAGGAGGCATATTATTGATAACGTAAATGAAAGTGTAGTGTTGGTAATTAAAACATTTCAGAATTTGATGTCAAGCAGATCAAGGATCCCACAGTCTCTTGTGGAGAAGTATAAAAATGAGATATGTTTCATGGTTGATACTGACTTTACTTACATTGAAGTAGTAGAACCTAGAATAGAGTTCATAGACCCTCTTGGATATGAAATATCTGAAATTGAGATAGAAGAATATGTGAGTAGACTACTTAAGTGCAAGATGGATATTCATAGTAACAAGTTTGGAACCTTTGAGGAGAACTTCAACTCTGCAAAGACCATCCTTGAAGAGAAACAATTAAAGAAAAGAGTTGAGAGTACAATCAAGAAAATTCTAAAAGATACAGGGATGACTAAACATGAGTTCTTGGTAGCCAAGAAAATAGCAACAGTAGTTAGAGAAATTGGATAGAAAGAAGTTGTGTCTATGCCACCTCTATCATCAATTGCAATGTAGCAAGGAGAAACACAAGTTAAGGTGAAAGTGGTAGAAATAGAGAAGGATCAAGAAACAAGAAAATCCTCTAGATCAACCTCCTCCACACCTAGCAAAAGAATAAAAGAGATTCCTACTAGATCGGTTAAGAGGTAGAAGACATTGGTGCCACTAGTTCAAAGGGAAATTGTAGAAATCAAAGATAAAATCCCTCCCGTTAAGAAGAAAACTTGGAAACCTAGAGTTGAAAAGGTTAATGAATAGATTATTCAAGATGGAGACTTTACAAAGATGAAAAAATATTATGATCTCTATGATTATGTAGAAAGATTGAATCTAGAAAATTTCATGGTGAAGTATATGATTTTATCTGATAAGAAATTTGATACAATTTAGGGTAAGATACCTGATGACTTGTACAAGAAACTTGTAAATAGAAAGAAGAGAGCACCAAAGGAAGATATAAATATTAGAGAAAATCTTGTAAGAAAACTTTGTGTTGTGAGAGATGAAGAACACTTCAATCATATCATGAAGAATCTAAACACCCATTTGAGAACCAAGAAGAGAACTATTTAGATTATGGGAGGTAGATATGAATAAATTAACACATAAACAAAGCAAGCAATCACTAAGGTTATGACAGAGAATGCTGGAGAACTATCAGTTGTAGAAGAATCTAAAGATCAATCAGAAGAAGCAGAACAAGAGGACATTCCTTCTCCACCAGCCATAAATATTGAGGATGAAGTCATGAATGTTGAAGGAACAAAGATCACCTTGGATGGTGATGATAACTTATTCAAGAATCTTGAAAACATTGTTGACAATTCAGCTTTTGAAGAGCAGGATATTACCAAAGGAGAAGAGAAGACATAAACCAAAATTGTAGAACCTAAAGTGAAAGAGAAACAAGTACCTGTTCCCACTCAAGAAGAAATCAGTCTTACACTTGAGACTAGCAAGAAAACTCAGATTGGTTCTATGATTGAGAATTTGGGAAAGGAAGTAGATGATGATGATCAGATGGAATTGATCACATCTTTGAACAAGATCATCGGAAAGAACAAGAAAGTAGAGACTCTTGAAGGATGCCTGAAGGAGCTTACTGAGAAGTTACAAGGCATTGTAACTACAGAAATTATAGAAGATGACCCTTTGGAAAGAGAAAAGAAAGTGATGAATACTTTTGATGATGAGTTTACAAATTTATCTGATATAGCAAAGATGAAAGCGCAAGTAGCATATGAGGCCAAAACACTTTTGGACATTAGTCAGAATATCAGGAATGATATCAATAACCTTGATATCTGCATAAAGGACTTGAGAAAGATTTTAGAAAGAGGAAAATCTGTGTACATTCAGTGTACAAAATTAGAGAACTTGGTAGAAGAGGAAGTTCATAAGATGAAGATGACGAAAGTAGAAATTTAGAATGAGGCAAACCTTCTTTCAAGCCCCAATGTGAAGGTATTTGATATTGAGAAGAAAATCTCCAAGATTTATAATGAAATAAGAGTTTTGCAAGATGACAAGGACAAGAAGCTGAAGAGATTCACTTTTTTAAGAGAGAACATTTCTATAAACTTGAGCATTGTTGAAGGGAAACTGGAAGGATGTCCTTTAGCCAAGACATCTTTTCAGAAGTTTAGTTTAGAGAATCTCCAAGCATGTGTGGTGCAGGAGCACCTAGGCTAACCTCCATTAGATAGTTAATTCTAGCTTGTACTTGACTCTAGCCAAGTCAAGAAGTTAGTATAGTTTGTTTGAGGACCTTAGAAGGTCTTGTTCTATGTTGGCTAGGTTAATTAGTCACTAAGAGTAAGGTCACACTAATAGCCTTTGTTAGTTGTTATTTAAATTTCTTAATGCTATGAGTTAGGGATATTGAGTCATTAATGTGTCTTAGGCCTAAGAATGGTTAATGTTTGTTAAGTTAATATGATGGTCATGAATGATCTTGGAACCTCAAGATATATGAGGATAAGAATCCTATAATATAGGATTAAGGCATCTATTAAAGTTGTCAAGTGTTGTAAAAATGTTGTCATGACAACATTTCCACTTATTGCAAATGTTGCATGCAACACATGGATAACCTTGGATTCCCTTGGTTTTCAGAGGTTATGCTTGACCAATAGGCCCTAGAATGGTGGAGGAGACACCTAATGGGATTAATGGCTTGAATCTCCAAACATTAGATGTATTGTGTAAAAGTTTGAGTTAATGATATGAGCTCTGCAACTTTGCTTTGAAGTATATATCGGGTTTTTGAGGAAATAGTCATACTTTTAGTTTTTAATGTGTTGATAAAGTGGTTGAATTTTATTCTATAGAGGATTAGAATAATTTTTCATTTTATGTGTTAAGGTTTTAGAGTAGTTTTAACATAGTTTTCAAATTGTTTTAGTACAAGACCTTTCTCTAGTCACACTGTGACACAATTTGTAAAAATGGCTCCCACGTGAGATTCAACCATGGAAACTCAAAATAAGTGATTGAATATTCAAGTGGGGTATCTTTAAATATTTTATATAAAGGGAGGAATAATCATGAGCAAGGGAACTAATTTTATGGTCAATCCCTAGGTGACCTAGGTAGACCCGGTTAGATGCTCAACAGGGAGAAATTGAGTTATTTCATGTGGGGAATGGGAGGTACAGTATGTCCCCAAGAATTTTTATAGAATTTTTTCATGTTAGTTAACCATCCTAATCATTGGAAGGTCATACCAATCCATTAGGATAGGTTTTGAGCAATTTTCATCAGTCATAGCCAAGCTATCCTAGAAAGTAGGCCTTTTAGCCATGTTTCTCCTTGATATTAGGAAGGAGGTGTACGAAGGGTGTCAGAACCATAGACCTCAAAAATATTCAAGTTAATACAAAAGGGTATCCATATCTAAATTTTTATTTTCATGTTTTTTGGAGATTTTTGTCGAGAAAGGGCAAAAGCCATTCAAAAAGGCTACTAGAAATAGGCCTAAATTTAAGGTCTCTTATGATGAAATCTTGAATCTGATGAAACTATTAATCAAGATCCTTCCAAAATTAGTAAAATGAGATGGAATATGAATGGATTCAATGTGAGGAAGGTCCCCATAATGAATTTTTAAATTGGTGATGTTTTAGTGGATTTGGCACTTAGATCCTTCTAAGTGAAAGTGAGAAAGAGAACCAAAATCAAGGTCTAGATCATCCAAGGTGGAGTTTTCAAGGTGTGAATCTTGTAGTAAAGAGTGAATAGGACTTATTTAATGATCTAAGCCTATTAGGAGATCCTATAGAAGCATAGGATACTAGGAGATAAGAGAAATCTCTTGGTGGGAGTGGAAAACTAAGCCCTGGAGTTTATCTTACATCATATTGGTATCAGAGCTTGGTTGATAAACCTTGTGGTTAATGTTGCAATATTTTGAATCAGTAGGAGAGAATACACTAGTTAGAGCCATGGTGACTAATTCTGAACTAGCAAAGAATGTTGAGGAAAAAGAAGAGGATAACAAATTGTTAAGGCAAAGACTAGCTCAAATGGAGCAGCTCTTGGGTTAAGTCCAAGAGAAAGAAGATAAGGTCAAAGAGAAGATTGATCTTAAAGAAGAAGATGAATCAAAGGAGAAGGAATTAGAGTTGGAAGAAGAAGCACCAACTCCTGACCCTGTTCTTCTTGAAGAGCCATTCTTGAAAGCATTGAAGGCATTGAGTGGAAAGGCTTTGGAAGGTGTCCCACTCTTTAGTGGACAAATGGATCCAAATTTAGTTTTGGATTGGATTGATAGCATAGAAAACCATTTTGAATGTGATGGTATCTCAGAGGCACAAAAGGTTATGGTGGCCAAGTCTAGACTAAGAGGTTTAACTCTTACTTGGTGGAAGTTTGTGCAAACCGAGAGGGAAAAGGATGGTAAAGGTCCTCTTGAAACATGGAAGGGAATGGTATAAAAGGTCAAGAAAACCTACCTTCTTGATGATTATGAAGTCCAAATTCATAGGAGAAGACACAATCTTAGGCAAAAAGATCTGGATGTCCAAGCATATATTGAGGAGTTTTAAAAATTGTGTTTGAGGTCCAAGGTAGTTGAAGATGAGAGCATCAAGATAGAAAGGTATTTGAATGGCCTCAAATGGTCTATTCAAGAAGAGATGAGCCTAGTGAACTTTAAAACCATTAGTAAATGCTATCAATTAGCCTTGAAGATAGAGGAGAAGAGAAAGAGAAAGTAAGAGAGCTCCAAAGGCAAAGGTAAAAGCAAGGATACCAAAGGTCAAAGAGGTGGCTATGGTGGAAGAAGTTCTAATTCAAGAGCTCAAGGTGAGGTAAAATTTATTGAGAAGAAAGAAGGAAGTTCAAGTAGTGGTGGTAGATGAAGAAATTCTAACTCTAGCTTTAGAGGAAGAAGTGGTGGTTCTTCACAAGGAGGAAGAGGCAATTATTTTTCCAATATGAAGTGTTACCATTGCAATCAAATGGGGCACCCTGCCTATAGATGCCTTGATAAAGGTGGTTCATCACAAGGAGGTGATAAGAGAGCTAAGCTTGTTCATGAAGACACAAATTCAGTAGACAAGCATTCTAGGATTCCATTAAATTCAGAGGAAGAAGAGAACCTCATGATGAAGAGGACTCTAATAAAGGAACATGTGAAAGAGGAACCAAGCCAATGAAGATATTTGTTTAGAATCAAATGCAAGATAATGGGAAAAGTATGTAGAGTCATCATTGATTTAGGCTCTACTGATAACATAGTGTTAGAGGAAGTAGTCAAAAAGCTCAAATTGAAAAGGATATTCCATACCAATCCTTACAAGATTACTTGGCTTAATAAGGGTCAACATGTGTTAGTGAATGAGCAAGCATGGGTGGAGTTCTCCATTGGAAGGTACAAAGACAAAGTTTTATGTGATGTGTTTTCTATGGATGCATGTCATTTGCTCCTAGGTAGACCATGGCAATTTGATCGCCAAGCCATACATGATGGAGGGAAGAATTCCTATTCTTTCAAGAAGGACAATGTAACCTTCAAAATTTAGTCATTATTGAGGATGTTGAAGTAAAGATAGTAGGTCAAAATTTTCTTATGGTAGGTAAAAAAGAGTTCCTAAAAACCATGGAAGAGAGTGAAGGCATAGGGTATGCACTGGTGTTGAAACCAAGACAAGGAGGTGAAGACAAGGTGACTAAGAAGAATGAATTACCAAAGGAGATTCAAGGCATGTTGCAGACTTACCAAGGTATTGTAAGTGATGGTCAACCTTCAGCCTTACCCCCTCAAAGAGCCATAATTCATAGGATAGACCTTATCCCAAGGGCTATCCTACCTAAAAAAGCAGCCTATAAGATGACTCCTCAACCAAATGAGGAAATAGAAAGGAAAATACAAGAGCTCTTAGACCAATGCCTAATTAGAAAGAGTATTAGTCCATGTGTTGTACCCACCATACTTGCACCTAATAAGGGAGGAACTTGGAGGCTATGTAATGACTCAAGGGCTATCAATAGGATAACCATAAGATATAGGTTCCCTATACCTAGGATTGAAGACTTACTGGACTATTTAGGTGAAGAAACGTACTATAGTAAGATAGACTTGAAAAGTGGCTATCAAAAAATAAGAATCCATGAAGGATATGAGTGGAAGATAGCCTTCAAGACCAATGAAGGGCTGTATGATGGCTTATCATGCCATTTGGTTTGCCCAATGCCCCCTCTACATTCATGAGGCTCATGAATGAAGTACTCAAGAACTACATAGGAAAGTTTGTAGTTGTATATCTAGATGATATAATTTTTAGAAAGATGAAGAGTGAGCATTGGAACACCTTAACATTCTCTTCAAGAATCTACATGAAGAGAGGTTGATGATCAATTTGGAGAATTATGAGTTCATCAAATCAGAATTGGTGTATCTTGGGTTTGTCTTATCACATGGCAATCTGAAAATGGATAAGAGCAAGGTGGAGGCTATCATGAATTGGCCTACTCCAAGGTCAGCAACTGAGGTAAGGAGTTTTCATGGTCTTGCACAATACTATAGAAAGTTCATAAGACAATTTAGTGCAATTTGTGCTCCTATGTTAGACAGTATCAAAGGAGGAATGAAAACTAAGTTTGTGTGGAATGAAAATGCTAACAAGAGCTTTGAGTTGTTGAAGGAGAGGATAGCTACCAAACCTATTTTGGTGCTGCCAAGCTTTGATAATCTATTCACCATTGAATGTGATGCTAGCAGTGTAACAATTGGGGTTGTTCTAAGCCAAGAGGGTAGACCGGTGGCTTTCCATTCTGAAAATTTGAGTGAGGCTAAGAGGAAGTACTCCTCATATGACTTAGAGATGTATGCATTGGTCCAAGCTCTAATAAAGTGGAGGCACTACATTCTTCCCAAGGAGTTCATTGTGTATTTAGATAATCAAGAACTTAGCTTCTTGAATTCACAAGAAAAGTTGAGTAACAAGAACATGAAGTGGGTTGAGTACCTACAAGCCTACACCTTCAATATCAAGCACAAGAAGGGTGTACTAAACAAGGTGGCTGATGCATTGTCAATAAGAGCCCTCACACTCCAAGAAATTCAGTTGAAAATCATGGGAATAGATCATTTCAAGGATCTATATGCAGATGATGAGGACTTTTCTGACATCTACAAGGTATGTGCTAAATACAAGAATCATTTTCATAGTAAATATGTTGATTATACTTTGAAAAGTGATCTCTTATTCAAACGGAATCAATTGTGTGTTCCTAGAGGCTCTATTAGAGAGAATGTGATTCAAGAAAAGCATAATGGTGCTTTGAGTGGTTATTTTGGTATCACTAAGACTCAAGTCCTTGTTTCAAGGTTCTACTATTGGCCAAGGATGAATCTAGATGTTAGGAGATATGTGGAGAGTTGTGTAGTATGTCAAAAGGCCAAGGGCACTTCAACAAATTCTGGTCTTTACCAACCTATACCAATTCCTACTAGGCCATGGGAATGCTTAAGCATGGATTTTGTGGTTGGGATACCCAAGACAAGACAAGGAATGGATAGTGTGTATGTTGTTGTTGATAGGTTTAGCAAGATGGCTCACTTTGTGCCATGCAAGACTACAAATGATGCAAGTCAAATAGCATCTCTATTCTTAAAAGAGATAGTGATAATACATGGATTGCCTATCAACATTGTATCAGACAGAGACACAAAATTTATGTCATTTTTGGAAAACTCTTTGGAAAAAATTGGGCACCAATTTGTCTTTTGGGTCAGCCTACCATCCCCAAACTAATGGTCAAACTGAGGTTGTAAATAGGAGCCTTGGAAAACTTCTAAGATGCCTAACTAAGGAGTATGGTTAGCAATGGGATCAGTTGATTGGGCAAGCTGAATATGCCTATAATGATACTACAAACAGATCAACTGGGAAGATTCCATTTGAAATTGTATATGGCCTACATCCTAGAGGTGTCTATGAGTTGAGGGATTTGAAAGATGGAGTCAAGGCAAGTGCATATGCTGATGACTTTGCATTTGCTATGCAAGAGGTTCATGAAATAGTGAGGAAGACACTAGTGGACAAATCCAACAAGCACAAGGCCAAGATCGATGAAAGTAGAAGGTTAGTGGAGTTCAAAGTTGGTGAGCTTGTCATGATGCACTTGAACAAATCTAAGTTGACAAAAGGAGTCCCTCATAAACTGCAAATGAGGAGGATAGGACCTTGTCCTATATTGGAGAAGTATGGTGACAATGCCTTCAAGGTAGACCTACCGGAGGATAGTGGTTTGTCCAATATATTTAATGTTGTAGAACTTGTCCATTACAAGGGACCACAAAAAAATAGTGACTAGAACATCAGTGAGGTGATCAAGGATGTGGAAGATCTTCAACTTCCTATGTTGTAGGTACAGGACCAGAAAGTGTATTAGACACTAGGACGTACAAGAAAACTAGACATAAAGAGTATAAAGAGCACCTCATCCAGAGTTATGGCTACAATACTACTGATGCTATTAGGGTTAAGGAAAAAAAGTTCAAAATTTTGGGAATTGATCCTAGCCTCATCAATCCAAGGGTGGATTGAAATTCTTATTTTGGGGAGGATGGTGCAGGAGCACCTAGGCTAGCCTTTATTAGATAGTTAATTCTCACTTGTACTTGACTCTAGCCCAGTCAAGAAGTCAATATATTTTTTTTGAGGACCTTAGAAGGTCTTGTTATATGTTGGCTAGGTGAATTAGTCACTAAGACTAAGGTCACACTAATAGCCTTTGTTAGTTGTTATTTAAATTTCTTAATGCTAGGAGTTAGGGAGATTGAGTCATTAATGTGTCTTAGGCCTAAGAATGGTTAATGGTTGTTAAGTTAATATGATGGTCATGAATGATCTTGGATCCTCTAAAGATATGAGGATAAGAATCCTATAATATAGGATTAAGGCATCTATCAAAGTTGCCAAGTGTTGTAAAAATGTTGTCATGACAACATTTGCACTTATTGCAACTGTTGCATGCAACATGGATAACCTCTGATTCCCTTGGTTGTGGGAGGTTATACTCAACCAATAGACCCTATAATGGTGGATGAGACACCTAATGAGAGTAATGGCTTGAATCTCCAAGAAGTAGATGTATTGTGTAAAAGTTTGAGTTAATGATATGAGCTCTGCAACTTTGCTTTGAAGGATATATCGGGTTTTTGAGGGAACGGTCATACTTTTAGCTTTGAATGTGATGATACAGTGGTTGTATCATATTCTATAGAGTATTATAAGACTTTTTAATTTTATGTGTTAAGGTTTTAGAGTAGTTTTAACATAGTTTTCAAATTGTTTTAGTACAGGACCTTTCTCTGGTCACACTGTGACAAAATTCATAAAAAATGGCTCCCACGTGAGATTAAACCATGGAAACTTAAAATAAGTGATTGAATATTCAAGTGGTCTCCCTTTAAATATTGTATATAAAGGGAGGAAGAATCATGAGTAAGGGAGATAATTTTATGGTCAAGCCCTAGGCGAGCTAGGTAGACCCGGTTAGAGGCTTGACATGGAGAAATTGAGTTATTTCATGTGGGGAATGGGAGGTACAGTACATCCCCAAGATCTTTTCTAGAATTTTTTCATGTTAGTTAACCATCCTAAGCATTGGGAGGTCATACCAATCCATTAGGATAGGTTTTGAGGAATTTTCATCAGTCATAGCCAGGCTGTCCTAGAAACTAGGCCTTTTAGCCCTGTTTCTCCTTGATATTAGGAAGGAGGTGTACGGAGGTTGTCAGAACCTTAGACATCCAAAATATTCAAGATAAGAAAAAAGTGTATCCATATATAAAGTTTTATTTTCAGGTTGTTTGGAGATTTTGGTCGAGAAAGGGCAAAAGCCATTAAAAAAGGCTACTAGAAATAGGCCTAAATTTAAGGTCTCTTATGATGAAATCTTGAATCTAATGAAACTATGAATCAAGATCCTTCCCAAATAAGTCAAATGAGATGGAATATGAATGTATTCAATGTGAGGAAGGTCCCCATAATGAATTTTGAAATTTGTGATGTTTCAGTGGATTTGACACTTACATCCTTCTAAGTGAAAGTGAGAAAGAGAACCAAAATCAAGGTGTAGATCATCCAAGGTGGAGTTTTCAAGGTGTGAATCTTGTACTAAAGAGTGAATAGGACTTATTTAATGATCTAAGCCTATTAGGATATTCTATAGAAGCATAGGATACTAGGAGATAAAAGAAATCTCTTGGTGGGAGTGGAAAACTAAGCCCTGGAGTTTATCTTACATCAATGTGATATTGCATCTTATGGATTGTGCACACTACTCGGTGTGGTAGATTCAACTAAGAAATAATGGGAGAAAAATTTAGAGGCCATGAAGATTAACATTTCAGATTGTGTTGCAATCCTACCACCCTTGCAATATTGAATCAAGGTATAACTTTTTGTGAACATAGTTTTGTAACTCTCCTCACCTTTTTGTCATTGTTGTCAAAGGGGGAGAGATATATAGTAGAAATTTGATAAGGATAAATAATATTAGGGGGAGTACAATATATAGATAAGATTGATGAAGTCATAAGGATAGTATATACATATTGTGTATTATGGCCACAATTTTGAAATTTTTGAAGACTGAGACTTAGCCAATTTTCTCATATGTTGCCACCAATGACAAAGGGGGAGATTGTTGGAAATTTGGATGAGTTGGTTACATAGATGTTTTCATTATGGAAACATATGATCTACATGAATATCACATAGGTCAGAGAGCTATTATGTCAGAGCGCAATGCAAAATTATCTAGGAATGAGACAGTGTGTTTTTGCTAGTGAACCCGAAGATAGTTTTGATGGGCGATGTTGATTGGAGAAAGTTCAGTGCTTGCACACTTGAACATAGAAACTATGGTGACTTTTGAAGACTTACCTCAGAGCACAATTTAGTATGGCATGTACAAAAGGAGTTATGATAGTTTTACTAAAGACAGTGTTAAGCCAACATGACAGAATATGAAGACAAAATTGATAAAGAGTTAAGGGATTATTTTGTTTATCAAAATAATGACTTTACAATATAAAGGGATGAAATCCTAGATTTTAACCCTTGGAAAAAGATATTTTTTAATATGATAGCTGACTAGAAAGTTATTAATCTTAATAACTTGTATAAAGATATGTAAACATGTAATTGTAAAGAGAAGAAATGAATATATGTAATAGCGATAGTGAAAGAGAAGTGAAGAGATATTGATGCAAGTAGTATAAGGTTATGTACCTTGACCTAATTTTTGTAATCAGTGAATATTGTATATTACTTGTTTGGGTAGTGGGCTCATTTGGTAATCACATTTTGTACTGCCAACTCCTAACAGGGTTGAGGCTTCTAACCAGGCCTATAGTCCCTTAATCAAGACTAAGACACTATATGCATGTAATAGAATCCTAACAGGGTCAACATCATTAATAGGATACTTTTTATTAGTGGATCTTTGTGGGTACCATCCCCACTAGGGTTTTCCCTTGGCTAGGGTTTCCTCGAGAACAACTAATATGTTATGAGTTGTTTTATGTTATTGTTATGCATGTTGTTTAGCTTTCTATGTTATGCATGTGTTAAGATAATCTATTATATCCATAATTGGGAAAAAGTAAAAGTTTGTAGAATACTGATTCACCCCCCCTCTCAGTATTCCCTATTTCTAATAGACATGTTGTCAAACTAACTAAGTTTGGGATCTTTGAGTGCTCCATTCTCAATTATATTAGCAGAAATGTCATCAATTGTCATGTTATTCTTACTGGCAACCTTGAACTGATTATTATCATCTTCTTCATCCCCAAGGTCTTCTCTTCCTCTAATTAATCTTCTCCCCTTCTTTTATCCTACAGTTACAACCTTGGCTCCTCTTTTTGCATAAGTTTTGGTTGGTGTAGCTGCCTTAGGTTTTATTACTTTCTTAGCTCCCTTTTTATGAGGTGGTGAAGCTTCAATTACTAACCTTGTTCATGTACCTGTCCACACTGGCAACTACTTCTTCTTTGGAGTTGGGGTGGGAGAAACCGATATTGTATCTTTCTCCTTGCTATACTTGGTTTCCTCATTATCATGTGCTTTTTCAGTCAACAGTAATTGACCTTTGGTTGCAGGTTCAACCGGTGACTTGTCAGATGATTTAGATACATCTCCAAACTACTCAGTTAAAACTTTCTTCATTTTCTTTACTTTTATTATTATTTTATCAATGACAAGATCTATTTTTATTCTAGATTTCACCTCTTCATAGGTTCCAAACCTCTCAGCCTTCTTGTCCTTTGGTAAATCCAATAATTCCTTGATTGATTTCAAACCAAAATCATAATCCATTTCATATCCCATAGGGGCTATCCATTTAGTCCTTGTCTCTACAACTTTAATCAATGTATGGTCAGTGTTAACTAGAAAACATATGTCCATTTCATACTTCTTGACCAGTGAGCATGGAATCCTATATCTAAGATTCATCTTGATCTTAAATTCCTCAAAATAACCATCTACAACATTATTTGCATTATCTCCCAGACTTTTCATTATATCATAAATTTGTGAAATTATCAGTGTGTTGGTAGTCCACACTGTGTTACTGACAGAAGGAAAGAATTTCTGGAGATACAAAAATAAACATACTAGCAGTGAGCCAAACTTACAGGTTTTAGACTTTTGTGACCGAATTTTTTTCATATTCTCTTCAACCTATTTGAGGAGTAGCTTGGCAAGGTCTATTTGATGACCCTTCTTTATCATTTTGTAAGCCATATCCACAACACTACACAGTACTCTATTAAGTCTACTTGACTAAAAGAACTTATAACCTATTACATGCATTACAAACTTAACTTCTAGATCCACAATATAAGCTATCTTTAATGCTCTATCATCCCATGTTGTGCCTGTATTTTTCTCAACATCGGCTCGAGATGAACATTGAAATGCTTTGGCCTTGTCAGTTGTAGGGTATCATGTAACCCTATGAATCCTTTTCTTTGTCACTTTGATTGGTTTATCTAGCCAAAATGTTCCCTCATGATATCGAATTAACACAAACCTTATCCATTCTATTTTGAATTTCTTTAGAAAATTTAGGGCATTAGTGAGTCCAATTATTTCAACCTGTTTATGCTTTGGTTTCAACTTTGCATCTTCACCACATAGTGCCTGTTATACAACATACATATTGAAATCTCCTATTTCTCTTATTTTGCAATGAATGTATGATCAGATGTCTTCAACCAATAAAACCCTAGGTGGGATGCCCAAAAAAGCACTTGTTGAATCTATTTTTGATGCAACTTTCAGGTGTAACTTGTACTTGGGTTCACTATAGTTTGCTGACACTATAAGATTAATTTCTTCTTCCACATCTTTAGAAGTGCTTGCGGTGGATGCCATTATAAAAAACTATGTTTTCGGTAAGTATGATGAATATGCTCGGTAGGGGTTTCAACTTACTTGAAATATGTCAAAGAATGTATTCGATCTATAACTGCTTTGGATGAACTTGAAAGATTCTTTGCTCGAACTAGCTCTATAAAATTATCACTCTCTGAAATTGCTTTGTGAAAAATGAACTCAGACTTCCATGTATATATAGCATTTTCTAAATTCCTACTTAAAACTTTATGTCATTAATGCTTGACCTACTACTAGCTCAGTGACAACTATCAACTCGATGGCTACTGCAAACTTCCATCATCTTGGTTACCATATGATTTCTCACTTGGTTGATACTGATACTCAGTTAACCTTGAATAGTGATTACCAATGGGTAACCTTTTTCTCGGTCTAGCTTCTACCGACTGTGTGACTTTGTTATCTCATAACATATAAACCATAGTGCATCTTTATTCATATAGATTTGGTATGTGCTCATCATATAAGGAATTGTATGTAAAATATGATCATTTGAGATGTCAGTTCCATACATACCTATATCACCTTAAGTAGAGGTATCGATGTCACCTAATCTAGTGGATGAGGTTTCTCTGACATCATTGCTTGACTCTTCATTCTCATTTGATGCCTTCTTCCACATAGTGTTCCTAATTCTCATGATATCTGCAATAGTGTTTCCACTCTCAAATACATGTCCTTCTTCTGGTGCTCGGTCTGTGTAGTCCTTTCTTAGATGACCAACCTTATGACAATGTAAGCACATCATTCCAGTGCTTATTTAGCTTTGTGATTGTCCAGCCCATCTTTTCCTATTACAGTTTTCTGTAATGTGCCCATATTTGCCACATGCAATACAGTTAGCCCATGTGTTGTAATCCCAAACATATAAATTACCTTGTCTCTTCGATTGATAAGGTTTGGGTTTTCTCTTCTATTTTGGTGTCCATACTTGCTTCATTTTTTCATTACACTCTCGTGCAGTGTGTCCATGTTCATTACAAGTATAACATAATTTATCCATGGTAGGATTGCTAGTATTCTTATTCAATTTTTCTCTACACTCATAAGCTTGATGACCAAATTTGCCACAGTAATAACAATATCCATTGAACTTAGGACTGACTAGAGGTTTACCTTGTGCTTTGCTTCTACAAACATTAGAAGTGTGTCCTAGTTTGCCATAGTGATAGAATGACAACATCTTTTGCCTTTGAATTTGATTGTTGTTCACTTGTTCTTCTTGTTTGAATGATTCTCCTTCACTGGTATAGCCTAGACCGGCTTTACTTCTGAATCTTCTTTGATTAATTAGAAAATCATCAATATTTTAGGAATTATCTTCATCCATTTTCATCATTTCATTGTGTTTCTTTTGGATTTTTATTTCATTTTTCAGTCTCTCATTCTCTTCTTTGAGTATTGCAACATCTTCAAGTCTTCTTGACAATTCTCCATTTACTTGGTTGACTTCTTGATTCATAGTCATCATCTGATTAGATGTTTTAAGGTGGTGCTCGGTGAGTTTTTGTATCTCTCTTTCCTTTTCTTGAAGTTGTTCAGTTGTCTATCTTCAGTCTTCAATAGCTAGATTCCTTTCTTGCTCAGCTTGTCTAGCATTGTTCATTACTTCTACCATTCTCACCATCTGAGATTCCTGACTGATTTTCAGTG